>OX608080.1:39340911-39460911 GCA_951509765.1 Sphenella marginata
TCTAAATATGTTAAATTTGTTATATGAAAAATATCTCCATAATCCTCATATATTGAGACGTATCCATTTTCGATTAATACATAATTTTGTATGGTGTAATCCACGATGTCAGCAGTTATTGAGCCGAACGCGGATATAAGTATTAGGAATATCATTTTTATTTCGTTATGTTTTCGGCCTTTATTTTGATATATTAGTGAATATTTACGAGCTCTAGGCCATATATATAAATTAAAACATCACTTTGCTTATTTAAAATATATATTTGTCGATTTTTTTATTAATGTCGATATTTCGACTTCATTCTGAAGTCATCTTCAGGACTGAAAAAACAAATAAGAAACATTTAAAAACATAAAACATAACATATTTAGCTCACAAACAGCAATGATGACTTACACTCTTGAGTGCACCTGGTCGACTGATCTTACAAAGTTAAAATTATTTAGGTATAAGTGGAAACGGCAAACAAAAAAATATAAACAAGTGAAAGAACAGTAATTGTAAAAAAACTTTTACATAAACAACAATACATTAAAAAATGAACAGTAAGTGACAGCATGTTGTGGGGCGTTAATCTTTTAATGAGCGCCTGCAATTGTTGGTAATCAGTTGTCTATAAGCAGCAGCGCAACTCTCTGTATCAGCTTTAAAATTCATACGTCGCTCTCTCGGTGTATTAATGATGTGTAGCATTTCTAATGTGTATCTTTTATTGTAATGCCTCTCTTGTTGAATTATTGCTACATTGTCCATGTCGGGAGAGTGTCCGGTCATTCTGCAATGTTGTGTTAATGCTGTCTTGTTGTCATTAGGCTTGTCCCGATTTTTTATGTTAGATTTGTGAGCGGAAATCCTTGTCTTTAATTTTGATTTAGTGGTCCCCACATACATATACTTTACTGCATACGTGGGACCCGTCACCGTTGCATGGAATTTTGTATATTACGTCAGATTTCTCGTACTTTCGATCTTGTCCTTAGTATTGCTGAACATTTGTTGTATCGTGTTGTTGTATGTAAACGCCATTTCGAATTTCTCATGGTCATATATGTGGAAATTTTTTATCCTGTTAGATAATCCATGGACATAGGTGGATGTTTTATATAATTTCTTGTTATCGTACCTTTTTATGTTGATGTTGACTTTGGTAAAGTAATCACGTATATATCCTTTTATTAATTGTATCGGAAAGTCATTGTTCTTAAGTATAGTTGTAATAATGTCTATGTTTTCTTTATGGTATATTTCGTCGCTAATGGTGAGAACTCGTCTTATAAAGTTTTTCGCAGTATTAACTATAATTGACTTGCTGTGTTTCGAATAAAAATTAATCAATCTGCCCGACGCCGTGGGCTTTTTATACCAATCACAGTGGATCGAAGGTTACTTAGGGACATAGATGATCCCTTTGACCTAGATCAGGCATGGGCACCACTACAGAGACACAGTAACCAAATTGTGACTGTGTGTAAGTACACGACAGCCTAGCGACGACGAAAGCAAATCCAATTATTTATTTAGTATGATTTCAGCGCTTGTATAGTGAATACGTATCACACGCAGTTTGATCATACAGGCATACATATATTTGATACAGTGGGAGGTCGATTTCTAAACACCTATTCAAAATGTTTAATGTTGAGTGGGAGCATGAATTTTTTTTAGTTTTAAATTCTGCAAATAAGCCGCAGTGCTTGATTTGCGGAAAAATATTAAATTACGTGTGCAAGCAAAGCCTTGATAGACATTTTGCTTTGCTGCATAGAGACGTAAATAATCTGAGCGCTGATGAAAAAATGATAATATTTTATGAACTCAAGCTCGAGTTTTTGCAAAGCGCAAATGTTACAGAGGTGGAAGAAGATTTTGCAAATGCAAAATTGAAGGCTTCTTGTATTGTAAGCGCTGCTTTAGCTAAAAAAGGTAAGCCACTTGAAGATGGTACTTTTTTTAGGTACTTGGCTGTAGCCGTTTTGGAATGTTTTGGAGAAAAGGGGGTTGAGCTAGCCAAACATGTAGGAGGTATACCTTTGTCACGTCGCACCATCACGCGACGTGTCGAAGATATATCAAAATTTATGTTTTTAAATTTAAAGCGAAATCTTATGAATGCCAAGTCTTATTCCATTGCTTTGGATGAAAGCACAGACCTTACTGATACTTGTCAACTTTTGGTATGCGTAAGGACTGTTGACGATAATTTCAATATAGAAGATGACATGTTTTGTTTGCGAGGACTTCAATCCAACGTGACTGGAGCAGCTATTTTTGCATGCATTGAACGAGAATTGTTTACATTCATTGATAAAGCTAAATTGTCATCAGTTTGCACTGACGGTGCTCCTGTCATGATAGGAGACAAAAAGGGACTAGTGGGCCAGTTAATTTCAAACGGCATAAATGTGCCAACTTTTCACTGCATTTTGCATCAACAGCAATTAGTTGCTAAAAGTTTTAAAGTGGGTCAAGCTATGGAAATTGCAGTAAAAATTATTAAAAAGATACGTGGGGGACATAAAGCGCTTACGCACAGAAAGTTTCGTGCCTTTCTAGAAGAAATTGAGGCGGAACACAGTGATGTCTTACTTCACACTGAAGTAAGATGGCTTAGCAGAGGTAAATGTTTAGAGCGCCTCTTTCATTTAAGGGAAGAAATTTTATGCTTTTTCGCTGAGGATCCGTCCGCTGAAACTCAGGAACTAATTAATCACTTAAAGGATCCAAACTTTTTATTAACTCTTGCCCTCTTGTGTGACGTTTCTATTATATTTTCGCAGCTAAATGTACGCACACAAGGAAATAAAAAATATATTTTTGAATATGCCGAAGATTTGGATTCATTCAAAGAACAACTTAGTGTTCTCGAATCTGAATTTCGGGAAGGAAATTTAGATAATTTCAAATATACGAAGGAGATATGTGACCGATTTCAGATACAAGACCAGATCTCTCAATATTTCCAATCCTTTGCAGATCTCAAAAAATGTTATGAGCAAAAATTTCATGATTTAAATAAAATTAAACCCCTAATAAATTTATTTGAAAATCCAAAGCTCTGCACAACTGAGGATATAGAAATTATGTTGCAAGAGGAATTAAAAATGCTTCAAAATGATCCCGCACTACCCATAGGAGGGGGAATTCAGTTTTGGAAAAATGTAGATGGGCAGAAATATCCGTTACTTAAAGCAGCGGTGTTTAAGTTGTGTTCTATGAATCCATTTTTTCACATATGGCTTTCATTAAAAACGCTTATCGAAGCAACCTAACAGATGAGCACTTGGAAGAGCTTCTCAGGATAAAAGCCTCAAATTTTGTTTTAAATTACGAGGACTTAATTAAATATATTTGCACGTAATTTTTTTTCCTGTAATTTTTTTAAATTTAATTGAAGCCTTTTTAATTCCTCCTGCAACATAATTTCTATATCCTCAGTTGTGCAGAGCTTTGGATTTTCAAATAAATTTATTAGGGGTTTAATTTTATTTAAATCATGAAATTTTTGCTCATAACATTTTTTGAGATCTGCAAAGGATTGGAAATATTGAGAGATCTGGTCTTGTATCTGAAATCGCTCACATATATCCTTCGTATATTTGAAAGTATCTAAATTTCCATCCAGAAATTGAGATTCGAGAACACTAAGTTGTCCTTTGAATGAATCTTGATCTCCGGCATATTAAAAAATATAATAGAAACGTCATACAAGAGGGCAAGAATTGACAAAAAGTTTGGATCCTTTAGAGATTAATTAGTTCCTGAGTTTCAGTGGACGGATCCTCAGAATAAAAGAAAATAAATTAAAATAAAATAAAATAAGATAAAACCAAATAAAATAAAATAAATCAAAATAAAATAAGATAAAATTAAAAAAATGAATTAAAATAAAATAAAATAAAATAAAATAAAATAAAATAAAATAAAATAAAATAAAATAAAATAAAATAAAATAAAATAAAATAAAATAAGATAAGATAAAATAAAATAAAATAATATAAAATAAAATAAAATAAAATAAAATAAAATAATATAAAAAAAATAAAATAAAATAAAAAAAAAATAAGATAAAATAAAATAAAATAAAATAATATAAAATAAAATAAAATAAAATAAAATAATATAAAATAAAATAAAATAAAATAATATAAAAAAAAATAAAAATAAAATAAAATTAAAAAAAATAAGATAAAACAAAATAAAATAAAATAAAAAAAAAATTAAATGAAATAAAATAAAGCATAACCGCTTATTTAAAGCAAAAAAAGATACCCAACCTGAATGAATGAATGCTGAAAGTAAACTAAATGGGTTTGTCGTTGATTTTTACGAAGAGATCGTTGTGCTCTCACTATTCGTATACGTATATGGTCGCTTAGCAGGTGCTAAGCTCACGCCCATGCCAGCTTATAATCCATGACCATTACAAGTTTTGGTGAGCCATCTTCATTTAATCCTTTCTTTGGTACCACCCAAATTGGTGAATTATAAGGACTCTTACTGGGTCTTGTTATATTTTCATTCAACATCTTATCAATTTCTTTATTTATGAAGGAATTTACGGATAAAGGATATGGGTACTGCCTACTCCAGGCAGGTTAAATATTCTTCGTTATAATTTCTGCTTTTACGTTTGTCATAAACGGAAATCTGGTACACCTATCCCCTGATTTACACAGAAGATCTGTTCCAGACAAGAACGTGTAAAGTGAAATCTTCGTTTTTCTTATATACATAAAACCGTGTAAAGCGAAAAAAGTACCCAATTCAGTCATTTATTTAAATAAAAAAGGGCTTTTTCCATTGTGACATGTCTTACATATGATGTTGAGCTCATACTGCTGCAAGCTCCAGCTGCGACACTTTATCCAATGGAATCTTCGCCTTTTCTTATTGTTTGTATTGTCGCCTCATTCATAGAAAAGCTTTTCGCAACATCTCTCCCCCCACTACGAAGACGATCCAATATTTTCATTTTTGTTTCCAAAGATATAACTTTTCATTTGGTCTCATTTTTCTTCGAAGTGTTTGGCATTTTAGAAACTTGAAAAATTAACACAAATCGCCTACTCATGAAGGTTCCGGAAAAGATAATTCAATCGGTTACTTACCAGTTCAAACCAAAAAAACTAGCAATAATAGTAGAAATTTTGTACAAATTTTCCTCAAATGGTTTCTCTTCCACATGAACGATGTACTCTGCGTTTGGTTATGTACATACATATTTCACAATAAGGGGAATCCCTCAGTATTGCAATCAGTGTTGCCAAATGAAGGGGACTCAAAAAGTTTTTTAATAATTTGTGAATACGACTATGCAACCAAAAAACATTTTTCGGAGTTTTTCAAATTTTGCTGATTTATGAACCGTGTAAAGGCGAGATCGTGTAAAACACGTACCGTGTAAATCGGGGGATAGGTGTATTTATGTTTTAATGTGTATTCAAAATCTTTCCTTTAATATATGTTTTCAGGACGAGATTCTTTAAAAAAAACTTTCCGAATTTACATCTTCATTATTATTATAAATTTTATTCTTAACATATTTTTTATAATTTGACCATTCTTCATTGTCGCTATTCTGGTCACTATTCTCTGTTATATCTAAACCATTTTCGTTCAGCATTGAAAAATTTTCAGTAATATTAGCATTACACTCACTATGCTGTGATAAAAAATATTTATTTAATATTATATTGCCAGTAAAATCTTCGGATGGCTTTGTAGAACCTATTAGTTCCACAATATTTTCAAATTTTTCCTAAGATTTATTTTCATTATTGCCTGTATTAGCATAGGCAGGCGCCTTGGTATCTTCATGTCCCAAGGGGTTTAAATTTTCATATATTTTAGGCTTTTTTACCTTTTTTAGTGTTTATTATTATAAATACATATACTAGCAGACCCGGCAGACGTTGTTCTGCCTGACCAGTGACTTCCCTAGAAATACATTTTCAAATATTTTTCTTTAACTTTTAACATTCCATTTATTGCAGTGCTTTAGGATATAGGGTAAAACCGGGATAGATGCCCCAACGGGATAGATGCCCCATATTCAAAAAATCTAACTTCCCGAGCTCGTGACTAACAATTAATTTAATAATTAGCAGCCGCAGCCACAGCGCATTTTAGTCATCTAAGGGCTTCGAGCAGTGAACACGCGTTTTGTTAGTATAAAACATTTTGTTTGCGACGAATTGAAATACCCGTAAAAGTTTTAAAGGTAAGTATTGTGCTTTGTATAACTTTATAACTAGTAATAAATTCCATTATATTTTTTAGTACCTTAATAAACTGATTCATTGAGACTGCATCTAACTAAAAATAGATGTTTTTTTAGATTTATATTGGAACGATTTTCCGTCATCCCTTGTCAATTTTTGTTTGTTTACAAACCGGTTTCGGCGATCCGCCATCTTCAGTGTAAGTTTTCGTTCTTTCGATGTTTTTTTGTTTATAATTTATTCAAAAAATTCGTAGGCATCTATCCCTATCAAAAAGGATAGTTGCCCTGATTTTTTGAGGGATAGATGCCCTTAGGGGCAAAGGAGTAAGTATATATTTTTTACATACTTTTGGAGTCTGATATATGTTTTATGTACTACTTTATGGACTTTTAACTGTTTTCAGCAAAATTATGCCTCGAAAGTACAAAAGGAAGGGACTACAGAAAGCCTGCAGGCCGCGTTCGACGAAATGAACAAAAATACGATGGGGATAAACGAATTATCCTAAAAATATGGGATTCCATCGAGGACATTAATTCGACGATATGCTGCTAAAAAACAAAAAAGGGATATAATAAACGTTTATCTAACTATTGGCTGCCTCTAGTTTCCTATAGATTAACTAAGTAGCTTTTATTTTAGTGTAAGATTGTATGTAAAATGTATTTTTATAAAAATATAATTTTTATTTTTTTCTAAATAAACACGTACCTATAAAATTGAATTTAATAAACATACATATATAAAAATGCATGCCAATTCTTGAAAGCAAACGCTATAATTTAATAAGGTAGGTATGGCCATTGATGTACCTAATACTAGATTTAGGTATCTTCTAATGATAGCAATTAAAAGATTAAAAACCCAACATGTTTAATTTATTATGGTTTTGAGTAGGGTAGAACTACATACGTTGCGTTCGATTTGTGTTTTTCGCTTACATGCCATAAAGGGCATCTATCCTTCGCAATATTTTCAGGTGACAGGTAATAGTGTCACTGGTAATAGTGTCAATTGACACTATTTCCGTCCTAAATTGGAAATAGGGTCAATTGACACTTCAACAAGAAAAGGGAAAATAAGTCATTGACACTATTTCCAAACGGAAATGGTAATAGTGACAAAAGTGCTAAAAACGGGTCTACCACATTCCCAAAATCAAAATCCGCAAAGGAAAAATCCCTAAAATCAGAATCCCTAACACGAAATCCCCATTTTATGTGTGAAATAAATTCAAATTATGTATTGGATAGGTAATTATGCTACCTTTCATTTGAGGTACCACTGTTGTGGGCGCAAAACCGCGTATGTGCAAAATTTTAAATTTAATTTAAAAAACAACCCTGGGCTACATTATTCCAAGTCCTTCTGCGTAGTACACCATTCTGCGTAGGCGGCCTTCGGCCGCGCTTATTATAAATAACCCTGGGCTACGCCATTCCAACTCCGGGTGGTTGCCCTGAACGGTGGCAACATGCCACCGTTCCCACTCTATGGGCGGGATCCAAGGTATTTTTGTGCAGAACACCTTTCTGAATTAGCAATAAAGATAACATAAAGGGAATAAAAATATAGTGTACATGCATATGCATATGTGAATAGCTAATAACATAAGATGAAAATTTGAAATAAAAAATCGCGCGATATAATAATCATTAGTTTCAGGTGATAATAAAAATTAAAAAAATACCATGGATCCCGCCCATAGAGTGGGAACGGTGGCATGTTGCCACCGTTCAGGGCAACCACCCGGAGTTGGAATGGCGTAGCCCAGGGTTATTTATAATAAGCGCGGCCGAAGGCCGCCTACGCAGAATGGTGTACTACGCAGAAGGACTTGGAATAATAAAAATCCATCAACAACAACACTGCGCTGCGCAGACAACCGCTGCCTAAAATAGCAATAGTGTCAATTGACACTATTTCCATTTCCAAAAGCGCAATAGTGTCAATTGACACTATTTCCAAGTTACCCTGGAAATAGTGTCAATTGACACTATTACCAGTGACACTATTACCTGTCACCATATTTTCATGGTGGGGCAACTATCCCTAAGGTAGGCATCTATCCCTCAAAAAGAAGGTTTCAGGAAAAAATAATTTCTGGAAAAACCGTGTACGATAGGTAAACCAAAATTTAAATAATTAAAGTTAAAATATTGAACTAGCTATATTAAAAAAAAATTATTCAAATAAAACTAATACTTTCAAATTTAGGCAGCTTTTCCAAAAAGTGGGGCATCTATCCCGGTTTTACCCTACAATGTTTCTGGCTTTAAAGTTTTGGTATAGACAAATAAATTTTTTGGATGTCGAACTCAAAAAACGGATCTTGTGAACTCAATGGGTATTACAAAAACCATTATGCGCTGCTGAGCAGATGTATAGTTAGTACTTATTTAATTATATCCTATATCTACCTATAATACTCTGGATATGTATGAACGGCAATAACAAACAAAAAAAATTAAGTGCTTTGATTAAAATACATTCAGGGATATAACGAATTGAAATATTACTTAGCTTGTGGTCCTGGAACTGACCACTTTTCCAAAGAATTTACAAATGTAGCCTATGTATGTCGTACCCAACGAAGATTTTAACGTATTGGAAAAGTTTAAAACAGATCAACCATAAACTTTGGACATTATTGAAGTACAAACAAAGCACTGAATACAAAAAATGTGGGCGTGGCACGGCCCACATTTCCCAAATTACATATATAATTCTTGACCAAGGGACACACATATCCAAAAATCATTAGTTTAGACCAAAAATATTCAAAACTATGAAGAATTTAAATTTTATATAGCCTGGGGGCGTGGCACTGGCTACTTTTCCAAAAATTGATATAGCCTGAATCGTACACAACAATTTTCTTAACCAATCTTGACAGTTTAAAAGAGATCGACCATAAACTTTGGACATTATTGAAGTACAAACAAAACACAAAAAATGTGGGCGTGGCACCGCCCACTTTTCCAAAATTATATACATCTTGACTAAAGGACACACATATCCAAAAATCTTTAATTTAGACCCAATATGTTCAGAGTTATGAAGAATTTAAATTTTATATAGCCTGGGGGCGTGGCACTGGCTACTTTTCCAAAAATTGATATAGCCTGAATCGTACACAACAATTTTCTTAACCAATCTTGAAAGTTTAAAAGAGATCGACCATAAACTTTGGACATTATTGAAGTACAAACAAAACACAAAAAATGTGGGCGTGGCACCGCCCACTTTTCCAAAATTACATAAATCGTGACTAAAGGACACACATATCCAGAAATCATTAATTTAGACCAAATATGTTCAGAGCTATGAAGAATTTAATTTTTATATAGTATGGGGGCGTGGCACCGCCTACTTTTCCAAAAATTGATATAGCCTAAATCGTACACAACAATCTTCTGAACCAATCTTGAAAGTTTAAAAGAGATCGACCATAAACTTTGGACTTTATTGAAGTACAAACAAAACACAAAAAATGTGGGCGTGGCACCGCCCACTTTTCCAAAATTACATAAATCTTGACCAAAGGACACACATATCCAAAAATCATTAATTTAGACCAAATATGTTCAGAGTTATGAAGAATTGTAGTTTTATATAGTCTGGGGGCGTGGCACCGCCCACTTTTCCAAAAATTAATATAGCCTATGCTTTAACCCATGATCTCAAGAATATACTGTGAAAATTTCATAAAAATCGGTTGAGTACTTTGGACGCCCATAAAGGACACACAGACACACATTCATTTTTATACCCAGCGTACTAGTACTAGTACAAGGGTATATTAATTTTGTCCACATAACGGTACTATGTAACGGCACAAAATAATCGAGTTAGATATAGAGTTCCATATATGAAAGTTCTTAGGTTGAAAAGAGGAATTGATTAAGGCATGTCCGTCCGTCTGTCCGTCCGTGTACACGATAACTTGAGTAAAAATTGAGATATTTGCATGAAATTTTGCATACAGGTTACTTTCTTGCCAAGGTAGGTTGCTATTGAAAATGGGCGAAATCGGATGATAACCACGCCCCCTTTTTCGATATCGAAAATTTCGAAAAACATATAAAATGGGCTAATTCAATATCAGAAGCAGCTACAATGATAAAATTTTCAATATGTATTGATTTATATGTTCTAAGGCGGATTTTACCAAATTTTTTGAAAAGGGGCGTGGCACCGCCCCCATATATTTGAAGAAATTTTAAAATTTTGACTCCTAATAACTTGAGAACAGTTTATGCTAGTATAACGAAATTTCGTAGAGGGCATACTATTGTTGTGTTAAATTCAGATATAGAAAATAAACGAAATCGCTTGGCGACCACGCCTACTTTTTTATAAAAGTTATATTGCGGTTTTTCACTAATAACTTTTCACAGAAACAAAATATTGCTTTTCCCCCTTGGGATTATTGTTACGGAGGGCCGATCCACGTTTTTTATGTGTAGAACACCTTTCTGCTTAGGCCGCCTTCGGCCGCGCTTCAAGAAATAACCCTGGGCTACGCCATTCCCACTCCGGGTGTGTGCCATAGCCGTGGCTCCCGCCACGGTGATGTCCTTCCGCGTGCCACGTTTCCCACTTTGGTTAACGTGAAATTTGTGTGTAACTATTCAATAAAATACAAAAAGAATTAGAATATTTTTGTTTCATTAAAAAAAATGAAAGAGCAATAACGCCTTTAAGACTTTATTTCTCTTTCGAAGTGTAATAAAGCCTTTTTTGAAATAAAGGCTTTATTTCACTTTCAATAGTGTAATAAGGCCTTAAAGGGCTTATTTCACAAGGCGCTATTGCACCCCGCCTTTTTCTTTATATATTTTCCAAAATAACAGCAAAAGTGTACATTCGCTATCCAAATACAATTGCTAGTGAGCAGTTGTCAATTTTCGATATTGTAGACAACCAAACTGGCACACGGTTGTAAATAGTAATGCCACACGAAAGTTGTTGCACTATCAATTTCAAGTAATAATTTTTGACAGGTTGGGTTGTAATCGATAATACGAAATTACAATTTAGACAGATTGGGTTGTAATCGCTAATACCAAATTGCAAAATTTCAACTAAAGTATAGTTGAGTTGTAAACCGTAATAGGGCCTTTAATTACATTAAATGATTCCTGACATTGAACAGCATCATCAATTGTTTCAGGCTCATATTCGGTAGCCCTATTATTACTACTTTTAAGTTGAGATTTCAACATTTTAACTTCCTGTCTCAATTCCAAATTGCTATCCGCGATCGATCTAGTGATCAAGTACGGTCAATGCTTCACCGTGAGCCATTTTATAATTTTTAATTTTCTACTTTAAATCAATTATTTTCTTTATATTAATTAAGGGACACCTTATTATAACATGATCCCGCTACAATATTCACAATGTCTTAGCCTGAAATAATTAGGCTTGCTTCTGATATTACCCATTTCATATTGAATTTAACTTTAAACTGTATGATCCTTCTCAGGATAAAAACTTCAATTCAATATAGCGGTGCCCATACCAGTCCCTCTGCTAACACTCCTCAGAACAATAAATATCACCACAACGTTGGCATGCCCTGTGGGCTGGGTTTCCACACAATACACACACTCCAAGTACAGGTGAGACTGAGGGCATTGTATTCCTACTCACTTTTTCAGCTGCTGCTTGTCTTTTTCCACTTCTTTACGTTTGCGTTTATCAGTTGCTGCTTGTCTTATTTCACTTTAGTTTTAAATTTTTGTTGCAAATTTTTATTTAGTGGCAACGATTTTTATTTTATTTATTTATAATTGATTTAGAATTTTTTGGTAATAATTTTTTGTTTACACGCATGAGATCCAGGATACTTATTTGCTTCTTTAGGATCCACTTTTTTTTCTTTTTTTTTAAATAGTTCTTTTAGGATCGAATGTAATTTTTAGTTTTCTCCTTCGACGACCCTATATTTAACAACTCGCGTACTTTCTTTAAAAGATTTCAAGGATCGAGAATACTTTTTATTTTCTCGCGCCAATTAAGTTTTGCCCTTTGGCAAAACGGTTTTTAAAAAAGAAATAAAACTTTAATTTATTTTAGTTCGCGTTTGACGAACGAACTTTTATTCATGCGTGATTAGTGAACGCGCCGATCTAAAAAACTGATGCTAAATTCTATATTCAGGCTTCTTTATAAGCTTACGAAATTGTGAAATGGCTTAGCCTTGAAATTAAGATAAAAGCAGAACATTCCAAAAAAACAGAAGTATGATTTTTGTTTATAATTACGCTAATGTCGGATAGGCCTGGTTTTACAAAAAAAATTAGAAGTAGTGTTGCGATCTTAATGAAACTCTGGAGATATATTGCTTATGTAATGCTGAATCCGATTATACAAAAAAAAGTTTAAAATTTGAGAGTTGACAGATGTCATATAGCTGAAAATTTTCCAAAACTCAGAATATCACTTTGATAATTTTTCTGAATAAGTCTTTATACACCCTGACCACGTTTTTTATGTCATATTCAAAATTTTAAAACTGACAGTTGTCAGGCAGACTTCAGGTTATTATAAAAACGATAGAATTGTTTAAAGCCAGTGCTCATGCCTCTAGGTACGCTAGTCAAAAATTGTCAATTAAACATTTTTAAATTAACAACTGTTAGATAGACTGACCGTTATTTACCAATAAAATGAAAGTCTTAAAAATTTTTACGAGAAAGCTTTTAAGCTTTGGTTTCCTCGAAAGCGGTGCCGCTATATAGCGGCCGTTACATAGCGGTAGAGTACGTTGTCAAAAACAATTCAATGTAAAAGTAATTAGGTGTAAAGTTAGAAGACGGTGAAGTTCACCGTAATGTAATATAGCGGCAAGCATGATATATTACGGCCGTCATGACGGTGAAAACTAGTTCTTCACCGTTTTTTCTCACCGCTATTGTCATAGCGGTGTGAATTCTATCAAATTCTTGAAATATTTTTACAAAAACAATATTTTAAGACATTTCAATGTTTGAAAAATAATTATTTACAGAAAATAAAAGCACAAAAACAAACAAAAAACATCGAAATACAGAAAATCAAATCGGCAGAATGTAGGAAATACGTTCATGTAAGTTTACAGAAAAGCGGTGCCGCTCATGACGGCAAGCATAACGACCGCTATATAGCGACCGCTACATAGCGGCACCGCTTTTCGAGGAAACCACGGCTTTATTCATACATTTTATTTTATTTTTAATATTTCTGTAACGATAACATGTGTATGTCAAACAATTTTCTTCTACAGTTTGATGATTAGGTAATTTTCTAGCAAAAATGTATTCGTTAGGACCTTTTTTCACAGTGCATAATGACAAAGTAATGTAAAACTCTCTAGACACTTTTATGGAAAATCACCACACAAACAAATTGTTGAAGAAAATTTTTTGACATTACCAAAATATTAATAAAAAAATATTTCTAGTAGGATAGCTAGAAAAACAAAAAAAAAAAAAAATTATAAATGAAAAGTAACGTCCTAACGAAGGTCTATAATATTAACAGAACTTTAGTATTTTGTTACTCGTCTGTAACGACTTCAACAAAAACTGATGAGTGCTGACTTGGTTCCCACAAAGGACTCATGACTTTTGGCTGATTTTAGCCAAAGTGTCAGTAAATAAGAACTACCTGTAAATACACACTTATTTATATTTTTATTTATTTGAAATTTTTCTCTTTCTACACGACTAAAAATTTGTGCCTAAGATTTGAACCATGCATTGGTTTACACATCTTTTTAAACTTTTTGGTAATAAATTCCAAACCTTTCAATTACCTACAAAAATGGACAATTTTTTGCGGTTTAGATTTAAAACTAAGATGGGATAAACGAAAATACAACAAAAGCAGTATATTCAGCGAATATGTGCACATTTCTCACAACATACATGAGTTCGAGACCTAACATTTTTTAAAAAAATAAAAAATTGTTGACAACATTTTCGGTTTAAATTTTAAATAATTTTTATCACGCGCATTTCTATGACATCCGGCGCAAATTTAATTCTAAACCAAATTTGGATTGGTCATACACCTAGACCAGGATGTCTGCGTTCAAAGGTTTTTTTTGGAATTTCCAGTAAAATTAACTTCTTTAGACTAATTTCATTATTTTTGAATGAAAGTATGTGTCAATACACAAAAAAATACGGCAACTCAAAGTTAAGTGGAAAATTCATCAAAATTCAAGAAAACACGAAAAATTTTCATCAAAATTTCTAACTTTTTATTAAAATTTTTTAGATTTTTTTTTTGAGTATGCAGTTTTGTAGCTCGTTCAATTGTAGTGACAAAGATGCCAATCTTATGCTGCTAGAAGAATTACTCGATTTTTGGCAATTTTTTTTTCTAGCCGGTCAAGAGCATTTTCTTCAATATAAAAATATTACGCTTATAAATGTGTAAGACACGGAACAGTTATTTAATGCATCAATGAACGTGCTTGGTCAAAGGAGGAGTCCTTTGGAATTGGAAAATATTTTTCTTTTTTAGGGCTTTACGCTGTTCAAAAGAAATCCAAAAATTCTATATAAAATGACACTTATGAAACGCTTAAGGAAAATTTTCTACTTTTCTACTGCTAATTTCTGGATATTTTTACAAAAAAGTGACCTGCGCAATTTGGATTTGGCAAGAAATAAATAGTGGTCGCTTTATTTCTTGAAGAAAAACTATAGTTTCGGAAAATTAAAAACAAAAAATATAATGAAATAACATTGAAATTCATATAAAAAGCGGCAAATTGCAATTATTCAACATACAAAACGGAACGTCAAACCTTCTTGGCTATTCATGACAATTTCATGGTGAAGAAATAATCGAAAATATTTCTTGAGCATTTTCTTTACAACAGCATACCTACCGGGCTTTTACTTTTAAACTTTTATCCCCTGACAAGTATAAATACAATTTAATTGTTACTTTCTCTGATAATTCAATACGACTGCGTTGTGTACTGCTTGGTAATTTTTGGTAAGTTTTTTTAACTTCTTAGTCATTTTTTTGGTTAAACTTATGGCAACCGTGACTACAATAACGAGACACACTCATTTTTACGATTTTTGCCCGCTGTATTCATAACTCGAATAGCAGTTAATTTGAATTTCAAGAGACTTGAGTTCGAATGACTCTTGCTGTTGTTAACATGACATGTAGATGAGATGCTAAGTTGATCTTATGAAGAGCAAGTCTGATAATTTTGCGCGCGTTTCTTAAAGCGCCAAATGAGTGAACCGTTGCAGGAATTTAGTTGTGACCTCTCAGACTTGCTCTGATAATTGATTAGCGACTCCAATAACTTCTTTCAGTGTGAAATATTATTTAATTTTATTCTTTCTTGTTTTCATTTTGCTATTAATGCTAATTTCTTAACAGGGGTTTTAAAAGTGAATAGAGTAATTATTCTGGTACAGACGTATATTTTTTAATTTTCGAAAATTTAGGGGGTGGGGGGGTTGAACCCCCAAAACCCCCCCTGAATATGCGCCTGTATAAAACAAATCTTCATTTGATTCCTTCCTGCTCATTTTTTGCGTGTAATGTTCGCGAGCCTCCTGGGCTTCTTAAAAAAAATTACCTACTGGTAAAGGTAGAGCTTCAACTATATCAGCTCCATGAAGGAGAAGCTTATGTAGGTATGAAGTCATAGGGTATTGATTGTATAACGTCTTTGTCTATATTTTCATTACTTTAAATTTATTCCAATGATCTCTTGAGCTTAGATCTACAAATGTGAAGTTTTAGTAAATAAATAATGTCAACCTTGATATAGGGACCAACCTGGTTAGAGTGAACAGGCCTTGCAAAAATTAGTTCACTATATCCCTTTTCTACTGTACTAACGAATGAAAATTTTTTTGTGAAATCGTGGTTGTCCATAAAAAAAGTAAGACTGGACCGAAGAATTGCAGTTTTACTTGAAACTTGAGTCATCGTGGCTTTAAAAGATACACGTACGAAAAAAAAATGCAAAACCTAAAGCCTTAGTTTTTTTGACCGCCATATTTTTCGGTGCGTGGATCTTCAAGGGTTCCTTTGCTCTATTTTCAGGTAAAGGAATTAAGATCCCACTTATTACTTAAACCTTTCTGAAAAAAATAAAATTTCTTGAAAAAAAAAACCTTTAGTAAGTAAGACTAGACCAAAAAAACTGCAATTGTGCTTGAAACATTACGAAAAAATATGCACCGCAATCTATGCTCAAATAATGGCTAAAAAACGCCACGATTGAATTTGTTAGTTTAGACGCCTGATAAGAATGGCTTTTTCTCGGCTAATCTATCACATTTAAAAAAAAAAACCTTTATTCTTGCAAAACCAGGTTCACCCGACCACTGTGCGCCGGTAGAATACTTATAGGCCGAAAATCAGTAGGAGAAAAAGTTTTTAAGAAATTTTTCAAAATGGGTGTGGTACCGCCCATTTTTGATTGAAACATATTTAGAGATATGTATATTAATCATAAATCGAAAACCGTTCGATATATCAAAACGAAATTCAGTTCGCAGGTTTCCATGAATGTGTGAATGCTTGGGCGAAGTCGATTAAGGTCCAAGTAAAGTTTTATATGAAAGATTTTGAAACGGACTACCAAATTGGCAAAAACTTGGCGATTTTATTTATATTTCACTTTCAAAGTGTCCGTTAATGACGAAATCCAAAAAATAAAAATATTCGAAAATAATCCTTAATCCCTTAATTGTGGATCATTCCACCACACCCTTACTGCCAGAAATCCGGCAAAAACTTATTTGTCGAAACGAAAATGGCTAAAATGCTGCATATCTATATAAATCGCTTGAAGTCCACGCCTAATTTTTTAACATAGTTCTAAAAACCTTTTACTTACAGTTACAGATATTTTTATTTTTGTACAGATATTTCGATGGAAATTGGTCAGCTGATTCCCAATAGTACACATGTACATAGTATGTCCCTGCCAAAAAGTAACGAAATCGGATAACACACCAGCAAAATATCGGGGCAGCTAGTCAATACGCCACTGAAATAAGGAAGCTATACATCTTTTTTGATTTGTGTACCTTTCATGAACATTAAATGTCCATTTGTCTATTTAAACGCAAACTAGTATCTCAGTGTTACAAATATAGATAATGCTGAAGTTTGTTTGATTTCCTCATTTTATATTATACTAGCAAACCCGGCAGACGTTCTTTTTATGTTTTGATATATAGAACATATCTATATAGTATATCGAGTCCTAACAGCAATTTTGGTGTAACCAACAAAAATAAAATTTTACTGGAGCAGGTTTTTTAGTTCAGAAATATAAAAAATTTCTATGCAAAATGTTACTTACATCATAATTTCCATGGCTTTATTTTCGTAAAGATACTTACTACAGTAGCAATATTTTGCGAGATGGTTTAAAACAAACAGAGTTATCTATATCTATCAAAATACGTATTTTCAAAATTTTGTTGGTTACATCAAAATTGCGGTTAGGGCTCGATATAATATTATTAGCTTGAATAAACTCTTATCTATACCGAACTTCAACTTTATATAAAATGGGGAGTTTTCCAACAGCTATACATATACATACATACTGTGTTGTACCCAGCTTAAAAGTTTAAGACATATAGGTGTGGCACCGCCTACTTTTCCAAAGTTATGTAGATCTTGACTAAGTGACACATATATGCAAATATCGTTAGTTTAGGCCGAATACGTTCAGATTTATGACGAATGGGAATTTTATATATCCTTGGGGATGGCTCCGCCCCTTTTACAAAATTATTTATAGCCTGTGCTGTACCCAGTGAATCCAAGTAGTACATATATGCTGTGACAATTTCATAAAGAACGGTTGACTACTTTGCAGCATAGAAGTTCCGCTAATTTCAAATACTATTGCTTGTAATTTCAAGTAGATATTGCAATGGAAATTGGTCAGCGAAAACACACAACAAAAACCCGGGCAAATGCTTAATACTCCACTGCAAATGGAAGTAAGAGAAGAAGAGATGGTTCCATCAATAAATATAGATACTGAAATGATCAGGACGATGTGGTGAGTCGATTAAGCCATGTCTCTCTCTCCATCTGGCTGTTTGGGATGCCATTATAGATCACAACTAGGTATATAATTTGGACTTCCCTATTTGTTGAAAAATGGCTCACTTAATTCATTCAGCGTAGAGTTAGTCCTAAAGTCAAAGCTCTGCCAGAATAAAGAAATTCGTTATTCTAGGCTTTTCAACACCTAGTATCTGTACAGAATGTTATAATTTTAGAGCCTCTTCGTTGCGGTCTGTTATTAAACCTTCAACTTCTGTCAAAGTTCACTCTCAATCTAAATGTTACAAAGCCGCCTCTGTAGCTTGACTTGAAATAAATTATTTATGGGGAAATTCTGAACTGTCTAATGAATATACATATGTATGTACAGACTTGTGTATGTGTATTTTTATTAAATGTTCACTGCGCATGATACTTGCACATTGGTGGTTTTGGTGGTATTGGTTTCAAGAAGGTGTTCCTGTGCTACCGGCATATTATAGCATGGGAATGGTTAAGAAATCATTCCAGTATGACGTGCGTGGACGTTTGCAACGATAGGGCGCAATCAAAGGCAATTTAATGAATATATGCAGGGCACACAGCCTTCGTTTCTCTGCCGGGAATATACACTTGTGAAAAAGTGTGATTCGCTAGCCTCGCTACTACCGCGATACATATTTCGCAATATTTAATTATAACCGACACGGTATTAAAACTGCTGGCACAACAACCGCGTACTGATTCCAACTCTCACCCTCTGAACCGAATACTACTATTGAAGCCGCTGATTTTAATAATTAAAGTTTTGCAATGAATGTGTAAAAAGTGATACAATAAAGATGAAAACACATCAAAGTACGCAGTGCTTATAGCAAAAAAATTAAAAAAAGAAATGTACATCTCATTTAAAAAAGCAAACATATTTTTTGATACGGTGATATATTTGGAAAAATAATCTGTGTACATAATAACACATAAAATAAACTTAAGTTAGTATTGCCACTTCTAATAAGAGTCAGTGGTGAGGAAGTATTTAAATGAGAATGGAAGATCCAAACCTCGCGGAACAGTACGTGCAAGAATTCGTGCTGGACCATTTTGAGGACGGTTCGGCTACTGTTACTGCGATCGGAGTTAAACGTGAAGATCACAGCCCAGCTGCAGGTACAAAAATTGCCTGGACTATGGCCCCAAATACGCCAGAAGAAGAGGAGTCTGCTGAGACCCCAGTTATTAAGATGCGATCCTTCCCACAAAGTTGGCATCTAGAGGAGCGGCGGCTGCAGCCATTGTCTCCACCACCAGAAATCTATACACATGGTCCCATGGCCGGACAGGCTATACTTGTGAATACATCCCTTCCTGGTGGAGGCCCATCCACACCACCAGAGACTCCACCAGTCATCAGTTCACCGACAGGGAGTACATGCGCCCCAACGTATGCAACAATCACCAGCGCTTCGTACCATACACATCGCCCACCCGCCGCGGGTGCTGGCTTAACTCAAGAAATGATGTGGCTTCCAAGCTCTATTCGACCTGATCCACAGCCACTGGATTTGCGGCCATATGCATGTCCAACTCAAGAAGAGGAATGGGAGCGGGAACGTGAATACATGCATGCATCAGCAGCTGTAGCGGTGGCCCACCACCATCATGGACATTTGACGGTGCCATCACAGCATCACCCTCATCATCATCACCATTTTCAACCACTGGATCATTTAGCACCTATTAACATGCATACGTCTTACCATACTGTTATACCAGTTGCCACAACTATTCTCGGAGGTGGCGGCAATTGCAATCAACCGCAAACTAGTTCTCAAAGTTCCACCTCAGCTGGCCACCTTAACCGGCCTATGTCTGTTAGCTCAACTAGGTCATCTACGAACTCTCCACGCACCTGCTCTAGACAATACAGTACATCCAGCAATTTAGGTCTAGAGGATTGCATTAACGATGAACTCCTAACTACGCTCACCGTACGTGAATTGAATAAACGTTTGCATGGGTGCCCACGAGAAGAGGTAGTGCGTCTTAAAGCGAAGCGTCGAACATTAAAAAATAGAGGGTACGCACAAAATTGCCGTTCAAAAAGACTGCAACAGCGGCATGAGCTTGAGAAAACCAACCGCCAGTTAAACCAAGATTTGCATCGTTTAAAATTAGAGTTTTCCCGCGTCTGCCAAGAGCGTGATCAATTGAAGCAACGTCTTCAAATGAGACCGGGTAGTAGTGCTGGTAGTGCTATTTCCACATTATGTAATACCAACCAACCATCAGCGGTTATTACCGTTGCCCAATCGCACCTGAATACAGATAGTCAGAATACGCCGGAGTTTTACCTCTGACGTCAAGTAGCTATTGGAGGCCAACAGGCAGAAGCAACCAGCCTCCATCAGACTCATTTACATACGAACCAGAATCAGTGGTCATCACGATATCATCCACATCTGCATCAGCAAGCATTGACCACAGCAACTATTTGAATGCGACAAAATGTTTTCTATGAAGATATAAAAAATGTAATAAAAAACAACTCAAACATACATACAACAAATATCAAGTACACAACCACTCAAATGTACATACATACACGTTTTATTGTAAACATATGTATGTAAAGCACAATTTCCTATTGTGAGTATATTCACTTATATATATATTACTATTTTATGTGATAAAAAGGCGGCGATAATGACGGCTTCGTCTGTGTTCTATAAACTTAGAAGATTAATCTTCCACAACAAGAGAAAAGTGAAAATTTCATATCAAAACGTTCAAGTTATGCTCCAGAAAGATTTGCCAGCAATGTTTTATTTTGCAGTGTTAAGATGTACAGAAAAGTCATACGCTTTCTGTTTAAAAATTACTTTAGAGAGGTACACATGAGCCTCGATTGCATAACCGAAATAAATGCATGGCTAATTTTTCATTAGAAAGAGCTACGCAAGAAAACTTATAAGTTTTAAGACCTTATTGAAATTTTACCTTAATAAAGTTTAAATTTGCGTAACACTAACTCTAATCCATGGATTGGTCGCTATGAACATTATTTGTAAAATATCTCTAGATTGAGTCTTGTAAAATGTATGAAAACAAATATCACTTACTCCAAGTGTAGCGAGCTCCCTGGAAGCGCTGAACATTATAAATAGAGGTATCTCTGCCTTCTTTTCAAACTGGCATAATTAATGCAGCGATATTACCATTAGGTGCTGAACTATGTACATATATGGAAAGCTTAAATTGTAAGTTATTCCAAAAAAGGAGAAATCATATTTTAACTCGTCTGAGGCCCTTTTTCTGGTGTAAGCTTTAAGATGTGCCAGTCCGATATAAAAACACTTTGTGTGAACAAAATTTGTGTTTCAAATGCAGTTAAATTTTGAAGTTTATATTGGAAAACAGCTCTTAAATAGATACGAAAAAGTGATACTTCAGCCGTTAGAACATTAGTTTCTTGTCGTTTTCTGAACAATTCTCATCTTTGGAAGAAACGACATAACACAGAAAAAATCTGATTATTTTTATTCTCTATAATTATACAATTGTCTTTAAAAAAATGTGTATGTCGTCGATTAACTAGACAAAGTCGCTAAATTTTTTGTGCATTAAGTATTTAATATTTCATATTTGTTTCGAAAGTTATACATGTATATTTTACCAAAAAAAAAAAAAAAAATCGCTCAAAAGATAAAAAATTATTTTCCAAATCTTATTATGATATTTTAATTTTAAATTCATATCATAATGGTGAATACATCAGGAGTATTGTAGGAAATTGCCGATTAAAATATGTGATGACATGTATGACAATACATAAATATTGCGGGTAATATTTACCAAAGTACAGTAATTGTGAGAAAAAGGCATATACGTACATACGTATGTAGATTAGTATGGGCTTATATCTTTATATACCTTATTACACCGCGCCTCAAAATACTAAAGATTTTTGATTTCATTAAATGGTCATAGCAGACTTCGCCTGCTCTTTTGAAATTCTAGACATAGACGTCAAAATTTTTAAAAAATTTAACACCTGTTTTTTTATATTCTATATTGGTTTCATCCTGCATCTCGTTCTATCATTCGTTAAAAGATAGGAGTACCGGATGCATCGCCATATTGAAGTGCCTCAGATGTAAACAAAAAACTAAAAAAAAACAGCATTTTGAAGTGCCTGTCAAACGTTTGACAGATAACATATTACACTTGTACTGATACCCAATGCTAAAATTCAAAATTCTATAAATTCCAACAGGTTATTTTGTCTTAGATCGCACAGTTTCACGTAATTTTCTCAACCTTGTGTAGGGCTCTTTTATAAAATTGAAAAAAAAAAATGTTGGCAATGCTAACGGAAAGAAAAGAGAATGCCAAATTTAGCTGTAAAATTATAAATATTAAACCAAATTTGGGCAATTTTTTGCCGAACATAATTCGTGTTTGTATTCTTAAAATCCAAGCGGTTCTTCAATTGCTTCTTCAAAGGCATAAATATATGAAACACACGCCTGTTTTCTCGACTTTAAAATAGTCTTTAAAACGAACTTACAAAGTCACGAATCGGCTCAAGTGGTAAAAAACTACCAGAGCCATAACAGTTATATTTTTTATCGGATAAACGGTGATTCATAACAATTATTCGATGACGAAAAAAATGTATTTTTCAAATAAGAGTTATGTATGCTTCAACGTTTATTTTATTTTTTGCCGATAAGAGTTATTTGTCAACGCTTATTATATTTTTGAAAAATAATAGTTATTTGTCAACGTTTATTTTTTACGTTACTGCATAACTGTTATCTATGAGAAATATTTATTTTCGTTGAACAGACATCCATCATTTTGATAATGTTTATGGGTATACCATTTGCCACATGCAACTTTCTCCAAATGGTAGAGTATGAAATCAAGTACTTGATGGCCTTCATCAAGTCTTCAAAGTGGTTCGAGCCTTATGATATTTTGCTAAGTATGCCCTTGTTCTTCTTCAAATGTATCCTGAACATCTAAAAAAAATATACTGAAACAAATACAAAAATGTATTTCAAATTCAACTTTTTTGGCAACGAAAAAAAATATTTGTCATAAGCAAGGCAAATTCATTCTTATGGTAATGTCAAGTGAACAGCTGACTTCCTCTTCTTTACGTTTTTAACTCGCCCTGTAATGTAGAATGTCATAAAAAGAAAGATTTGACTGCTGACTTTGAATATTGTATTTGGTATTTATTTTCAAAAAACCATCGCAACTTACCAAAAGGGTACGATGATGATGGTTTTAACTAAATTTTATGCACGCATGAGTTGTCTAAACACGTATTTATTGTTCCAGACACCATTAGTTCAATTAAATTTTTATGAAATATAAAAAAACAATCGATGGTTGTCATTTCAAATTTTTTATCACTATGACATTCTACATTACAAAACCTTGAACCGAATAGAGGCGAATATTGCCGAATTCGCTCTGCCATTACCATAACAATCAATTTGCCTTGGTCATAAATAATAGTTATTGAGCAACGTAAAAAGTAAACGTTGACAAATAACTATCATTTCCAAAAAATAAAATAAACGTTGACAAATAAATATTATTTTCAAAAAATAAAATAAACGTTATTTGCCACTCTTATTTGAAAAAATAAATCTTTTTCTTCATCGAATAACTCTTATAAGGCAACGTTTTGAATAAATTTTAGAATTCGAACATCGTTTTTGATACAAAAATTTCAAATAACAGTTATTTTTTGTCTCTGGTAAAACTGATGGCAAAAAATTTGTCTAGATTCCTACGCGGTTGAAAAATGTTTTAGATCTTGATGAAACTAAATTGCTTATAAAAATGTTGCCTTTTTGGAACAGCATGTGCCTCTGGGTTATCTGGTTTTTGGTTTTCTACCATTGTAATATGTAACACTTTTTTATCGACATAGATAATAATCTTGATCGAGTTAATTTTCGAATTACTACGAAACCAATATTTTTTAAAATATGCATATCTGTGCAATATATGTATTTTCTTTACTATAATAATAATGGCCAAAAACTGCTACTGAAAATTCTGCAATGGTAAACTAAGTTGTTATCAGTATAAAAAGTCAATAATTTCGAACTTTCTTAAAGCAAGGGTAATTCCGAAATGTTCTTAGATTGAAAACTTCTTACATTTTATTTTCTGGTTAATATAGTCACCAAGAACCCAGGTTATTAATATTTATACCTTTCATGAACATGAAATAGTATTATAACTTTGGTCCGATGTTTGTAAGTGTGAGAAGAAAAAGAGTTAGACCCACCAATAAGTACATCGAAATGATCAGCGCGATGAGCTTAGTCGATTTAGCCACATACGTCTGTCGGTCCGTCTGTGAACCAACAAGAACAGAACAATAAAACGCTTAGCTCCAATACAATCGATAAACAGGTTTTGGCCTATAAGTCTTGCAATTTAAAAGTTATGCCCGTATGACACTACGTATTTTTCTTGTATTTTTCCTGTATTTTTTCTGTATTTTGGTGCAACCGGGCGAGCTATGTTAAAAAAACAAGCAAAATACAGCCAAAATACAATCTAGGCTGTTAAAAACAAACGAAAAATTTTGTATTTCGATAGCTTTTTTTGACAGTTAGCTGTTTTTTGTTACCCAATAAGCAAAAAAAACTTTCTTTAGCAAGCTTTTCGTTTGGTAAAGGTTTATTATATTCATTGTAACACTTTGGAAAAAATGGTCGTGATGAAAAATGAAAGTGATCAATTTTTAAATAATTGGAATTCAGTCTTGGAAAAAAATTTTTAATAAACGTTATATTCAACGTACAGTAAGGGTTTGTTGAAAACTGATTGATAGAAACGGGCCAATAGCCTAACGAATATGTTGTGGGATTTTGCTCCGAAGGTTGCTGGTTCGAGTCCCGACAATTTCCTCAGCTTTTTTTAAATGAATTATTTTAAAATTATCTTTTATGATAAATTTTCATTTGGTGCGAGAGGACATAAAGAACTAGTTTGTGGTGTGGTGCTTGCAATTTTTTATACAATCTGCATCTGCAAAGCAAACCGTGTGCATTTTTTCTGAGAAACCTTGCATGGCACCCGGTTTGAAAAACCTTTTAAAATCACATTTCATGTTGCCTGTAGCGGTGTTCGAACCTAGGTCCTTCTGTGTGGTAGGGCCAGCTGCACTACCGTCACACTAAGATGCCCATATAACAAAATCCATATACATACATATGTAAATGAATCATGTAAATTTTAAAACATTATTTTTGAAAACTGACAAATTTTTCCCTCGCTGAGAGTTCACCTCAAGTTACTTCTCCAAGGAAAAACATATCCAAACGATTGTGAAATTTTTTAGACACAAACTCGTGTGTAAAACATTGACTTTAAAGTTTGGAAAATATTGTTTTATAAATTAGCTTACTTCCTTGTTTATTGGGTAGTTTTTCTGACAAATATTTTTGTTTTGAAAATAATATACATATGTACATACATATATGAGCCCTTTAAAGCACAAGTGGTATAACTCCACTTTTTTTTTTTTTAGTTAGGCATGGTACTGTATGGAGAAAAATGTATTCTATTTAATGCAATAACGTGGTAGCTTCTAGTTCCCATAGCATCCTCATAAAAAGCAGAAATTACCTTTGGGGTCACTCCTGGTCCACGTTTTGGTCAATATTTTCGGAGCGGACTCACCTATGTACCTGAAAACCCCTCCTTTTTAAAACCCCAAGCAACCCCTTTAATTTGATACCCATATCGCATAAAGACCTTCTAAGGTAACCCCGTCTCACATTTTGACCGATATCTCGAAATCTCGTATAATTTTTCAACTTTTTTTAAGCTAGAATCATGCCGAGCATCTAGAGAGTTAATGTTTCAAAATTTCATTAAAATCGGTAGAAAGGTTTGCAATTAGAAAACCAAACAGATTTCAAACTATGTTTAAGTTAAATGAAATCTTAAAATCGTTTACAGCACAAGTGGTATAATTAATTTTCGGTGCTCGATAAAACAAGAGTTAATGGACAAAAAGTTTGAAAAACATCAATTTAAGTTAAAGAAGACCTTTTTCTGAAGTTTTATTGAAAAAAGTAGTCCAAAAGTTCAATACTGATTTTTATATACAACTTTTAGCAAACCCTTTAATATCTCGATAGAAGAAAAAGTGGAGTTATACCACTTGTGCCCTCTAAAGGGCTCATATGTTTGTTTACAAAAAGAAATGTATTTGGAAATTTTAAATATTGCCACCAATTGCTTGCTAAATGCTTCTGTTTCACAAACTATGAACTCTATTTAAAAGGTGATAAACATTTGCATCTTGCCATTGAAGCTCCTTTAGTCTTTTTAGATTTTAACGGGAAAAATATCAAAATCAAATTTTAAAATTAATATTTTGTTTGTTTATTTTTGAATTTGATTTTTGTTCAGCTTTCAACTAAACGTCAACCCAATTGAAATTACAGGCACTGTTTGTCCCTCTTCAACAAATGCGAAATTGTTTTTGTAATCTGATTTTCGATAAGTTTTCGTCAGTATTTCAAGCATTAAATACACGAAAAATACAAGAAAAATACGTAGTGTCATATGGGCATTAAGAACGTTGAATTTTGCAGGTTGGGTACATATTATCATAGGGAAATTCCACCGTCACTTACGTTACATCGCAAGTAAAATTGTATGATTCAAACTCAAATTGCATTACCATTTGCACGTTTTAGTACACGAAAAATGGTTTATTACTTGGAGTTTAGCTACTCAAAGCTGTTATGCCTAAACTTTTTATTTAAATTCTAAAAACATACTAAATACGGACTAAAATTCCGTCGTCACTGACGTTACAATTTTAGGACTAGGGGTTTTGGGCACCGGTGATTAATCAAATTTCTGCGAAACCCCTTGACAGACTTAAATTCCAATGTTTGGGAGATTATTAGAAATAGAATGAAGTCTTTATAAAAATCTTTGTTATTAGGACTTTTATAAAGATGTAGCATGCATAGTTAATTATGTACCGTCACTGACGTTACGTAAAATTCGTCACTGACGTTACCTCCGAAGTAACAGAAAAAAAGCCGACTAGGTTTTCTTTTATGGACGTGATAACAAACAGGTCAATTGATTTATTGCAGAAAATCGTGAAAGGGTTTATCTTCAGGTGTCCTTTGCTAAGTTTAGACTTTTTTTAGCTGGTTTTGCTCATACGCCAAGTATTAATTGTATTACAAGAAATGTGTTGCATTAACCACCAAATATTGTTGGAGTCTATTGTGTGGAATATTTATACATAGACATTCGATATATATACAGAGGATCTTTACGTTTTAATAAAATAAAAAAAATAGAAGCAAAAATAAAAAGTTTGTTTGAAAAGGTGGGTAAGAACGTAAGCGTTCGTCACTGACGTTACAAAAGCGCACCGGTTTTTTTTAGATTGTATACCATTTTAAAAACAAATTTACTTTACATAGTTTATGTAATTACCTTGTAGATGGAGAATCGAAGATTTTAAATCGATTGGCAGAAAACTATATATTTCATGCAATAAAATGCTTATTTTCGTCACTTACGTTACAAAAAAAAGCGCACAACAATATTTTTTTTCTACACCCAAAAATGTTTGGGCAAATTTTTCATACTTTTCAAAATTTCACTAAGAATTAAAATAAAAGTAACATGTAATGCCTGGTTACTAAGATTCACACAGCATAACAAATATAAAGTAGTTTCTTAACACGGTATTTAAGAACAAAACAAAATTTTTTTTGGTTGTCCTAAATAGTTTAAGAATATTTAAGTTAGGCTTATGCGAATGTCATTCTGGCATTTATTCATCATGATTTAATATATTTACAACAACTTAGCCATATTACCAACTTAAAAATAAAATGTTGGTTTTTTCGCTTTCATCAATCTCTGCCATGGAAATTCCCTATATATTATTTCTGTAAGGTCTTTTTGTGCATAATAAATAAATAAATAAATAAGGTATCGTTTTAAAGGTGTGGGTTAGGTTAGGTTAGGTTACGAGGGTTGGACCGAAACACAAGGTTACGGCCCGACACTTAGGCCACCAGTGGGCCCGTTGTGATACCCTATACGGACTCGAAAACAAGAGAGTCCCTTCCTCGCCTATACGTGATGATCGAACCACTTCGTGGATGCAATAAATTTAGCTAGAGCCTGGTTGCCCCAGAAAGGCTAACCGCCGCCTGCCAAGTGCTGGACACTGGCACAGGAGGTGCTGGACACTCTCCTCCTCCTCGATACATCTACAACTGCTACAGTAGTCGAAGGTTGTCGCTCCCAATCTAATACCGTGAGTGCCGATTAGGCAGTGCCCCGTTAGAACCCTTATAAGTGATGCTACCCTAGCACAGTGAATCGAATAGAACAGGCTAGCTGGACAAAATTATTTTATGGGATTTTCGGACTTAAATGACTGTATCCAAGTATAATGTGCACATTTAGGTAAAAATGAAGTCTAAGGACAAAATATGGTTGGATAATATACATACGTACTAGGGTGGGCCAGAAACAAAAAATCGATTTTTCATTTATCTCCATTAAAAACATTGAAATTAATAATTATTTTTATTCCATTTGTTTGTTTTGTCTGATTTGTCAATACAAAAATTAGTTCATTAACCCTTCTGCTACATTAGAAAAAAATCGCACTTTTAGTGTTTGGGTCAATTTGACCCACTCATGAAAACTTAGCGCTGCTTATAATTTTTTTAACCAAACTTCATTTTGTTTTCATCTAAAATCATTTATTATTTAATTTAGAAAAGATTTGTATTTATTGGTTAATGTTTTACTGGCAGTTTTTACACACTAAGCTGCTAATTGCGAAGTATGTTTCTCTATGACAGTGAAGAAGAAGCGGCAAATTTTCTACGACATACAAAGTGTTTTTTGCACTCATGCATAAAACAGAGGTTCGCAGATTTGTTAGTACTAATGAAGCTTTCAATAATTGATAAAGATGGTATGCGAAAAATAGGAAAAATGTATGCAATTTTCCATAAATACTGTTCTTTATAATAGTTTCCTAAAAATGTATACATTAGGGTACACTAAATCACATGGTGGGTCAAATTGACCCAGTAACACAATAATTGTAGCAAAAACACTTTAAGATATTTTTAGTAGTGTTGAAAACCATTATGGTTTTAATTTGTTAGCAAACCCCTTCTATTTAGTGCAGGAAACAAGTGGAAGAAGAATCAACATGAATCTATGAAAGAAACCTATGAGTTTCGTTAAGTTTTTCCTAAAATTGGGTCAAATTGACCCAAACATAGCAGAAGTGTTAAAAACAATGCAAGTTTATTTTCGTTCAAATAACTCATTCTATGTTAACATTAAACTAAAAATACTTCAAAGATATCCTTATTGCTATAAGTAATATAAATTAAAATGTAAATAAGTCTTAATCACTATCAGTACTTTCCACATCTGAACAACTATTAACAGAGTCTGCGCAACCTTTTTTTTAATCGAGAAGGAATAAGCTAGAAAAAAAAAATAGTTGGACCAATTTGTGCCGAACGAAATTTGTACATTTAGAGACTACGAAGCCACGGCTATGATTTACATAAATTTCAGACTGGAAGCTGGTGGAATACTACTACTTTTTCTCTAACAAATGTAAAAACTTGCATAAAAAAATATAAATTTTCAAATTTCGGCTTGTTTTTTAGAACAACAACATGGTCTAAATAAAAAACTTTATATCATATGAATAGTACTCACTGTTTACCATCACATCCATTTTAAATTACACGAAAAAACAACGCAGTAATAAAGTTATATGAAAAACCGTCAGACGTCCAGAATTATAAATTTAGGCAAATCAAAACACGTTTTTCTGAGATTAGCAGCTAATTACATCCACATCAGCAAATATTAAGTAAAATTTTTTTTTGACTCGTGATATTTGGACCATTAGCTGTCATCTACAATATATTTTTATTTAAAGTTCAATGGTCACTTTTGTCCAGCTAGCTTGTTCTATTCGATTCACAGTGCCTAGGTTTGCTTAGGGTAAGAAGCTCCTTAGTGCGCCCTCTATCATATGAGGGCCAGGTTAGCCTGGATGTTTCGCAAGTTGAGATTGCCGACCATTTTTCGTTTGCAGATTTTATAGTGCTCGTGCTCACACGGAGCTTGAAGGAGGCCATAGGTATACCTACCCAGTCATTTCCCGAAAGGATGTGGTCGGTTGTACCTCTTCTGGCCAGCTCGTCTGCTCTGCAGTTACCCTCAATATCCCTGTGTCCAGGTACCCACATAAGGTTGATACTGAAGTGCTGAGCCATCTCGTTAAGAGATCTGCGGCATTCAGTGAGCGACTTTGAGTTGTCGACGAATGAGCCCAGGGCCTTAAGTGCGGCCTGGCTGTTCGAGAAAATGAGGACCCGTTTGCCATCACTGGGTACAGTAGCCAGATGGCTTACGGCTCTGTGTATTGCCAGCATTTTCGCTTGGTATACACTGCAGTGATCCGGAAGGCGGAAAGAGACTTCTAGACCCAGATCCGGTGAGAAGATGCCCGCTCCAACCTTCCCGTCAAGCTTAGAGCCATCGATAAAAATGTTTACAGCGTTCGAGACAAGATGCTGCCTACTATCCCAGTCGTGTCGCGTTGGTATTAACACTGTGTAGTTCTTAAGGAATACGTTCCTTGATGTGCAGTAGTCTGTGAAAGCTGGTATTGGGACAGGGGCGCATGCACCCAGGATGGTGGCATGCCCGCAAGTTCCATTTGACCATATACCCGTTTCCCGTATACGTAGCGCCGAGATAACAGATGCCTCCCTCGCCACAAGGTCAAGGGGTGGTAGGTAAAGTATTGTGTTAAGTCCTTCGGTGGGAGTAGAACAGAGAGCCCCTGTTATACATAGCTCCGAACTTCTTTGTACTTTTTGCAGCAATTTAAGATAGGTGCTTTTGGCCAGTGCAGGCCACCAGACCAAAACACCATATAGGAGAATCGGGCGTACAATGGCCGTAAAGAACCAGTGAACCACCTTAGGGGAGAACCCCCAGGAGGCACCAATTGCCCTCTTGCAGGAGAAAAGCGCCGCAGCTGCCTTCCTGGATCGATCCATAATGTTGTCCTTCCAGAGCAGTTTTCTATCTAGAATAACCCCCAAGTACTTGACCTTATCACTCAGAACTAGAGGTTAGGTTAGGTTAGGTTAGGGTGGCTGCCCCTCTGCCTCACAGAGGGGCGCACTTAGGCCGGATGGCCCATTGTGATACCGCTGAGGGGGGTTTATTCCCTGCTTCCCTTATACACTCATGAAATTGAGCCACCCTGTCCGCTTGATAAAGCGCAGAATGTCTCCGGTTTCGACGGAGCTTAGGTCAGCTAAGCTGGTAAATTGAAAAGCCCCTAGGCACTCCAGCCGGGTCCTGGCTAGAGCGGGGCAGCTGCAGATGAAGTGCTCGACATTTTCTATCTCTTCCTCGTCTCTGCAGCTGCGACAGAAGTCGTTTGAGGGGACCCCCATGCGTTTGGCATGTGTTCCCATTAGGCAGTGCCCTTTGAGCACCCCAATCAGGGGGCCTAGGGATGGTCGTCTAAGATTGAGTATGGACTCGGTCCGTTTCTTACAGATGCAGGGCCAGGTTTGCCTGGACACCTCGCAAGTCGTCTCCCGTGTCCATCTAGAGTTTGCTTTTCCTTCGAATTCGCGTAGGAGCCAGAGCTTAGTCGTGGCTAGAGGGGGGAGGTATTCCTAGTTCGGTTCACCTCAGATTGCTCCGTGGCCTTCCTAGCTAGCTCGTCAGCAGCGCAGTTTCCAGGAATGTCGCTGTGGCCTGGAACCCATATCACTGCTGTGGAGCATTTCGAGGCCAGTTCATTTAGTGAGTGCCTACAGTCGAGTGCTACCTTCGAAGAGGTGTTGCTGCTCTGAAGGGCTTTGATCGCTGCTTGGCTGTCGCAGTATATGGATACTGACGTGCAGTTCTTCGAGAGCAGCCAGCGTGCAGCTTCCTCTATGGCTGTAAGTTCAGCCTGGAATACGCTGCAGTGGCTAGGTAGCCCTATGCATAGGGAAAGTGAAAGATCTTCCGAGTAGACTCCGCTGCCGACCTTGCCGTCGAGCTTTGAGCCGTCTGTGAAGATTGAGGTTGAATGTGGGTTTAGAATATTCACGTTATCCCATTCGTGCCTCTCAGGGATTCTGATGGAGAACAACGTGTTTGGGTCATAGCCGATAGGTGTGGTGTAATCTACTACCTTCAGTTTATTTGGTATGGTCTCCAGGATGCTAGCGTGTCCAAAGCTGGTGTCGCTCCAGCGCTGAACTGCGTTCATTCGTACAGCGCTATGGCTCGCCTGGAGTTTTCCATGCAGGTCAACCGGCAAGAGGTTGAGCATGACCTCCAAGGCTTTTGTGGGCGTCGATGGAAGCGCCCCCGTGATAAGCATCGCCGCTGACCGCTGTACTCTGCCCATCCTGCTTATGTTGTTGTTGCGCTCGAGTGCTGGCCACCACACAGCAACGCCATAGAAAAGGATGGGTCTGACTACAGCGATGTACAGCCAGTGCATAATTCTAGGGTTTAGGCCCCACCATGGTGGTCTCTTCTTATTACTCGGTCTGGTAAGAGGACAGGGGGCGTTGAAAGCAGCATTACAGGACTCTGTGGTCACGTTTACTGCTTCATCAATTTTAGACGATGAGTCGAGCTCACCGATCGAAGCTAACTCGTCATCAGAGAATAAGTGCGCTTCATCAGATCTTAGCGGTAGGCTGAACTTACCGTGAGAAGCTTTATTGTGGAGCGAATGCGATAGAGCGATCTTAAAGACCTCCCAGTTTGTTCGCTTCCTATTTCTGTAAGCTGCAGTAGTGGGCGGCCTCACGAGGAGACAGAAACATATGTACCTATGGTCAGAGAGGGAATTGTCTCTTGACACGTGCCAGTTCTCAATTTGGCCCACTAGCGGGTCGGAGACCAGCGTAATGTCAAGTACTTCTTTCCTATTTGCGGTAACGAAAGTTGGTTCGTTTCCAGAGTTACTTATATTTAAATTATTGGATAGAATAAAGTCTAAAAGGCACTCACCTCTAGGGTTGGTGTCCGTAGAACCCCATACTTCATGATGTGAATTGGCGTCAGCTCCTATTATAATGTAGGCAGCAATTAGCCAGATTCGCTTGCCTTCCAGTTCTAGTCTGATGCTCACAGTATCTGCGTCACTGAAATTTGATAACAAAAAGTAAGAGAGAGTCTTCTTTATAAGAATACATGCTCTGGTCCTACCTGTAACTGGGGCCTTGACCACCTGGTAGGCATCAGAGTGTAGTCCACAGACCTTGTTCTGAACGATCCAAGGTTCCTGGATAAGTACGAGTTCCTCTGCTTTTTCGCTGAGGCGCAGAAGAAGGGCAGCCGAAGCTGCCTTGGAGTGATGCAGGTTAATTTGCAAAACCCTCATCATCAAAAAATTTAAAGTTCTGTGTCTGAGCCCTCGTCCATTGCTACTGCCTCTACGCGTTCGGGAGCGGCTATGACCGTAACGTCAAGTGCCGCGTCCCCCGCATCAGAAACCAGTAGCTGGCTCTCGGACTGGTGCACCCATTGGCCGAAGGTCTACCCGACGAGGCACGACACCGAAGCACTATCGCTCTCGGTGTCGTTCGCTGTATCGTATCCGACCAGTGAGTGCGCCCTCCCAGCAGGTTCACTCGAGGTGCTGCCTGTGAGACCATCACCGCCTGCAGCGGTTTGCGATGCTATCGAGGTTTCCTCCGCTCCGCTCAAGGCGTTGTCGGACGATATATCCTCCTCGCTAGGTTTTATGGAGGTCCCTGGTCCACTCAAGGTGTTGCCCGGTTCCTCCTTTTCAGGTTCGTCCGCGGTGGCGTCATCCTTCTTTTGGATCCGCAGGGTGATGGAGTAGAAGCAGTAGCTAATGACTCCACCACAGGCTTCGAGTGCAGGGAGAGAATCCTCGCTTATGATCAAGGTCACGTAGCGTTGTTTCTCCCTGACCTCACTCACCCTTACTACCCTCCATTCACTGGTGGGTAGTCCTGCGTTACCTGCCTGAATGATTTTCAGGATGGCCTCTGGCGTCGACGGCTCGGCTGCTGGTATCCAGGCCCAGGCTCGTAGCCTGCGAGGAATCTCGTTCCTGTGCACGGCCACCAAGTCTGCCCCAGACCACAGCTCGCCCAACGCGGAAATTGCTTCCTTATAGAGCATAACCGAGCGCTCGTCGGCGCAAGATACCAACTTTATCCGCCTTTGATGCCAACCGGCATCTCTTATGACAGGTGCAGGGCCCGGATGTTTCTCAAGGACTTCACCGTAGACCCTGCACAAACCTATCAACATCGACTTCCAGTTGTCCGGAGTGATGTTGCCGTCTGGGTGTCCCTTGTCCAGTACCGCGAGTGTGAGGTGCTCTTTGGCCACCTCATTGAAAGGCCTGGACGGGTTCGCCGCAGAAGTTCTGGGAGCTGACGCCAAGGGTCTATGCCTCTTGGATTCACTCGTGGTGCTTTCCTGAGAGCGTTGTCTCTTAGAGGCTAGTGCCCTTGGCTGGGCTCTGGCGTGGTTATTTTTCTCGCCGCTTTTCCCTACGGTGCGCTCCTGTCTCGCGGCGAGAAGGCTAGTTGCCCAGGCTAAAGAGGATTTTTGGTCCTCCGTCATGACGCTGGGAGACACGTTTTCCAGTCGCGCAATAATCCTGGCCCCGGATCTACGGTCTCGCTGCGCCCTGACGGAGGGAGCAATTTTCCTCGACTGTCTAGCGCTGCTGGCAGCACTGCGGGCTGACCTTACTCCCGTAGAGGGACTGGGGCCAGCACCCTCGGGCTGCGCTATAATAGTGCCCTGAGCGGACCTATGGGGGTTGGCCATAGAACTAGAGACGTATCCCCGATTCTTGGTGGTATTATGTTTGGTATCTTGTACCTCCTCGTAAAGAGAACTAACTCGGTTTTTTCAGGGTTCACTTCCAGGCCAGAGCTCGTGGCCCAGGATGATATTGTGGATAGTGCCCCTTCCATTAAATTGCAAGGGGTTTGCGGGAATTTTCCCCTTACAATGACGCAGATGTCATCAGCATACGCAATCAATTGATGACCTTCTGATTCCATGAGACGTAAAAGTTGGTTTACAGTAACCAGCCACAAAAGTGGGGAGAGAACGCCACCCTGCGGAGTGCCTCGGTTAGCGAGTGTGTGGACTTCGTTCCCGCCTAGCTCAGTTTTTTCCGCCTATCCGTAAGCAGATGGTAGATAAGTTCCACAACGCACGCGTCCACCCGTAGGCCCATTAGGGCCGAGGTGATTGCAGCTGGAACGACGTTGTTGAAGGCGCCCGCTATGTCGAGGAAAGTCACCAGTGTGTACTCCCTGAGGTCAAGCGACCTTTCAATGACAGACACCAGCGAGTTCAAGGCAGTGTCGGTTGACCTACCTTTTGTATAGGCATGCTAGGCATGCGATAGAGACGATGGGTCAATCAGCCTCCGGATGTAGTCCTCCAGGAGTCTTTCAAACGTTTTAAGCAGGAAGGAGGACAGACTTATTGGCCTGTAGTCCTTTGGTTTTGTGTGAGAAGGCTTCCGTGCTTTAGGGATAAAGACCACGCTGACTTCCCTCCACGACTCCGGTACGTATTTGAGCCTCAGACAACTCAAAAACATCATCTTTAACCAGGGCTTAATGAGTGAGGCAGTGTGTTGAAGCCGAGCCGGGAATATTCCATCTGGGCCCGGTGACTTAAAGGGTTTGAATGTAGATAAGGCCCAGTCTAGCTTTCTATCATCTACGATTTCTTTTAAAAGTTTATCAGAGGCTAGCCCTCCGCTAGCGAAATTTTGAGACGCGCCTTCGCATGTCGGAAAATGTGTATCCATAAGCAAATTTATGGTCTCTGTACATGTCTCCGTCCAAGACCCATCAGGCTTTTGGACATAGCTTAACTGAGTTGGGGATTTCGATAACACCTTCCTTAAACGGGAGGCGGCAGATGTGGTTTCAATCTGGCTGCAGAAATCTTCCCAAGATGATCGCTTTTCCTTACGAATCCCTTTCTTATACAAGCTAAGTTTCGCCTTATAATCCTCCCATGATTCCTCATGACCGTCATGCCTTTCTTTGTTAAAAGCCGTCCTACTGGACTTCCTAAGCTCCTCGAGATTAGACGACCACCATGGTGGTTTGCGGGTTTTCGCCGCCCTCCTGTTTGGGCAGGCCCTATCTAAAGCAGTCCTACAAAGCTGACTGAAATTGTTTACGAGCCCGTCAAGCTCAGAATTGTTAGTCGGGGTTTGTACCCTGTTTGGCAGATTTCTAACAACGTCACGCCGGAGGCTATCACGGTAGCTCTGACGGTCTTGGGTATTGAACCTCGGCTGGTGTCTCTTGTGTACCAAATGCTGACGAACAGGAGGGTGCAAGCGGAGCTAGCCGGGGTATCAGTAGACAAGGTCGTCAACAGGGGCACGCCGCAAGGTGGGATCCTCTCCCCTCTCCTATGGGTTGCCACAGTCAACGGACTTCTGGAAGCCCTAGGGAGAGAGGGGGGGACCAAGGTCATAGCGTATGCGGACGACCTTGCGGTGGCGGTGTGTGGTAAACACCCACAAACGCTTTGTGACATTATGCAGAGAAACCTAAGGTTGGTGGAAAGGTGGGCTGGTGACAAAGGTCTAGGTGTTAACCCGGGCAAAACAGAGCTGGTCCTGTTCATTAGGAAATACAAAATTCCGACGCTGCAGTTACCTGTATTAGGTAACACTACCCTCAAACTTGGCGACTCCGCTAAGTACCTGGGTATTATAATTGATGAAAAGCTTTCTTGGAAAGAAAACATCCAGGAGCGTGCTAGAAAGGCATTGGTGGCCTTATACTCCTGTAGGGGTGCCGTAGGGCAAAAGTGGGGACTGACTCCTAAAGTTACACTCTGGCTCTATACCACTGTGGTTAGACCGATTCTTTTGTATGGGGTACTTGTCTGGTGGTTGGGGCTGGAGAAAAATTCTAATAATATCTTAATGCAGAGAGTGCAGAGAAGCGCGCTCATATGTGTCAGTGGGGCGCTACGTACAACATCAGCGGATGCGCTGAATGCAATCCTAAATATTTTACCGATTGATTTAAGTGGTAAACTAGCTGCGGCAAATTCCGCAATGCGACTTAGGAATTTACCTGGATGGGGCTCCCCTGGAATAGGTCACTCATCCATCCTTAACAATCTGCCCGTGTACAGCTCTGATTACTGTACACCGAAGTACTGTTTTGGGAATAAACTCTTCATCACGATTCCGGAGAGGGAATACTGGAACATCGGACCGTCCCTGGACGACGGCTCTATCCATATTTACACAGATGGTTCAAAACTTGATGACAAAGTGGGAGGAGGGGTGTACGCTCCTCAGTTGGACCTCAGTCTTAGTTTTAGACTGCCTGACTACTGTAGTGTTTTCCAGGCGGAAGTGGCCGCGATACAGCAACCTGTAGAGCATCTGAAGAAAGTGGACATCAGCGACGGGGATGTCCACATCTTCTCTGATAGTCAAGCAGCTCTCAAGGCGCTGGGGGCAAGTACATAGAATTCCAGGACTGTGGAGGGCTGCCGCAAATCTCTCAACGAGATCGCTGAGCAACTCTCGATTCACCTGGTATGGGTGCCGGGACACAGGGACATACCGGGAAATGAGATGGCAGACGAGCTGGCTAGAGGGGGCACATCCGCTCCACTTTCACAGTTCTGGAAGGGTTTAGGTATGCCGCGCGCTACTAGTAAGCTCTTAACGAGGCATAAATTCCTCCAAGATGCAAATGACAGGTGGGATGAGATAGGTACCTGCGGTCATGCCAAGCTGATATGGCCGGAGATCAGTGCGAGCAGGAAGGTAGATCTGCTAAAACTGAGAAGAGAAGAGCTCTCTCTACTTATGGGACTCCTAACGGGACATATAGGTCTAGGTCATCATGCAGAAAGACCGGGCATCCCCTTTAATGACTTCTGCAGAAGCTGCAGAGATGAGGAGGAGCCTGAAACGGTGAGGCATCTTCTATGTGAATGCCCTGCGCTGTGGGGGAGTAGGTTAAAATATCTGGGGTCGGGCTTTCTCCAGCATCTCGGAGAATTAACCACAATAAAGTCTAAGGACATTCTGCGCTTCTCAAAATCCACAAAATGGTTCGAGTAGGGGGTCTTTCTTTCTAAGATCTATGTGGTATCACAACGGGACCTCCGGGGCCTATGTGCGCTAGCTCCCTTACTAGCAGCCACTGCAACCTACCTACCTACCTAACGATAATCTTTTTATAGTAGCCCCAGTTTGTTCTTCTAACATTTTTAAAAAACCTTAGGCCTAGTGGGAGTTTGCAGTACATTGAAACTAATGTACCTATGGTCCGAGAAGGAGTGTTCGGTTAGAACCTTCAAAGATTCAACTTGATCACTGAAGGAGTCCGTGACTAGGGTCATGTCAAGGACCTCCTCCCTATTTCAAGTGATAAAAGTGGGGTCGCTTCCCCTATTACATATACCTAGATTAGTGCCTAGAAGATAATCATAAAGAGACCCGGTCATTTGTATCAGTGCTGCCCCACTGCGCATGATGGGCATTTGCGTCACATCCGAGTACCAGTATTTCATCCCGCGGGTTTGACTGCCTCACGAGTTCCCGGAAGTTGTATATTGAAATATTGGGTTATATGTCGACTCTTTTACAAATAAAAATTTTTACGAAGAAAATAGTTGATATCTTTAGGAAAATTAATGCGATTTCTAATTATTTCGTAAGTATAAAATTGAAGAAGCTACAAACTGTGTTTTTACTTTTTGTATATTAAACTAGCAGACCCGGCAGACGTTGTTCTGCCTGACCAGTGACTTCCCTAGAAATACATTTTCAAATATTTTTCTTTAACTTTTAACATTCCATTTATTGCAGTGCTTTAGGATATACAAAGTTTCTGGCTTTAAAGTCTTTGGTATAGACAAATAAATTTTTTGGATGTCGAACTCAAAAAACGGATCTTTTGAACTCAATGGGTATGACAAAAACCATTATGCGCTGCTGAGCAGATGTATAGTTAGTACTTATTTAATTATATCCTATATCTACCTATAATACTCTGGATATGTATGAACGGCAATAACAAACAAAAAAAATTAAGTGCTTTGATTAAGATTTAAGAACGTTAAAATGTCACTAAAGCAAATACATTCAGGGATATAACGAATTGAAATATTACTTAGCTTGTGGTCCTGGAACTGCCCACTTTTCCAAAGAATTTACAAATGTAGCCTATGTATGTCGTACCCAACGAAGATTTTAACGTATTGGAAAAGTTTAAAACAGATCAACCATAAACTTTGGACATTATTGAAGTATAAACAAAGCACTGAATACAAAAAATGTGGGGGTGGCACGGCCCACATTTCCCAAATTATATAATTCTTGACCAAGGGACACACATATCCAAAAATCATTAGTTTAGACCAAAAATATTCAAAGTTATGAAGAATTTAAATTTTATATAGCCTGGGGGCGTGGCACTGGCTACTTTTCCAAAAATTTATATAGCCTGAATCGTACACAACAATTTTCTTAACCAATCTTGAAAGTTTAAAAGAGATCGACCATAAACTTTGGACATTATTGAAGTACAAACAAAACACAAAAAATGTGGGCGTGGCACCGCCCACTTTTCCAAAATTACATAAATCTTGACCAAAGGACACACATATCCAGAAATCATTAATTTAGACCAAATATGTTCAGAGCTATGAAGAATTGTAGTTTTATATAGCCTGGGGGCGTGGCACCGCCCACTTTTCCAAAAATTAATATAGCCTATGCTTTAACCCATGATCTCAAGAATATACTGTGAAAATTTCATAAAAATCGGTTGAGTATTTTGGACGCCCATAAAGGACACACAGACACACATTCATTTTTATTTATAAGATATGATATATTTCTTAAAAAATATATATTGATAAATTGAAATAATTTTAAAGTTTTTTTAAAAAAATTTGGTTTTTTCACTCGAAAATAGATATCATAAACAGAAAAATATTGAAATATTGGGTTATATGTCGACTCTTTTACAAATAAAAATTTTTAGGAAGAAAATAGTTGATGTCTTTAGGAAAATTAACGCGCTTTCTAATTATTTCGTAAGTATAAAATTGAAGAAGCTACAAACTGTGTTTTTACTTTTTGTATATTAAATATGATATATTTCTTAAAAAATATATATTGATAAATTGAAATAATTTTTTAGCTTTTTTTAAAAAAAATTGGTTTTTTCACTCGAAAATAGATGTCATAAACAGAAAAATATTGAAATATTTTGTTATATGTCGACTCTTTTACAAATAAAAATTTTTAGGAAGAAAATAGTTGATGTCTTTAGGAAAATTAACGCGATTTCTAATTATTTCGTAAGTATAAAATTGAAGAAGCTACAAACTGTGTTTTTACTTTTTGTATATTAAATATGATATATTTCTTAAAAAATATATATTGATAAATTGAAATAATTTTTTAGCTTTTTTTAAAAAATTTGGTTTTTTCACTCCAAAATAGATGTCATAAACAGAAAAATATTGAAATATTGGGTTATATGTCGACTCTTTGGAAATAAAAATTTTTAGGAACAAAATAGTTGATGTCTTTAGGAAAATTAACGCGATTTCTAATTATTTCGTAAGTATAAAATTGAAGAAGCTACAAATTGTGTTTTTACTTTTTGTATATTAAATATGATATATTTCTTAAAAAATATATATTGATAAATTGAAATAATTTTTTAGCTTTTTTTAAAAAAAATTGGTTTTTTCACTCGAAAATAGATGTCATAAACAGAAAAATATTGAAATATTGGGTTATATGTCGACTCTTTTACAAATAAAAATTTTTAGGAAGAAAATAGTTGATGTCTTTAGGAAAATTAACGCGATTTCTAATTATTTCGTAAGTGTAAAATTGAAGAAGCTACAAACTCTGTTTTTACTTTTTGTATATTAAATATGATATATTTCTTAAAAAATATATGTATATTGATAAATTGAAATAATTTTTTAGCTTTTTTTAAAAAAATTTGGTTTTTTCACTCCAAAATAGATGTCATAAACAGAAAAATATTGAAATATTGGGTTATATGTCGACTCTTTTGTAAATAAAAATTTTTAGGAACAAAATAGTTGATGTCTTTAGGAAAATTAACGCGATTTCTAATTATTTCGTAAGTATAAAATTGAAGAAGCTACAAACTGTGTTTTTACTTTTTGTATCTATACTAATTATATAAAATCTATACTAATTATATAAAATTGCTTATATGAAAATATTCGTAACGGCTAATCTCGAAAAGTGATGGCCCAATTTTTATGAAATTTTTTTAAGAAGCAAGTTTTCCCAAAAATAAACCAAGTGGTTTTTTCCATTTTATGCGATGCCACGCCCACATTTTTTGTATTCAAAGCTTTGTTTGTACTTCAATAATGTCCAAAGTTTATGGTTGATTTCTTTAAACTTTTCCAATACGTTAAAATCTTCGTTGTGTACGACATACATAGGCTACATTTGTAAATTCTTTGGAAAAGTGGGCAGTTCCAAGACCACAAGCTAAGTCATATATCAATTCGTTATATCCCTGAATGTATTTGCTTTAGTGACATTTTAACGTTCTTAAATCTTAATCAAAACACTTAATTTTTTTGTTTGTTATTGCCGTTCATACATATCCAGAGTATTATAGGTAGATATAGGATATAATTAAATAAGTACTAACTATACATCTGCTCAGCAGCGTATAATGGTTTTTGTCATACCCATTGAGTTCAAAAGATCCGTTTTTTGAGTTGGACATCCAAAAAATTTATTTGTTTATACCAAAGACTTTAAAGCCAGAAACATTGTATATCCTAAAGCACTGCAATAAATGGAATGTTAAAAGTTAAAGAAAAATATTTGAAAATGTATTTCTAGGGAAGTCACTGGTCAGGCACAACAACGTCTGCCGGGTCTGCTAGTATTAAATATGATATATTTCTTAAAAAATATATATTGATAAATTGAAATAATTGTTTAGCTTTTTTTTTCAAAAAAATTGGTTTTTTCATTTGAAGATAGATGTCATAAACAGAAAAATATTGAAATATTGGGTTATATGTCGACTCTTTTACAAATAAAAATTTTTAGGAAGAAAATAGTTGATGTCTTTAGGAAAATTAACGCGATTTCTAATTATTTCGTAAATATAAAATTGAAGAATTGAAGAAGCTACAAACTGTGTTTTTACTTTTTGTATATTAAATATGAAATATTTCTTAAAAAATATATATTGATAAATTGAAATAAATGTTTAGCTTTTTTTTTCAAAAAAATTGGTTTTTTCACTCGAAGATAGATGTCATAAAAAGAAAAATATTGAAATATTGGGCTATACATATGTCGACTCTTTTGTAAATAAAAATTTTTAGGAACAAAATAGTTGATGTCTTTAGGAAAATTAACGCGATTTCTAATTATTTCGTAAGTATAAAATTGAAGAAGCTACAAACTGTGTTTTTACTTTTTGTATATTAAATGTGATATATTTCTTAAAAAATATATATTGATAAATTGAAATAATTTTTTAGCTTTTTTTTCAAAAAAATTGGTTTTTTCACTCGAAGATAGATGTCATAAACAGAAAAATATTGAAATATTGGGTTATATGTCGACTCTTTTACAAATAAAAATTTTTAGGAAAAAAATAGTTGATGTCTTTAGGAAAATTAACGCGATTTCTAATTATTTCGTAAGTATAAAATTGAAGAAGCTACAAACTGTGTTTTTCACTGTTGTATGTACTACAAAACAGTCAGATACTGTACTTAACAGCTTTGGGTTTTGGTGAAAACTTTGATGAATTATTACAAATTAATGAAGCATTTTTTGTTAAATATAATATGCCTATGCAAAGCTCCTGGCCCATGAAAACATATCAAAATATATAATAATTGGAGTTATGCATTTTTTTATGAGATACACTCTAGCAATTGATTGTATGGAAAAAATGTTAGCCTATTAATATATAGATAATGGTCACATAGAATGATGCCATATCGAACAAAATTGGCCATATGGATTGAAACGAATGAAAGTTCATTTTGAGATTCCGTTAACTTCTTAATATTAGCCGGTTTCCAAATTGTGTTTTTTTTTTTGGTGATACAGACTGTTTTCTCAATTTTTCCTTTAGTTGTGGATTTTTTGAAGTCCGTTTAGCGGGAGAATATTACAACTTACACATATGATGCTTTTCTGGTTTCTTTCGTCAAATTCAACTCGGAAATATGTAAGAATTCCGATTATATGTCGACTCTTTTACAAATTAAAATTTTTAGGAAGAAAATAGTTGATGTCTTTAGGAAAATTAACGCGATTTCAAATTATTACATGAATATAAAATTGAAGAATCTACAAACTGTGTTTTTACTTTTTGTATATTAAATATAATATATTTCTTAAAAAATATATATTGATAAATTGAAAAAAGTTTTTAGCTTTTTTTTTAAAAAATTTTGTTTTTTCACACCAAAAAACAAGTCATAGACAGAAAAATATTGAAATATTGGGTTATAAGTCGACTCTTTTGTAAATAAAAATTTTTAGGAACAAAATAGTTGATGTCTTTAGGAAAATTAACGCGATTTCTAATTATTTCGTAAGTATAAAATTGAAGAAGCTACAAACTGTGTTTTTACTTTTTGTATATTAAATATGATATATTTCTTAAAAAATATATATTGATAAATTGAAATAAGTTTTTAGCTTTTTTTTTAAAAAAAATTTGGTTTTTTCACTCCAAAATAGATGTCATAAACAGAAAAATATTGAAATATTGGGTTATATGTCGACTCTTTTGTAAATAAAAATTTTTAGGAACAAAATTGTTGATGTCTTTAGGAAAATTAACGCGATTTCTAATTATTTCGTAAGTATAAAATTGAAGAAGCTACAAACTGTGTTTTTACTTTTTGTATCTATACTAATTATATAAAATTGCTTATATGAAAATATTCGTAACGGCTAATCTCGAAAAGTGATGGCCCAATTTTTATGAAATTTTTTTAAGAAGCAAGTTTTCCCAAAAATAAACCAAGTGGCGTTTTCATTTTTTCCATTTTCAAAACTTAAAGCCCCTTATTTCTAGGATGAAATTTATAAAAGCTTCAAACAATCCAAGCATAAGAATTTTCATAGATCAAACTCAAGCTACCAGCGGAACAAAAATGTATGTGCGTGTGTGTATGAACTCAACGTAGAGAAAATGTATTTTGACTAAGAGATGCATAAGCCTTCGACAAAAGAGAAGAAATATAAAGAGAATTTTTGGTGATTCCCCAAATTATAATAACAAACCCATCTTATAAATAAAAATGAATGTGTGTCTGTGTGTCCTTTATGGGCGTCCAAAGTACTCAACCGATTTTTATGAAATTTTCACAGTATATTCTTGGGATCATGGGTTACAGCATAGGCTATATTAATTTTTGGAAATTTGGGCGGTGCCACGCCCCCAGGCTATATAAAACTACAATTCTTCATAACTCTGAGCATAGTTGGTCTAAATTGATGATTTTTAAATATTTGTGTCCCACATTTTTTGTGTTTTGTTTGTACTTCAATAATGTCCAAAGTTTATGGTCGATCTCTTTTAAACTTTCAAGATTGGTTCAGAAGATTGTTGTGTACGATTTAGGCTATATCAATTTTTGGAAAAGTAGGCGGTGCCACGCCCCCAGGCTATATAAAATTTAAATTCTTCATAGCTCTGAACATATTTGGTCTAAATTAATTATTTCTGGATATGTGTGCCCTTTGGTCAAGATTTATGTAATTTTAGAAAAGTGGGCGGTGCCACGCCCACAGTTTTTTGTGTTTTGTTTGTACTTCAATAATGTCCAAAGTTTATGGTCGATCTCTTTTAAACTTTCAAGATTGGTTCAGAAGATTGTTGTGTACGATTTAGGCTATATCAATTTTTGGAAAAGTAGGCGGTGCCACGCCCCCAGGCTATATAAAATTTAAATTCTTCATAGCTCTGAACATATTTGGTCTAAATTAATTATTTCTGGATATGTGTGCCCTTTGGTCAAGATTTATGTAATTTTAGAAAAGTGGGCGGTGCCACGCCCACATTTTTTGTGTTTTGTGTGTACTTCAATAATGTCCAAAGTTTATGGTCGATCTCTTTTAAACTTTCAAGATTGGTTCAGAAGATTGTTGTGTACGATTTAGGCTATATTAATTTTTGGAAAAGTAGGCGGTGCCACGCTCCCAGGCTATATAAAATTTAAATTCTTCATAGCTCTGAACATATTTGGTCTAAATTAATTATTTCTGGATATGTGTGCCCTTTGGTCAAGATTTATGTAATTTTAGAAAAGTGGGCGGTGCCACGCCCACATTTTTTTGTGTTTTGTGTGTACTTCAATAATGTCCAAAGTTTATGGTCGATCTCTTTTAAACTTTCAAGATTGGTTCAGAAGATTGTTGTGTACGATTTAGGCTATATCAATTTTTGGAAAAGTAGGCGGTGCCACGCCCCCAGGCTATATAAAATTAAAATTCTTCATAGCTCTGAACATATTTGGTCTAAATTAATGATTTCTGGATATGTGTGTCCTTTAGTCAAGATTTATGTAATTTTGGAAAAGTGGGCGGTGACACGCCCACATTTTTTGTGTTTTGTTTGTACTTCAATAATGCCCAAAGTTTATGGTCGATCTCTTTTAAACTTTGAAGATTGGTTAAGAAAATTGTTGTGTACGATTTAGGCTATATCAATTTTTGGAAAAGTAGGCGGTGCCACGCCCCCAGGCTATATAAAATTTAAATTCTTCATAGCTCTGAACATATTTGGTCTAAATTAATGATTTCTGGATATGTGTGTCCTTTGGTCAAGATTTATGTAATTTTGGAAAAGTGGGCGGTGCCACGCCCACATTTTTTGTGTTTTGTTTGTACTTCAATAATGTCCAAAGTTTATTTAAACTTTCAAGATTGGTTAAGAAAATTGTTGTGTACGATTCAGGCTACATCACTTTTTGGAAAACTAGCCAGTGCCACGCCCCCAGGCTATATAAAATTTAAATTCTTCATAACTCTGAACATATTGGGTCTAAATTAGAGATTTTTGGATATGTGTGTCCCTTGGTCAAGAATTATATAATTTGGGAAATGTGGGCGATGCCACGCGATTTCTGATTATTTCGTAAATATAAAATATATATATATATATTTACAAACTGTGTTTTTACTTTTTGTATATAAAATATGAAATATTTCTTAAAAAATATATATTGATAAATTGAAATAATTGTTTAGCTTTTTTTTTCAAAAAAATTGGTTTTTTCACTCGAAGATAGATGTCATAAACAGAAAAATATTGAAATATTGGGTTATATGTCGACTCTTTTACAAATAAAAATTTTTAGGAAGAAAATAGTTGATGTCTTTAGGAAAATTAACGCGATTTCTAATTATTTCGTAAATATAAAATTGAAGAAGCTACAAACTGTGTTTTTACTTTTTCCATATTATGATATATTTCTTAAAAAATATAAATTGATAAATTGGAATAATTTTTTATATTTTTTCAAAAAATTTGGGTTTTTCACTCCAAGATAGATGTCATAAACATAATAAACAGGAAAATATTGGATTACAAATATAATAAATTTAAAAAAAAAAATATAATAAAAAGTTTTCGTATATTTTAAGGCAAATTCAATTTAGCCAAAAAAAAAAAAAACTTAACCTGCCCTGAACACGTCCTTGAACCTACGAACGCACGCATCATAGCCGGCACGCTCACCACCTGCGCTACTGCTGTATGTACAACAAAACAGTCAGATACTGTACTTAACAGCTTTGGGTTTTGGTGAAAACTTTGATGAATTATTACAAATTAATGAAGCATTTGTTGTTAAATATAATATGCCCATGAAAACATATCAAAATATATAATAATTGGAGTTATGCATTTTTTTATGAGATACACTCTGGCAATTGATTGTATGGAAAAAATGTTAGCCTATTAATATATAGATAATGGTCACATAGAATGATGCCATTCGAACAAAATTGGCCATATGGATTGAAACGAATGAAAGTTCATTTTGAGATTCCGTTAACTTCTTAATATTAGCCGGTTTCCAAATTGTGTTTTTTTTGTGGTGATACAGACTGTTTTCTCAGTTTTTCCTTTATTTTTTTTGAAGTCCGTTTAGCGGGAGAATATTACAACTTACACATATGATGGTTTTCTGGTTTCTTTCGTCAAATTCAACTCGGAAATATGTAAGGATTCCGATTATATGTCGACTCTTTTACAAATAAAAATTTTTAGGAAGAAAATAGTTGATGTCTTTAGGAAAATTAACGCGATTTCGAATTATTTCGTAAGTATAAAATTGAAGAAGCTACAAACTGTGTTTTTACTTTTTGTATATTAAATATGATATATTTCTTAAAAAATATATATTGATAAATTGAAATAAGTTTTTAGCTTTTTTTTTTTAAAAAATTGGGTTTTTTCACTCCAAAATAGATGTCATAAACAGAAAAATATTGAAATATTGGGTTATATGTCGACTCTTTTGTAAATAAAAATTTTTAGGAACAAAATAGTTAATGTCTTTAGGAAAATTAACGCGATTTCTAATTATTTCGTAAGTATAAAATTGAAGAAGCTACAAACTGTGTTTTTACTTTTTGTATCTATACTAATTATATAAAATTGCTTATATGAAAATATTCGTAACGGCTAATCTCGAAAAGTGTTGGCCCAATTTTTATGAAATTTTTTTAAGAAGCAAATTTTCCCAAAAATAAACCAAGTGGCGTTTTCATTTTTTCCATTTTCAAAACTTAAAGCCCCTTATTTCTAGGATGAAATTTATAAAAGCTTCAAACAATCCAAGCATAAGAATTTTCATAGATCAAACTCAAGCTACAGCGGAACAAAAATGTATGTGCGTGTGTGTATGAACTCAACGTAGAGAAAATGTATTTTGACTAAGAGATGCATAAGCCTTCGACAAAAGAGAAGAAATATAAAGAGGATTTTTGGTGATTCCCCAAATTATAATAACAAACCCATCTTATAAATAAAAATGAATGTGTGTCTGTGTGTCTGTGTGTCGTGTCCTTTATGGGCGTCCAAAGTTCTCAACCGATTTTTATGAAATTTTCACAGTATATTCTTGGGATCATGGGTTAAAGCATAGGCTATATTAATTTTTGGAAATTTGGGCGGTGCCACGCCCCCAGGCTATATAAAACTACAATTCTTCATAACTCTGAACATATTTGGTCTAAATTAATGATTTTTAAATATTTGTGTCCCACATTTTTTGTGTTTTGTTTGTACTTTAATAATGTCCAAAGTTTATGGTCGATCTCTTTTAAACTTTCAAGATTGGTTCAGAAGATTGTTGTGTACGATTTAGGCTATATCAATTTTTGGAAAAGTAGGCGGTGCCACGCCCCCAGGCTATATAAAATTTAAATTCTTCATAGCTCTGAACATATTTGGTCTAAATTAATGATTTCTGGATATGTGTGTCCTTTGGTCAAGATTTATGTAATTTTGGAAAAGTGGGCGGTGCCACGCCCACATTTTTTGTGTTTTGTTTGTACTTCAATAATGTCCAAAGTTTATTTAAACTTTCAAGATTGGTTAAGAAAATTGTTGTGTACGATTCAGGCTACATCACTTTTTGGAAAACTAGCCAGTGCCACGCCCCCAGGCTATATAAAATTTAAATTCTTCATAACTCTGAACATATTGGGTCTAAATTAGAGATTTTTGGATATGTGTGTCCCTTGGTCAAGAATTATATAATTTGGGAAATGTGGGCGATGCCACGCGATTTCTAATTATTTCGTAAATATAAAATTGAAGAAGCTACAAACTGTGTTTTTACTTTTTGTATATTAGATATGATATATTTCTTAAAAAATATATATTGATAAATTGAAATAATTGTTTAGCTTTTTTTTCAAAAAAATTGGTTTTTTCACTCGAAGATAGATGTCATAAACAGAAAAATATTGAAATATTGGGTTATATGTCGACTCTTTTACAAATAAAAATTTTTAGGAAGAAAATAGTTGATGTCTTTAGGAAAATTAACGCGATTTCTAATTATTTCGTAAGTATAAAATTGAAGAAGCTACAAACTGTGTTTTTACTTTTTGTATATTAGATATGATATATTTCTTAAAAAATATATATTGATAAATTGAAATAATTGTTTAGCTTTTTTTTCAAAAAAATTGGTTTTTTCACTCGAAGATAGATGTCATAAACAGAAAAATATTGAAATATTGGGTTATATGTCGACTCTTTTACAAATAAAAATTTTTAGGAAGAAAATAGTTGATGTCTTTAGGAAAATTAACGCGATTTCTAATTATTTCGTAAGTATAAAATTGAAGAAGCTACAAACTGTGTTTTTACTTTTTGTATATTAGATATGATATATTTCTTAAAAAATATATATTGATAAATTGAAATAATTGTTTAGCTTTTTTTTCAAAAAAATTGGTTTTTTCACTCGAAGATAGATGTCATAAACAGAAAAATATTGAAATATTGGGTTATATGTCGACTCTTTTACAAATAAAAATTTTTAGGAAGAAAATAGTTGATGTCTTTAGGAAAATTAACGCGATTTGTAATTATTTCGTAAATATAAAATTGAAGAAGCTACAAACTGTGTTTTTACTTTTTCCATATTATGATATATTTCTTAAAAAATATAAATTGATAAATTGGAATAATTTTTTATATTTTTTAAAAAAATTTGGGTTTTTCACTCCAAGATAGATGTCATAAACATAATAAACAGGAAAATATTGGATTACAAATATAATAAATTAAAACAAAACAATATAATAAAAAGTTTTCGTATATTTTAAGCAAATTCAATTTAGTCAAAAAAAAAAAAAAACTTAACCTGCCCTGAACACGTCCTTGAACCTACGAACGCACGCATCATAGCCGGCACGCTCACCACCTGCGCCACTGCTGTATATACAACAAAACAGTCAGATACTGTACTTAACAGCTTTGGATTTTGGTGAAAACTTTGATGAATTATTACAAATTAATGAAGCATTTTTTGTTAAATATAATATGCCTATGCAAAGCTCCTGGCCCATGAAAACATATCAAAATATATAATAATTGGAGTTATGCATTTTTTTATGAGATACACTCTGGCAATTGATTGTATGGAAAAAATGTTAGCCTATTAATATATAGATAATGGTCACATAGAATGATGCCATTCGAACAAAATTGGCCATATGGATTGAAACGAATGAAAGTTCATTTTGAGATTCCGTTAACTTCTTAATATTAGCCGGTTTCCAAATTGTGTTTTTTTTTTTGGTGATACAGACTGTTTTCTCAATTTTTCCTTTAGTTGTGGATTTTTTGAAGTCCGTTTAGCGGGAGAATATTACAACTTACACATATGATGGTTTTCTGGTTTCTTTCGTCAAATTCAACTCGGAAATATGTAAGGATTCCGATTATATGTCGACTCTTTTACAAATAAAAATTTTTAGGAAGAAAATAATTGATGGCTTTAGGAAAATTAACGCGATTTCTAATTATTTCGTAAGTATAAAATTGAAGAAGCTACAAACTGTGTTTTTACTTTTTGTATATTAAATATGATATATTTCTTAAAAAATATATATTGATAAATTGAAATAAGTTTTTAGCTTTTTTTTTTTAAAAAATTGGGTTTTTTCACTCCAAAATAGATGTCATAAACAGAAAAATATTGAAATATTGGGTTATATGTCGACTCTTTTGTAAATAAAAATTTTTAGGAACAAAATAGTTAATGTCTTTAGGAAAATTAACGCGATTTCTAATTATTTCGTAAGTATAAAATTGAAGAAGCTACAAACTGTGTTTTTACTTTTTGTATCTATACTAATTATATAAAATTGCTTATATGAAAATATTCGTAACGGCTAATCTCGAAAAGTGTTGCCCCAATTTTTATGAAATTTTTTTAAGAAGCAAGTTTTCCCAAAAATAAACCAAGTGGCGTTTTCATTTTTTCCATTTTCAAAACTTAAAGCCCCTTATTTCTAGGATGAAATTTATAAAAGCTTCAAATAATCCAAGCATAAGAATTTTCATAGATCAAACTCAAGCTACAGCGGAACAAAAATGTATGTGCGTGTGTGTATGAACTCAACGTAGAGAAAATGTATTTTGACTAAGAGATGCATAAGCCTTCGACAAAAGAGAAGAAATATAAAGAGGATTTTTGGTGATTCCCCAAATTATAATAACAAACCCATCTTATAAATAAAAATGAATGTGTGTCTGTGTGTCTGTGTGTCCTTTATGGGCGTCCAAAGTTCTCAACCGATTTTTATGAAATTTTCACAGTATATTCTTGGGATCATGGGTTAAAGCATAGGCTATATTAATTTTTGGAAATTTGGGCGGTGCCACGCCCCCAGGCTATATAAAACTACAATTCTTCATAACTCTGAACATATTTGGTCTAAATTAATGATTTTTAAATATTTGTGTCCCACATTTTTTGTGTTTTGTTTGTACTTCAATAATGTCCAAAGTTTATGGTCGATCTCTTTTAAACTTTCAAGATTGGTTCAGAAGATTGTTGTGTACGATTTAGGCTATATAAATTTTTGGAAAAGTAGGCGGTGCCACGCCCCCAGGCTATATAAAATTTAAATTCTTCATAGCTCTGAACATATTTGGTCTAAATTAATGATTTCTGGATATGTGTGTCAAGATTTATGTAATTTTGGAAAAGTGGACGGTGCCACGCCCACATTTTTTGTGTTTTGTTTGTACTTCAATAATGCCCAAAGTTTATGGTCGATCTCTTTTAAACTTTGAAGATTGGTTAAGAAAATTGTTGTGTACGATTTAGGCTATATCAATTTTTGGAAAAGTAGGCGGTGCCACGCCTCCAGGCTATATAAAATTTAAATTCTTCATAGCTCTGAACATATTTGGTCTAAATTAATGATTTCTGGATATGTGTGTCCTTTGGTCAAGATTTATGTATGTAATTTTGGAAAAGTGGGCGGTGCCACGCCCACATTTTTTGTGTTTTGTTTGTACTTCAATAATGTCCAAAGTTTATTTAAACTTTCAAGATTGGTTAAGAAAATTGTTGTGTACGATTCAGGCTACATCACTTTTTGGAAAACTAGCAAGTGCCACGCCCCCAGGCTATATAAAATTTAAATTCTTCATAACTCTGAACATATTGGGTCTAAATTAGAGATTTTTGGATATGTGTGTCCCTTGGTCAAGAATTATATAATTTGGGAAATGTCTAATTATTTCGTAAGTATAAAATTGAAGAAGCTACAAACTGTGTTTTTACTTTTTGTATATTAGATATGATATATTTCTTAAAAAATATATATTGATAAATTGAAATAATTGTTTAGCTTTTTTTTTCAAAAAAATTGGTTTTTTCACTCGAAGATAGATGTCATAAACAGAAAAATATGGAAATATTGGGTTATATGTCGACTCTTTTACAAATAAAAATTTTTAGGAAGAAAATAGTTGATGTCTTTAGGAAAATTAACGCGATTTCTAATTATTTCGTAAATATAAAATTGAAGAAGCTACAAACTGTGTTTTTACTTTTTCCATATTATGATATATTTCTTAAAAAATATAAATTGATAAATTGGAATAATTTTTTATATTTTTTCAAAAAATTTGGGTTTTTCACTCCAAGATAGATGTCATAAACATAATAAACAGGAAAATATTGGATTACAAATATAATAAATTAAAAAAAAAAATATAAAAAAAAGTTTTCGTATATTTTAAGGCAAATTCAATTTAGTCAAAAAAAACAAAAAACTTAACCTGCCCTGAACACGTCCTTGAACCTACGAACGCACGCATCATAGCCGGCACGCTCACCACCTGCGCCACTGCTGTATGTACAACAAAACAGTCAGATACTGTACTTAACAGCTTTGGGTTTTGGTGAAAACTTTGATGAATTATTACAAATTAATGAAGCATTTTTTGTTAAATATAATATGCCTATGCAAAGCTCCTGGCCCATGAAAACATACCAAAATATATAATAATTGGAGTTATGCATTTTTTTATGAGATACACTCTGGCAATTGATTGTATGGAAAAAATGTTAGCCTATTAATATATAGATAATGGTCACATAGAATGATGCCATTCGAACAAAATTGGCCATATGGATTGAAACGAATGAAAGTTCATTTTGAGATTCCGTTAACTTCTTAATATTAGCCGGTTTCCAAATTGTGTTTTTTTTTTTTGGTGATACAGACTGTTTTCTCAATTTTTCCTTTAGTTGTGGATTTTTTGAAGTCCGTTTAGCGGGAGAATATTACAACTTACACATATGATGGTTTTCTGGTTTCTTTCGTCAAATTCAACTCGGAAATATGTAAGGATTCCGATTATATGTCGACTCTTTTACAAATAAAAATTTTTAGGAAGAAAATAATTGATGGCTTTAGGAAAATTAACGCGATTTCTAATTATTTCGTAAGTATAAAATTGAAGAAGCTACAAACTGTGTTTTTACTTTTTGTATATTAAATATGATATATTTCTTAAAAAATATATATTGATAAATTGAAATAAGTTTTTAGCTTTTTTTTTTTAAAAAAATGGGTTTTTTCACTCCAAAATAGATGTCATAAACAGAAAAATATTGAAATATTGGGTTATATGTCGACTCTTTTGTAAATAAAAATTTTTAGGAACAAAATAGTTAATGTCTTTAGGAAAATTAACGCGATGTATTTTGACTAAGAGATGCATAAGCCTTCGACAAAAGAGAAGAAATATAAAGAGAATTTTTGGTGATTCCCCAAATTATAATAACAAACCCATCTTATAAATAAAAATGAATGTGTGTCCTTTATGGGCGTCCAAAGTTCTCAACCGATTTTTATGAAATTTTCACAGTATATTCTTGGGATCATGGGTTAAAGCATAGGCTATATTAATTTTTGGAAATTTGGGCGGTGCCACGCCCCCAGGCTATATAAAACTACAATTCTTCATAACTCTGAACATATTTGGTCTAAATTAATGATTTTTAAATATTTGTGTCCCACATTTTTTGTGTTTTGTTTGTACTTCAATAATGTCCAAAGTTTATGGTCGATCTCTTTTAAACTTTCAAGATTGGTTAAGAAAATTGTTGTGTACGATTCAGGCTACATCACTTTTTGGAAAACTAGCCAGTGCCACGCCCCCAGGCTATATAAAATTTAAATTCTTCATAACTCTGAACATATTGGGTCTAAATTAGAGATTTTTGGATATGTGTGTCCCTTGGTCAAGAATTATATAATTTGGGAAATGTGGGCGATGCCACGCGATTTCTAATTATTTCGTAAATATAAAATTGAAGAAGCTACAAACTGTGTTTTTACTTGTTGTATATTAAATATGAAATATTTCTTAAAAAATATATATTGATAAATTGAAATAATTGCTTAGCTTTTTTTTTAAAAAAAATTGGTTTTTTCACTCGAAGATAGATGTCATAAACAGAAAAATATTGAAATATTGGGTTATATGTCGACTCTTTTACAAATAAAAATTTTTAGGAAGAAAATAGTTGATGTCTTTAGGAAAATTAACGCGATTTCTAATTATTTCGTAAGTATAAAATTGAAGAAGCTACAAACTGTGTTTTTACTTTTTGTATATTAGATATGATATAATTCTTAAAAAATATATATTGATAAATTGAAATAATTGTTTAGCTTTTTTTTAAAAAAAATTGGTTTTTTCACTCGAAGATAGATGTCATAAACAGAAAAATATTGAAATATTGGGTTATATGTCGACTCTTTTACAAATAAAAATTATTAGGAAGAAAATAGTTGATGTCTTTAGGAAAATTAACGCGATTTCTAAATATTTCGTAAAATAAAATTGAAGAAGCTACAAACTGTGTTTTTACTTTTTCCATATTATGATATATTTCTTAAAAAATATAAATTGATAAATTGGAATGATTTTTTATATTTTTTCAAAAAATTTGGGTTTTTCACTCCAAGATAGATGTCATAAACATAATAAACAGAAAAATATTGGATTACAAATATAATAAATAAAAAAAAAAAATATATTAAAAAGTTTTCGTATATTTTAAGGCAAATTCAATTTAGTCAAAAAAAAAAAAAACTTAACCTGCCCTGAACACGTCCTTGAACCTACGAACGCACGCATCATAGCCGGCACGCTCACCACCTGCGCCACTGCTGTATGTACAACAAAACAGTCAGATACTGTACTTAACAGCTTTGGGTTTTGGTGAAAACTTTGATGAATTTTTACAAATTAATGAAGCATTTTTTGTTAAATATAATAATAATAATAATAATAATAATAATAATAATGCCCAACGGATTACCCACCATATCCCGCCCGACCGGCGCGAGGGGCGCATCCGCATGACGCGCGGATTGTTCTCTCGTGCCGAGTCTTTGAAAGGCTTTGGTTTGTTAATCGTCGAGATCTAAAACTGCTCAGCTACAGAGAAAACCTCATCAGCTAAGTAAAAAAGATTACACAATTAATAAATAATTAGTTGACAACGAAAAGTTATTGTTAAGAATAAAGATAAGAATCAAAGGATATGAAAAAAAAAATGTGTTGCTATGTATTTAGGATAGAAAGAATCGACTTTTTTATGCTGTATAGTGAGTCTGAGATATCGAACGTACCAGAATGAGAATTATAATCTTGACACAAACAACGAAAAGGCTCATTTAATTCAAAATTAGTCCGGCACTGCTTCAAGATAAGTGGTTTAAAATGTCTTGTTATGCGAGAAGGTACATTGAGAAGGTGTATTGAAGTAGTAATTTAATCATGAAGACAATTCCAAGCATTTCTCTCCGACTAGAAAGGCTGTGAAGATTAATTAGTTTTAAGCGACTCGTATACGATGGCAAATTATACAAGGGATCCCAGTGAAGATCTCTTAAGGCAAATAGTAAAAATTGCTTTTGAACTGATTCTAAGCGATCCACGTGGACCTGGTAACGCGGGTTCCAAACAATAGAACCGTATTCAAGTATCGGTCTGACTAATGTAGTAAAGAGAGTTTTAGTTACATAAGGGTCGCTAAATTCTTTAGACCATCGTTTAACAAATGCTAGAACGCCTCTAGCTTTATTGACTGTTACGTTAATGTGGCAGTTGAAACTGAGTGTGTAATCCATAGTAACCCCAAGGTCAACAAAATCATATATTTGCTCAAGATTGTAATTGTTAATTGTATAGGAAGCTGGCTGTGAAATTCCTCTCGAAAAACGCATGTATTTACATTTCTTTAGATTAAGCGGCATATAATTTAAATCGCACCAAGTAACTAGTGTATTTAGATCTGATTGAAGCTTATTGCTATCTTCGGGTGATGCGAATGATAAGAAAAGCTTTACATCGTCGGCATACATTAACATTTTCGAAAATTCTATTACTGTAGAAATATCATTTATAAACAACAAGAACAGAATCGGGCCCAGATGGCTTCCTTGAGGAACTCCAGAGGAGACATAAATAACATCGGATTCACAATTTTTAAACACTACTTTTTGTATTCTGTCGCTAAGGTAAGAAGAGATCCAGCGATTGGCTGGAAACCCAACTGATCTAGTTTATAAATAAGTAACGAGTGACACACTTTATCGAAAGCTTTGCTGAAATCAGTATAAATAACGTCGGTGTGCAGATTTTTTCCGGCTCGAAGGACCATGTCTAAACTTTAGAGAAGGCGAGTTGTTTTTTAAGTTATTATTATTTTTTATTTTATTTTATTATTTGGCTCAGGTGCTATTTGACCGTCTTGCTCAAAAGGTATTTATTAAATCATTTGGCTCAGGTGCTGATGACCGTGTTGCGCAAATGTTAAAAACATTTTGTTCTTTAGAGAACGGGAGGTGCGGGACACCTGTGACACCCTATATGTATTTGTTGGTGGCGAGCACTGTTGGCTCTGAGGCATGGCGCGTGATTGGCTTCCTCATTTTCGCTTGGAAAAACCACCCTTTGGCTTTCCAAAACATAAACTATATCTTCGAAATATTTTATAAGCTGATTGCGAATTACAATAGCATGCAATGCAAATAAAATAAACGAATGAAAAATCGTAGCTTATGTATGTATGTATGTCGCTTAAACATCCTCGCCCCCCTAGACGGCTTAGTCGTCTAGTGAAATTCATAAGTCGCCGGTTCGAATCCGGCTCGAAGGACCATGTCTAAGCTTTAGAGGAGGCGAGTTGTTTTTTAAGTTATTAGTATTTTTTATTTTATTTTATTATTTGGCTCAGGTTCTATGTGACCGTTTTGCTCAAATTGGATTTATTCATTTGGCTCAGGTGCTGACGACCATGTTTGCCTAAATGTAAAAATTGTTGTTCTTTAGAGAACGGGAGGTGCGGGACACCTGCGACACCCTGTATGTATTTATTGATGGCGAGCACTGTTGGCTCTGAGGCATGGCGCGATTGGCTTCCTCACTTTCGGTATGAAAAACCACCTTCAAAATTGTTTGTTCTTTAGAGAACGGGAGGTGCGGGACACCTGTGACACCCTGTATGTATTTATTGGTGGCGAGCACTGTTGGCTCTGAGACATGGCGCGATTGGCTTCCTCATTTTCGCTTGGAAAAACCACGAATCCCTGGCCCATGAAAACATATCAAAATATATAATAATTGGAGTTATGCATTTTTTTTATGAGATACACTCTGGCAATTGATTGTATGGAAAAAATGTTAGCCTATTAATATATAGATAATGGTCACATAGAATGATGCCATATCGAACAAAATTGGCCATATGGATTGAAACGAATGAAAGTTCATTTTGAGATTCCGTTAACTTCTTAATATTAGCCGGTTTCCAAATTGTGTTTTTTTTTTTGGTGATACAGACTGTTTTCTCAATTTTTCCTTTAGTTGTGGATTTTTTGAAGTCCGTTTAGCGGGAGAATATTACAACTTACACATATGATGGTTTTCTGGTTTCTTTCGTCAAATTCAACTCGGAAATATGTAAGGATTCCGATTATATGTCGACTCTTTTACAAATAAAATTTTTTAGGAAGAAAATAGTTGATGTCTTTAGGAAAATTAACGCGATTTCTAATTATTTCGTAAATATAAAATTGAAGAAGCTACAAACTGTGTTTTTACTTTTTGTATATTAAATATGATATATTTCTTAAAAAATATAAATGGATAAATTGGAATAATTTTTTATATTTTTTCAAAAAATTTGGGGTTTTCACTCCAAGATAGATGTCATAAACATAATTAACAGAAAAATATTGGATTACAAATATAATAAATTTAAAAAAAAAATATAATAAAAAGTTTTCGTATATTTTAAGGCAAATTCAATTTAGTAAAAAAAAAAAACAACTTAACCTGCCCTGAACACGTCCTTGAACCTACGAACGCACGCATCATAGCCGGCACGCTCACCACCTGCGCCACTGCTGTATGTACAACAAAACAGTCAGATACTGTACTTAACAGCTTTGGGTTTTGGTGAAAACTTTGATGAATTATTACAAATTAATGAAGCATTTTTAGTTAAATATAATATGCCTATGCAAAGCTCCTGGCCCATGAAAACATATCAAAATATATAATAATTGGAGTTATGCATTTTTTTATGAGATAGACTCTGGCAATTGATTGTATGGAAAAAATGTTAGCCAATTAATATATAGATAACAATTGTTACTGTATCAAAACCAGTAGAAAAAAAAGCTGTGACATTTTAGGGTTGGGACATTTCATGTTTAATCTATTCTCATTATACCTAGTAGTGCTTCGCACACAAGGTATATTAACTTCATTCGCCTAACTGTAGTATGTAACGGCATAAACGAATCGAGGTAGATATTGACTTATATACATATATCAAAATGTTCAGGAGGAAAAGAGAAATTGATTAAGCCATGTCCGTCCGTCCGTCCGTCCGTCTGTGAATACGGTAACTTGAGTAAATCTTGAGATATCTCAATGAAATTTGGTATGCAGGTTCCTTTTCACTTATCCCGGAGCGCTATTGAAAATGGGAAAAATCGGTTAAAAGGCGTGGCTTTCTATACATATAATATTTTCGAAAATACAAAAAGAGTGATTATTCAGTACATAATACACCTATAAGGATCAAATTTGGTGTGTACTTTAGCGTTAAGGCAACAAATAAATTTTTGAATAAATTTTTAAAAAGTGGCACCGCCCACTTTTGATTAAGTCAAATTTGGAAATATTATTAGTCATAAATCAAAAACCGCTCAAGATAGCAAAATGAAATTCAGCACACATATTTAGATTAATACCGGCAAATTTCTATTTCACCTCTAAAGTGTTCGCTGGCAAAGAAAGTCGAATGCATAACATTTTCAATTTGTGGATTATTCCACAAAACTTTTCATGCCATAACTCTGGTAAAAATTGATTTATTGAAACGATATTTGGAGAAAGTGTTCAACATATAAAGCTAACTCTTTGCTGCAAAAATAAACAAAATTGGTTAACGGACACGCCCACTTTTTGAACACAGCTCTGAAAAATTTCTTTGTAAAATTAAAATCGCGATATTTCCATAATTGTATAAGTTATATTAATAAGATTTTACACACGTAATAAGCTTTTTAAGCAAAAATAAACTGTAAAAAAATATTGTGGATTTTGTTGAAGTAGGCGTGGCGCCACCCACTTTTCAGCAAAAAAGGTCTGTTATTTTCAAACGCGATTGCTTGAAATTTCAAAAAGGTATTTTCATGAAAGTTAGTGAGATGCTTTCCAATAGTATATATGTAGTATACTACTGCCAAAAATTACGCAAATCGAATAACGAACAAGCAAGATTTACGGGCAAGTAGTTAACACCCTACTGCCTTTTTTTTTAATAATTTTTTTTATTTTCATACCGTTCATGAACATGAGGAAAGCTATTTATATATTGTTATTTAGTGATAATTTACCACTCACAAAAGAAGTGTTTTTAATCGAAAACAATCAGTTGCCTTTATAACTACTTTTCCGGTATTAAAATAGACCTGACCTAATTGGGATACCACAACAGATCACTACTAGGTATTTAATGTTGGGTTACACCCGAACTTAGACTTCCTTACTAGTTTTAATATGGCTTGATATTTTTGGACTTCCGTTAGAAATTCGATGTGTGCCACCAAGGTCTATATATGTTCTAATTTTCAAGGAAAAATTACACCTAGTTTAGAAGAAAAGCTGTGGTAATGTTGTGACATGAGAAAGTGTGACACATATATTGAACGCAAAATCTTCCCAACCCGTCTTCAAAATTGGAGCTTCTCTAGGTAAATGTTGACATTGGACTGAATATGTGTAAAAAAAATTAAGATTATACATATGTTAATTAATATTCGCATTTTTTTATTTTTTACAAAACTATAGAACAAAGTTTAGTTCTCTATAGGACCCTAGTCAAGCAAATTGTTTTAAAAACAATTGTGTTTTGTTGGTACACTTTTTATCCTCTTTCAAAGCTCCTTTCCTTTATGCAAATTTTGTTCTGATCACAATTTATAGCATATAATGCCAATAAAAGTACATGACCTCAGCAAAGGGACACTATAAATTGTGACTTTTTTCCTTTTTTGTGCTTTTTAAAGTAGTCTATAGTATTAAATGATTAAATTTTGCACTTGATTTATATTACTCGATGAGATTAATAAGACTGCATATCAGTTTATTTCCAAGGAATCAGCCATATCTATATCTATATCTATATCTATATCTATATCTATATCTATATCTATATATATATATCTATACTATTATATAAAATTCAAAATCTTATTGTTGTAAGGTGTTTTGTGAAGGCTGTCATGTAAATACGTACATATGTATGTATGTCCATTTGTAGGGAGGGTGTTTGGTTAAATGATCAAAGTTAATATGCATTAATTTTTGAATACTTGCAATGAATTTAATCAATAAATTAAGGAAACGACTTTTATGTTTAAAAAATATATGAATATTTGCATAAAAATGTTACATAAATTACTAGTAGGTATAATTTTCACTTTTCCCCTTTTTACGATGTCAACAAAACATTTATGCATGCATACAAAATTGCAGAGATTTTAAAAATACTGCTGCAAATAATATATGAAATGCATATCGGAATTGTTATTTACAATTTCTTCACTTTTCCACTAAGTAAATGCACACAAACACCATTTCTTGCCACAAGCCACATACACTTTTTACACAACACAGTCTTCAATTTTTAAATACTTTAATTGAACACTAATTATATTAACTTTTCTTCACTTCATTTATTTATAGAACACTAATTAACTTAACTTTTCTTTATAATTCTCACAAATTTCAATAAGCGTCACTTTTTCACTGTTTACAAACATAATATTACTTTTTCACTCAATTCCCAAGTATTTTGCTCAAGATTTTACTCACACGTAGGACAGAAAACAAAGAGGAATGGCCGAAACCCTGAGAGATATCATCGAGTAGACACAAATCAGTGATCAACAAAATTTTTCCATTGCCCGAGTAGCGAACCGCCGCCTCATCATTTACATCCTCTTTGGTTTATGTAAAAAATATAACTCTCATTCATGTAATTTTGATACTTCGGACTCGCTTTTTATAATAAAAAAATCTGTTCTTTCCTCTCTTAACTACTTAATTATTTTGTTTAAGTTTATGTATTTTAATCTCTTATGTATCCACCTTATTCAGCTGATGAAGTTTTGCTGTAGCTGAACAGTTTGAGGTGTCGACGCTTAACAAAGCCCCCCCCCTGCCAAACACTCGGCAAATTTGATCCGCGCGTTACGCGGATGCCACCCTCCTGTCGGTTGGACGGGATGGTGTGTAATCCGTTGGGTTTATTATTATTATACAAATATACAAGACTAACTCGTTATAAGAGTTAGAGATAAGTTATAAGAAGTTCGTTGTTACTTTTTTGAAAAATGAAATCTTCTCGAAAATTTAATGGCTCTTAATAAAATATTGAGTAGCATTCGAAAGAGGTACAATGCCCTAGCTTACTCTATGCTTCGTACAATTTTTGGCCGTAATCATAGTCGATGCTTAAAATCTTTATCATACTTAGATAAGCAAACATTAAAATATGTTGGTTAATTATAGTCATATTAAACAAACATTTCAACTAAATGAACTTTTGTAGGGTTCCCTTATGAAAAAATATAAAAGTTGGTTGGTGGTATGAAGAAATTTGTAATGTTTCACAAGGCCACCCTATGTTAATTATTTTATTCACAAGTATGGAATATGGCTTGGAGTGAGCGATTTTAACATTACTACATAGCGGAGGGGTGCAATAGCGCCTTGTGAAATAAGCCCTTTAAGGCCTTATTACACTATTGAAAGAAAAGGCTTTATTACACTTCGAAAGAGAAATAAAGTCTTAAAGGCCTTAGTGCTCTTTCATTTTTTTTAATGAAACAATAATATTCTAATTCTTTTTGTATTTTAATGAATAGTTACACACGCCACGGTGATGTCCTTCTGCGTGCCACGTTTCCCACTCTTTTCTCACAGGGTAATTTGTGATTACAACAACCACATGAAAAAGACAAAAAATTTTGAACTTTAACTGCAAATATCTTGCAAAATTCTAAAAATATCGGATTTCCCCCTCCAGATTATTGTTGCGGAGGTGAAGACGCGTCTATTGATACATCTACCTAGATTTTTGGACGTGTATTAACACTTGACGTTGGATGGAAAGTACTACCCAAGGAAGAAATAATTATATGTTGTTTAGTTTTTAAGAAAAATGTGTTCTATTTAATGTAAAATAGTACAATTTTTATCACAATAAATAAAATAAAAATGTTTCAATTATTTACTTAAAATCGTGAAAATGGTCCGGTGGATGGCCGTGGGCGCGGTCGTCGGCGCGGACGCACGAACCGGCGGACGCTTATGGGAGCGGGGACGGACGCATAGCCGGAAATCAAATCTTCGTGGTTGCCACTTATGTTTAATAAAAAAAAAATAAGGCTTTATTGCACAATTGGGTAAATTTTTATAAAGGCTTTATTTCTCTTTCGAAGTGTAATAAAGCCTTTTTTGAAATAAAGGCCTTATTTCACTTTCAATAGTGTAATAAGGCCTTAAAGGGATTATTTCACAAGGCGCTATTGCACCCCTCCCTACATAGCTCGCCAGTCATTTCTTAGTTGCACTACTTGGTCCTTCCATCAGATAGGTGGACTTTCTCTTCCTCTGCTTCCACCGGCGGGTGCCGATAAGAACAACAGATTAAACCTCCTACCATCATGTACCCATCCGCCCGATACTACCGTTAAGTATTCCGTAGGGAGGTGGTTTGAGCACAAGTCTCAATGGCAGTTGGTCAGCGTTACTGTACTATTTCAGTTCTTAGCTGGGAATCTTTTATTCGATTTTTTCGTACATCTAGTCTCGAGTTCCAGCGCAAATCAGCAAAGAGGTAATGTAATGCATGTCGATTCTTTTATCACGGGTTTTTCGAAGATTTGGCGTATTGTAAAAATCTGGTAGATTTTTCAGGTCCGAAAGCACAGTAACAAAGTTCAACCAGTACACGTCAGGCTTCCGTATTTCGCACAATACGATGGACAAGACCTTATATGCTATAGTAAAAGGACTGATTCCGCGATAGTTGGAGCAGGTTATTGTGGATTGGGCAGTTGTTGAATAGCTCAGCAGGCAAACCATCAGTGCCAGCTGCTTTATTGTTTTTCAATCGGGATGTTGCTATTAGGGTTATGGGATTTCAAAATTAACATCTTCGATTGTGGGTTCAGGTTCGACATCTTCTCCGATTTCTTGCTCAGTTTCTTCGTTTAAAAGGGCAGACAAGTGATCCCTTCATATTCTTAGTATTCTCTGAGCATCAGTCACCTGGTCGCCGTTCCCATTCATACAGAAGTTTGCCCCGGGTTTAAAGTCAATCGCCGAATTTTTTGATAGACTTTTCGGGCATTATTCCTGTTGCTAGGATCTCAATCTTATTGATTTCACACTTTTCTGCCTCTCTTTTTCGCGGTAGTGTTCATACACTTGTTGCATTCGACATTAGCGTTGCCTTGTAGGCTTTTTCAAATATTTTACTCCATGAAAGGGCTTTTAAACAATAGGATTTTATTAAGATCGATTTCAAGTTATTGGTTTGTCTTGTCATAAACCAAAAAAAATATAAATTTGTTTTACGACATAAAGTTGTACTTAATTACTAATTTACATATAATTCTTACAATTATTTATCCCAACAAGTCACGTTGACAGCAAATTATTTAAATTTTTAAAGAAGATTTTTTTTAAAAGTGAACAAAAATTAGTAAAACTTAGTAGTTGGTGAAGAAAAAGTATTAGAATATATCACATTGTAATATTTCGGTGTATTAAAAATTAAAGACTATAGAATTTCCTATTCTATTCTTCAATTTTTTCGAATATTTCTATAAAATTTCATAGTTTTTCATTAATTTTTAAAATATTCTTGCTGATATTTCTTTCCTATAGGATGCTTAAGCAGCTTGTTTGCTATGGAAAATTAAATATTTATGTATGTGTGAGCAGTTTGGGAGCCGAATTTCAGAGTATGTGGCGTTAACTCCTCCCCCTTTAAAATATGCAGAGTCCCCGTTGGATGACATTTCATTCGTAGGTATAGTGGGGGTTTCCTTTGAAATTTTAGTATCGACCTTAATGCTTATTTCCATTTTCTTTTTGGTTTTTAATTTTTTAGCAATTATGGTAGTCAGTAGGCAAGTTAGTGATAATATGATTATCGAAGAGCATGTGAAAGTACTTATTTTGAATTTCATGTTGACATCCTCTATTCTATGTATGTTCGCTATATTGAGCTTCCTCGAGATTTACTGTAGCATTGGTCGGTTTTATGAATGCTGGTAAGGGCTTTGCAAAGATAAGATTTGATAACACAATATTGTTGTTGTTGTTGTAGCGCTACTTAGCCCTACCTAGCTAGTCAGTATCTTACCCAGTATTGCCATCAAACTCTTCTAACGGAAGTCCTAGAAACCTAGCGGTTTCGACAGGGGTGGGCCAGAGGGATATAGGTGTTAGAAGAGTAGGCTCGGTTGAGCAGACAAAAAAATGATTGGTATTATGGGGGGACAAGCCACATGCCGGACAAACATTAGGCAAGTCGGGGTTCAGTCTGGATAGGTAAGAGTTTAACCTATTACAATATCCAGATCGGAGTTGAGCCAGTATCACCCTAGTCACCCTAGGCACTTGAAAAACGGCGTTCGCCGGGAGAGAGCCGACAAAGGAATTTACCGAATTCGTATGGATGAGGGTGAGGGCCTGCCGGTGCACCTTAGGATCAAACGGCGTGGAAATCAGGTGCCGGATCTCATCGAAGTGTTTGCGTAGATGGCTCCTTTTGCTCCAGGGGGGCGGATTCTCGTTGACCAGGCGTCTGTTCGGATGCTGCGGTTTGCAGCAATTGAGCAGGAATTGCTGGTCCACATCTCACTATGCTCTTTAACGCCGAGCATTTTCGCTTCATTATGGAGATGGTGCTCAGGAGACATAAGAAGACACCCAGTGGCGGTTCGAAGGGCGGTGTTCTGGCAGGCCTGACGCCTCGTCCAGTGTGTGTCAGCTAGCCCCGGCGACCATATTGGCGTCGCGTAGCTCAGTACCGGCTGACCAATTGCTTTGTATGTAGCTAGTAACGTTTCTTTGTCTTTACCCCAAGTGCTACCAGCTAGCGACTTGAGAATTTTGTTACGGCTTTGGACTTTATTGGCAATTGCGGTTACATGAGCGCCGTATTTGAACATGTTATCAAACGTCACCCTTAAGATTTTGGGGTGTGAGACAGTTGGTAGCTTGACACCATCAACGTAGACGTCTAATTCCATGTTCACTTGCGTTGTCCACGTCGTAAATAGGGTGGCCGAGGACTTATTCGGTGACAATGCCAGGTTTCTCCCGGCGAAGAATTCGGACACGGCTGGGAGGTACGAATTTATGCGAGAGCAGAGTTCTTCAACGGAGGGGCCTGTTGCCAGAATCGTACAATGCTTATTTTCCATTGATAAGCTTGAGTTATCGTACTTGATCAAAAATATACCATTCAAATTAATTTCTTTGTTTTCTATTTTTAAGGGCCAATCGCAACCATCGATAAATAATAGTCCGGGCATTATTTCTTGTATTGTGGCCATATGGTGATTGTTTATTAGGGTGCAGTTGAATGAATATCCTTTTAAAATGTTTGGTATGCAACTTGTAAACAAGACTTCTTTTATACTACTTTGCTTACATAAACCTAAATTATTTATGTTCCTACAACTATCTTCTATACCAAAAATTTCATTGTTGCAAGTTATTAAATTTTCATATTCAAGTTAAATTGCTTTATGGCCTTGTTTTTTAGGTTTGGCCTTTATTAATTTACAAGATTCTTTGCTTGTTAGAAGGAAATTTAACAATATAAATAATGGAATATAAATTTGATGAAATTTTAACATCACTACATATAATTGCTTCGATTAAATTTAAATAAGGCATATTTTGCTTTTCTAGCGTTTCTTGAATTACTATTAATTCTTAATCAGATAACGCAAATGAGTTTATAATTCTGGCTTTTGTTCATTCTTTATTAGTTCTTCTTTACTGAATTTCAATTTTCTATATATATTTTTTTTATTTTCTGATTTAAGAGCATCGTCTGATCGCTTAAAATTACATTTGAAACATAAGTTAAATTATTAATCCTTTCAGTACATTGCTGGTTATTACTACTTACTATATTATTGACTTTATCGTTCAGTATTTTAAAGTCTTCATTGTCAGGGGATCCAGCAAGCCATTTCCAGGCTGTGCCGAGGGACTTGCCGGGCTTGCTCTTTTGGGTTTCAGGTACTAAAGGAGGGATTGGGTGAATTTGTCTTCTTGGGAAAGGAATTGGTAACTTCTGCTTTTCCTAGTTATATCATGTTCTGGCGTGTATGTTGTCGAGTAGGGAGTCGTACTGGTCCAGGTCTATAGTGTGTATTAGTCGAAATGTTACGGTTCGAACCTTCCCGGTTTCTGCATCTATTGTTACTATGGGACTGGTCGTATAGTCCAAAATTTGTGTTTCAAGGGGGTATTATGTCTTCCGAACTCTGGATCGTACAATTTTTGCTTGCGCGTATTTAGAAAATGTATCTATTGCCGTCAGCACTATTTTGTTATTAGTATGGTAGAGGTCCACATGAACGATATGTTCTGGATAGTTAGGAATAGGAGTTGGTTTCAGAATATGATTTTCTGGATGGCTCTTGTATTTATTTTCTAAGCAAATTTTGCACTGCTTTGCAATTCGTTAATTTTGGCGTTCATTTGCGGATAATAACGTCTTTCTAAGAGTTGGGCTTTATTTACTGTGGAGTTTCGCTGAGCTCTATTATGTTCGTTGATAATTTCCGTTTCCTGTTCTGATTCGTTTGTGACGTGTCTAATTAATTTCCCGGTATAACGTACTTTATACCTGCTAAAATGGACTTAGTAAAGGGTTTTTATTTTTTCCTAAAATTTGGTCTTCGGTTTTAATGAAATTTGTTACTGTGGGGTTGAAATATATTTTTAACAATGTGGTTAGACCCAGATACCCAGCGTACTAGTACTAGTACAAGGGTATTATAATTTTGTCCACATAACGGTACTATGTAACGGTGAAAAATAATCGAGTTAGATATAGAGTTCCATATATGAAAGTTCTTAGGTTGAAAAGAGGAATTGATTAAGGCATGTCCGTCCGTTATTGAAAATGGACGAAATCGGATGATAACCACGCCCCCTTTTTCGATATCGAAAATCACATAAATTGACATTACTTCCGTAAAAACTGAGATATTTGCATGGAATTTGCTGTATTGGTTAATTTCTGGCCAAGGTAGGCTGCTGTTGAAAATTGTTGCAATCGAATTATAACCACGCCCTCTTTTTCGATATCGAAAATTCTTAAAATCACACAAATTAACATAACTTGAGTAAAAATGTAAATCTTTGCATTAAATTTGTTATACAGGTTACTTTTTGGCCAAGGTAGGTTGCTACTGAAAATTCTCGAAATCGGATGATAACCACACTTTTTCGATATCGAAAATCACATAAATTGACATTACTTGCGTAAAAACTGAGATATTTGCATGGAATTTGGTGTATTGGTTACTTTCTAGCCAAGGTAAGCTGCTGTTGAAAATTCTCGAAATCGGATGATAACCACGCCCCCTTTTTCGATATCGAAAATCACATAAATTAACATAAGTTGCATAAAACTTGAGATCTTCGCATGAAATTTGGTACACAGGTTACTTTCTGGCCAAGGCAGGTTGGTGTTTAAAATGCGCGAAATCGGATGATAACCACGCCCCCTTTTTTGATATAGAAAATTTCAAATAAGATTCTAGGGCCAATATCATTGCCAAGTCATGGTATTTGTATCTAACTAACGCTGGGTATTTAATGTTCTGTTCACCCGAACTTAGACTTCCTTACTTGTTAATAATAATAATAGTGAATCCGTATATGGTATTAATTTTGATTCGAACTTTCGTCACTATGTTGGGTTGCAGATAAAGAATTTATTTGTTGTGGTGGTCGAGAAAGTGCATCTGCGACAATCTTATTACTGCCAGGTTTGTATTTAATTTCATAGTTGTACTCTTCCAATATTGATTTCCATCTTTTTGGTTTGCTGTTAGTATTCCTGCTACTACCCTGTAGAAAACGTTGGAGTATGGGAGTACTCCAACATTTATCCTCATTCATACAAAAAGGTGGTCCAATTTATAAGCCCATGTCCAGGGATTGGATCACCTAATCCATATCGGAGCAGCCTGCTGAATAGTCTATGGAAAACCTACGTGATAGTACTTTGAAAATGCTGCCAAAAGACTACTCTATAGAGTACTCTGCAGGGGTGTATAATGAAATCCCGACACACATAATCCCGAACTGCAAAATCCCGAAACTCTTAATCCCGACAGGACCAAATCCCGATCTATCATAATCCCGACACGACCAAATCCCGACCAATCAAAATCCCGACACGACCAAATCCCGACCAATCAAAATCCCGACACGACCAAATCCAGACAAGAAATCCCGACAAAAAATCCAGACAAAAAATAAAAATAATTTTTAAAAAAACTCGAGGGAGGTATTAAAAGACGAGTCTTGACCTCCGTAACAATAATCCGATGGGGGAAAAGCAATATTTTGTTTCAGTGAAAAGTTATAAGTGAAAAACCGAAAATTGGCCCAGGTCAGATCCCGAATTCAGGGCGTGATCCATGGTATTTATGTGCAGACAACCTTTCCGCATTGGCGGACTTTGGCCGCGCTTCAAAAAATAGCCCTGGGCTACGCCATTCCAACTCCGGGTGTGTGCCATAGCCGTGGCTACCGCCACGGTGATGTCCTTCCGCGTGCCACGTTTGCCACTCTTTTCTCACAGGGTATTTTGTGATTACAACAACCATATGAAAATGACAGAAGAATTTGAACTTTAACTGCAAATATCTCGCAAACTTCTAAAAATATCCGCTGTTTTTGTTTTTTCACTCTAAAGAAAAATTATGGTAAGCGTTGTCTGGATTGTGTGTTTCTGGATTTACTGATGTCGGGATTTTGAATTGTCTGTATTGCCTTATGTCTGTATTTTGTCTTGTCTGGATTTCGTTATGTCGGGATTTTGTTATGTCTGGATTTTGTCTTGTCGGAGTTTTTGAAAATTGTCTGGATTAAGTCGTGTCGGGATTTTGAAAGTCGGGATTGTGTGGTGCTCCCACTCTGCAGTAAAGCGAGAGAGGGAGTATGGGTTCTTTTTGAGGACCACCTACTCCCTCTCTCGCTTTGCTGTTGAATACTCCATAGACTAATCCAATAGGAGTATTTTGGGAGTACTCTCATGTAGGTGTTCTATAGAGTATTCAAAAGCGAAGAAATGGAGTACTCCGAGTCGGATTAGGTGATCCAATTACCGGCCATTTGGACCACCTTTTTTATATCAGCGAGGATAAGGGTTGGAGTACTCCGATACTCTTTAAGGAGTACTCTATGGAGTATGGAACGGAGTATTTCGGTTTTTTGCAGGGTGAGGGAGCATGTCAAGGGTTGATGGTCTATGAAAATGTTTACTGTGGTGGAACCATACAAATAATTTCTAAAGTTTTTTTAACGCCCGTATAATGGCCAGAAGTTCCTTTTGATAGCTGCGTAGTTTTCCTCGGTATTGCTCAAAGTTCCGGAAATGAACATAGTGGATTTACCACCTTTCTCTAGGACTGCTCCAATGGCGTGGTTTGCTTCGTCGGTTGCTAAGTGAAATTCTTTATCCAAGTCGGGGTATTTTAACATTACGTCAGAGGATGCTAATGAATTTTATAATTTACTAGCAGACTCCGCAGACGTTGTTCTGCCTGACCAGCAAATACATTCAGGGATATAACGAATTGAAATATTACTTAGCTTGTGGTCTTGGAACTACCCACTTTTAAAAAGAATTTACAAATGTAGCCTATGTATGTCGTACCCAACGAAGATTTTAACGTATTGGAAAAGTTTAAAACAGATCAACCATAAACTTTGGACATTATTGAAGTACAAACAAAGCACTGAATACAAAAAATGTTGGCGTGGCACCGCCCACATTTCCCAAATTATATACTTCTTGACCAAGGGACACACATATCCAAAAATCATTAGTTTAGACCAAAAATATTCAAAGTTATGATGATTTAAATTTTATATAGCCTGGGGGCGTGGCACAACAATCTTCTGAACCAATCTGGAACTTTAGAGAAGATCGACCATAAACTTTTAACTTATTGAAGTACAAACAAAACACAAAAAATGTGGGCGTGGGACCGCCCACTTTTCCCAAATTATATCCATCTTGACTAAAGGACACACATATCCAAAAATCTTTAATTTAGACCCAATATGTTCAGAATTATGAAGAATTTAAATTTTATATAGCCTGGGGGCGTGGCACTGCCTACTTTTCCAAAAATTGATATAGCCTAAATCGTACACAACAACTTTCATAACCAATCTTGAAATTTTAAAAGAGATCGACCATAAACTTTGGACATTATTGAAGTACAAACAAAACACAAAAAAATGTGGGCGTTGCACCGCCCATTTTCCAAAATTATATACATCTTGACTAAAGGACACACATATCCAAAAATCTTTAATTTAGACCAAATACGTTCAGAGCTATGAAGAATTTAAATTTTATATAGCCTGGGGGCGTGGCACTGGCTACTTTTCCAAAAATTGATATAGCCTGAATCTTACACAACAATTTTCTTAACCAATGTTGAAAGTTTAAAAGAGATCGACCATAAATTTTGGACATTATTGAAGTACACACAAAACACAAAAAATGGGGGCGTGGCACCGCCCACTTTTCGAAAAATGTATAAATCTTGACCAAAGGACACACATATCTAAAAATCATTAATTTAGACCAAATATGTTCATAGTTAGGACGATTTGAAATTTTATATAGGCTGTGGGCGTGGCACCGCCCACTTTTCCAAAAATGTATACAACCTAAATCCTACACAATAATCTTCTAAATCAAAGTGGGGAGTTTAAAAGAGATCGACCATAAACTTTGGATATTATTGAATTACCAACAAAACACAAAAAATGGGGGCGTGGCACCGCCTACTTTTCGAAAAATGTATAAATCTTGACCAAAGGACACACATATCTAAAAATCATTAATTTAGACCAAATATGTTCATAGTTAGGACGATTTGAAATTTTATATAGGCTGTGGGCGTGGCACCGCCCACTTTTCCAAAAATGTATACAACCTAAATCCTACACAATAATCTTCTAAATCAAAGTGGCGAGTTTAAAAGAGATCGACCATAAACTTTGGATATTATTGAATTACAAACAAAACACAAAAAATGGGGGCGTGGCACCGCCCACTTTTCGAAAAATGTATAAATCTTGACCAAAGGACACACATATCCAAAAATCATTAATTAAGACCAAATATGTTCATAGTTATGACGATTTGAAATTCATAGCTATGACAACTTGAATTTTTATATAGCCTGAGGGCGTGGCACCGCCCACTTTTCCAAAAATATATATAGCCTATGCTTTAACTCGTGATCCCAAGAATATACTGTGAAAATTTCATAAAAATCGGTTGAGTACTTTGGACGCCTATAAAGGACACACAGACACACATTCATTTTTATTTATAAGATTAAACGCTTCCATTGCGTTATGGTCGAGAGAAATTTTTATTTTGGCTGAAATGGTTTTTGGACATGCCTTCCTCCTCACCTTTAAAAAGTGCCGTTAGGGGCTTTGCAAGTTTTGCGTAGTCTTTAATAAAACGCCGGTAATATCCGGAGAGTCCTAAAAAGGATTAAAGTTCTTTTATAGTTTGCAGCGGTGGAAAGTCTAGAGCTGCTTTCACTTTTGCTGGATTTGTTTGTATCCCGTCTTTTGAAACAACAAATCCCAAAAACTCTACCCCTACCGTGAGGAATTCACATTAGTCTAGTTGAATTTGCATATTAGCATCTTCTGCTGAAAATTGTTTCTACGTTTTTTAAGTGAGAGTCTTCGTCTTTTCCGGAAGTTATAAAATCATCTATGTAAACAAAACATATTTTTCCTATGTAAGGTAAATGTCCATAATTTCGTGGTACTAAGGAATTTTCTGACTTTCTACCTCTCATTCGTAAAAACGGATGAAGGAAAACTAAAAAAGTAAATTTTTCCCATTGAGTTGATCTATTAAGATAGCTTTCCATTTAACTTCAAACAAAACTAACAAATGTTTTATTTTATATAAATAAAAATGTGTGAGTACCTCAAATGTCCCTAATTTCGTGGCAAACATTTTCTGATGTACCTAACTTCGTGGTAAAGTGTCCCTAATTACGTGGTATTTGGTTAAACTCTAATTTTATGGAAAATGAAAGTTATTTTAAACGCAAATTCCTAAAATTTATTTATTAAAATTTATGTTCAAAAATTTAAAATTTTAAATAATTTTTTTTTTTGTTATTGTATTTATGAAAAGAAAGCGTTTCAAGACCAAGTAAGTATTAATTTGTTTAGTACTTAGTAATCAATTGATTAGACGGATTTTTTAATTGTTAATGATTACTTCAATTGGTTTTTGAGAAAAGGCAATTAGTAATTGATTGCGATTGAAAAAATCAAAAAAAAAACCAATAAAAAACAATTTATTTAACAGATGTAATTTGTTACTTTTCTCAAAATTTCTTTTATTTATTATTACTAAAAATGTTTTTTTTTAATTGTTGTGTTTTTTTGATCTTTTAAGTTTTTTTATTTTTAAACAATATAAATAATTAAAAAAAAAGTTTTAAAAAAAATTTGTTCAATTGATGTAGCTAATTATTTTTTATTTTTTTTATTTTTTTGGTATATTTTTAATTTACTTGTATTTTTTTAATTTTTTGATTTTTTTTTAATTTAATTTGGTTTTTTATTCTTTTTTTTAATTTTTTGGTTTCTTGTTAACAATGTATCTAAATGCGCAGTATACCACGAAATTAGGGGCATGCGATAAAATTGATGTACGTAATTTCGTGGTATCGCTTTAAGCGGTAATATGAGTTTTATATTTAAATTTTTTTGTTTATTATCGCTATTCATTCATAACAAAAGCAAGAAAGTATAAATCTTGGCATATTTTTTTAAATTAAATGAAAAATTATTGAATAAACAAAAGTTCTATAATGCCATTATTTCGTTAAAACACAAGCACAAGCAGAGCTTTTCGATTAAAATATTAACGAATTTGTTAATAAAAGTGTACCACGAAATTACGTCAAAATCTTCCTCAGGGGTTTATTTAATAATTAAAATACTTAAAATAATAGGGTATCCTATGAAATGTGAAAGAAAATAAGGAAAACATAAAATATTATATTCCCATAATTTCGTGGGTACCACGAAATTAGGTACATCACAAAAAACATGTGTCCCTAATTTCGTGGTATTTAAATATTAAATAAAATGTAAATGAAAAGTTATTGAAATAAGTTTTACAGTATTAAAAACGTTTAGGAAATGTTAAATAAAACCAAAAAAATTATCGTCAAAAAAAAAAATTTAAAGATACAATTTTTACAGGCTTAACAAATTCTACTGGTCTCCTTAACAGTTTCCTTAAGAGGCCTCCCTACAAAAGGCTCATTTTCTGAGCTTCCAACTTTATAATGATTGTTATTTAATAGGTTCAATTTTAAAAAATTTGTAAAATATCCATTATTACACCCGAAAAGTTAATCTTTATTATAAAATTTTCAGTTCTAAAAAAAACTCGCCAAATTTCTTGTTTGAAAGAAAAAATCGAAATACCACGAAATTATGGACATTTACCTTAGTCTCTACGGATATCATCTAATGCTCGTTGGAAGACGGAAGGCGCATTTTTAAGGCCGAAGGGTAATCTGGTAAATTCGTATTTTCCATTATTGACTGAAAAAGCTGTCTTTGCGATGTCAGATTCAATTAAACGAATCTGATGAAAACCACTTTTCAGGTCGAGAACTGTAAAGAGTTTATTCTTTTAGAGTTGCGAAAGTAGTTCCTTGGTGTCTGGGATGGGGTAGCGGTCATATATTGTAATGGAATTTGATTTAATTTAAAATTTATTTGGCACTATCCCTACATGGTGCTTATACATGAGCTCAAATTTTAAACCATTCATTGGTTTACAAAATCTTTAAAACTTTTTTGTAATAAATTCCAAACCTTGCAATTATTTTCTAAATTTTTTGCGGTTTTGGTAGTAGGTATGAACAAAAATACAACAAAAGTCGTATAGACAGTAATATGTGTACTTTTCTCACAAAATTCATGAGTGCCCGTAGCTGAGTAGGTAGAGCATTGCGCACTGATTTGGGGCACTTCGGTTCGAGTTCTGACACTTAAAAAACAAAAATTAAAATTGTTTAAAAACATTTTCGGTTTAAAATTTAAATAATTTTTATTACGTGAAGTTCTATGACAACCGGCGTAAATTTAATTCTAAAACAAATTTGGTTTGGTCATATATGTAGCCCCAAAAAGTTTTAAATTTAGGCTAAAATTTTTAACGGTGTATGGGGAAATTGTATGGGGTTCGGAAAGGTCTAATTATTCCATCCTCAAGCAATTTTAAAATTTGCATTTCTACTTGGTACTTGAGGGACATTGGGTATGGGATATATCTTGATATACTGGATCTTGATTTGTGGTTCTTATTTCCGCTTTTACCGCGGTAGTGTACGTTAACTTTTCGTCAGGATCGGAAAAGAGTGTTGGGTATGAATAGCATAAATTCCGGGTTTTTTGCTTCTTCGCCTCCATCCTTTTCTGAGATAGTGTCCTCACTGCTTTCTATTCTGCTTAATAAATGTACCACTTTATTTTCTTTCCCTTTTAAATAATCTATATCAAATTGATATTCGCCTAACTTTAACAACCATCTTTGATGTCAGGGTGGCATATCTTTACTTCTGTATTTTGAGTGTAAAAATTTGATCGTTCGATTGAATCGGCTAATATTTCAAATCTTCGTCCATAGAGGTAGGGGCTAAAAAAGTTCAGAAATAGCGTTCATGACTATTCAATAAACGTAATGCGAAACCCACTGGGTGCCCTTCTTGTCATAAAACGGCTCCTAATGCATAATTTGATGCATCAGTCGTTAGAGTGAATTGTTTTTCGAAGTCTGGGAAACGCAAAATCGGATGAGTACTTATTAACAAAAGTTGGGTCCTTTATATTAATTTTAACTCCATTTTTAAATATTTTGAAATAGGTTGCGCAACTTTTGCGTAGTTTTTAACGAATTTTCTATAATATCCTGTTATTCCTAAGAAGCTGTTGATTTGTCTTTCGGTTTCTAACTCCTTACTTACACTGTGCTACAGTGAAAATACACTCATCAAGCGACCTAGCTAAGATTGTTTATCTGATCAAGTGTAACACGAAAAGGTATTTGAAAAATCCGCTATACCCTCAAATATTTTTTTATTGTTAAAAAACCGTTTTTTCAGTTTCTAATTAAAAAAAAATTCATTATAAAACCAATTTTAAACCTATTTCAAAATTCTCAAGGTTTTGGGTAGAGAATTGTTGACACTTCCGAAATATATATAGTGTTTTGTTCATTTGAAGAAAGTATGATATGTTTTTAAGCCACAAGTTGAAATTTTTGGAAAGTTCATCCGGTTTCGACGACATTTTTTTGCCACTAATTAACAATGAATGAACCTCTTTAGGCATGTGTCATCGAGAGGCACTCACTTCTTAATTATACCATCTTTTTTTTTTTGGAAAGGACTTCAAGTTTTCAAGTTATACAGCCTAATCCAATATATTTTGCCTTGAAAATGGCCTAAACTGCATCTGTTGTCAAAAAAAATTATTGTAAAATTTCATCGAATCAAGAAATTATGAATCAAACCATCGTCAAAAATTACTATTTGCTGTTTAAAATGAATTAATTAAATTTGCTGTTGTACCGTAGTACAAGTCAGCAAATTCATTTTATTCATCTTATTTCTTTTTTTCTTTAAAAATATTTTTGGTTGCTCGTAAACTTTTTTCTTTGCCACCACTGTTGAAACTCCAAAACCTCCACTAACACTGCTCTGTCAAAAACATATGTTTTTGAACTGATTTATCGACGCACACTCAAAAAATTTTATCGGTAAAACTAATCAAAAACGTAGGTTAAAACGGCTCCAACCGATAAATATGGTGAATTTAATCAATAAAAAATTGTTACCAGTCTTTACGGAAAACGTTGTTAAAAATTGTGAATTTTACCAAAAAAATTGTTAAAATTTTAACCACAATAAGTTGGTTGATCCAATCGTAAACGTAGGTTAGTATGGCTCCAACCTTCATAAATTGTAAAATTAACCAATAATAATAGTAATTCCCATCTAACCCCATAAATTGTAAAAAGTACCATAAAAATTGTAGTGGTACCGTAAAATTTGTAAAATGTACAGTACAAATTGTAGTATGACCGTAAAATTTGTAAAATGTACAGTACAAATTGTAGTATTACCGTAACATTTGTAAAATGTACAGTACAAATTGTAGTATTACCGTAACATTTGTAAAATGTACAGTACAAATTGTAATGTTACAGTAAAATTTGTAGAATGTACAATTCTTATTGTAAAGTTACCATAAAAATTGTATTGTGGCTAAAAATATGGTAGTTCCAAACCATAAAAATTGTCATAATACAATTTATATTGTAGCATTACAGAGGTAATAGTTATTTGACAGTATCATTACAATCTTTGTAGCTACACTATTTTCCCTACTCTTTTTAAAGGTATTTGAAGTCTAAAGAATAAATACAAAAGTATTATTTTAATGTTTAACAATTTTTGTTTTTATTTTTAATAATTAAGTAATAAATAAAAATAAAATAAACAAGGTACATTTCTAAAGCTTTCAATGCTTTTTTCAAACTATTCAATCAGTCCTTTTTTTGGAAAAAGTCTTAAACATTAAAAAAACATTTCAAATGAATGACCACAAACTTATAACATACATACATACATCGTTTTGGAAACAATTTCATTTTTACAGATTACATTTTTTGTAAAAAACCAACTGACGTACATATAAAATATAGTCTGGATTATATATGCATTAAATTTTTTTAAAAAAGAAAAATCTTAAACATAAAGAAAACAAATAAGGTAAAAAAGTGTTGGTGACTTGTTTATCCAGAAGTCTTTTGTTTGTTATATATCTATTCGACAAAAAATTATTATTTATTTCAAAAGTTATGCATTTGACCCATATTTGTATAAAGATACATATTTTCAATAAAATTTTGGTCTTATGTATAAATTTCCATTTGGAGAAAGATTTATATGTAAGGGCGCCTTGTAAAATTCAGAAGGGGCTAAGATATAAATATTATTTTCTTTTAGTGAAACCAAATATGATTGGAAATGTTCAGAAAATTGTTCCACTTGGTGTTTGGTGCAAACAAACCCCATTTCGGAGTTTTCTAATAAAAGTATGTCCTCTATCTCATAAATATCAAGAGATTTTGAAAGTAAAAAATAACCGACTTTATACAAAGTGTTTTTTAAAGTGATTTTATCAGTAAAATTATAGGATTTATTAGAAGATATGTTTTGTTGAAGAAATTCAATATTCAAAAAATTGCTTGTATTATTAAAATAAGTTTTACTCAAAAATGTTTCCTTACTAATGACTCCTGTAGTATATTTATTTTCAAAACCCTTTTCAATTAGTATTCGATTAGAAAATTTAAGTAGACATTTAGTTGCAATGGAAATAGTTGTATTTTTTCTCGATGTTGTTGAATTCATGTATATTTTTAATTCCCTATGTTTAGATTCGAATTTAAAGCACCAAAGATGTTTTAATGGTCCAACATTTCTTATAAAATTTGGGTAGTGAATAAGGAAATGAAATTTGGGTTTTAGTGTAGTTCCGAAGAGTTCAACATAGAGATTGTGATGCCCCTCTATCTTTTCTTGCAATTCGTTTAAAATAATTTCATCAAATTCTGTTCTGAGCAACAAATCCATTACTTGAATTAAAAGACATAGCAATTTCCAATACATGTTATCTGTCGAAATTAAATCACCTATCATTAGTGGAAGAAAATGGCAGAAGGTCCACATTTCCCGGGCTGACATATTTAATTTACTTCTCTTTAAATGAGAAATGTGTATCGGTGGGGATACGTTCCCAATTTCTGTCTGGCCGTACTGAAATGCAGTTTTTCTTGCATTCAAAGTGTCTATATCTAAGCACTTATCAGTCTCAATAAAATGAAGCAAGATTTTAGAGATATCATAGTGGCAAATTCCTTCAAAAACATCATGCATAATGTCTCCATACAAATTCTGAGTGACATGAAATGAACTGATGGAATTAAAAATAGAGTCCTCTGATATTCCAGATAATTTAATTCTCTTTTCGGGTACCTCATTTAGGTCCAGTCCTTGCGTATAGTTAAATTCCGTTCTAAGTTTATCCTTATTTTCACGTACCATATAAGAGCATTCTCTTTTGTTACATAAGCATCGCCTACAGTAAAAAATTGAAGAAAAACTTTTTGCGAATCCTAGAACACTATTTAACCCTAAATTGTCACCCGTGATAAGGAGAAGTACAAAAAAGTATCGCTTTTCTGTGCCATTCACTTTAATAAGTATACCGTTATTTTCCAGATCTTTTATTTCTTCCACTAAACATTTTAAAGAGGCGTCATTTCCGTACATTTTATACCTACTTTTAAAGAAAAGAGCTGGGAATATGTTTTCTAAAGCGGAAAGGTGGTGCTCAGGTATTGAAGGAAATGAATAATAGAATGCGGCAACAGATTGATCTCCTCTATGAGATCCTAGAGGGTTATTAATTTCGAAATCATCAAAATAAATAATATACGGAATGGCATCATTGTTCGGAAATTTTTTTATTTTTTCCTTCCATATTTCTCCATTCACGATACTGTTCAATTTTTCCTCACTTTTATAGGTATTACATAAAGTATCTTCCAAGACGTTTGGTAGCTCAAAAAATTTTTTGATTTGAAATTTGATTGGCATAATAGTACCTTTGCTTTGCTTTTCAGTGAAAACTATTTCATTGTTTAAAACTACTGGAAGGACTCTATTATCGATTTCATATTCTTTAGCATCTTCCCAAACATCTTTATCTCTCAGAGCTTTGAGCAACTTATGAAAAGTTTTAATTTTTAAAAATGGTTCTTTTAAGAATGAAATAAGTTTCTTTATAGTCTGAGTATTTCCATCTTTCTCGATTTTGAATACATCTTTCTCTATAAAGTTCGCTAACGGTAAGAATAGAAGCTCCGTTAAATCAACCACAAGCACTTCTATATCTTTTCGGGTGAGATTTGATTTGCTGTGCAAATTAGTTAGAAATTTTAGAACAATACTTTCAAAAAAGTCTGTTGGAAATATATTTTCAATGCAATTTTCTACCAGGCTATCATTTTGAGTATTAAGAGTTTCATTTATGCTATTTAACGATCTATTGTTATTGAGTGAATTCGCCAAATGAGAAATACAGGAATTGGCATTTTTAAAATGTTTTTTAAATGGTTTCAACCCCTGAAAATTGTGACTACAGTGAACGCAAAAGAAGGTGCTTGAAGATGTTAAATTGTGTAAAACTTTTAAGTGAATTGCAAGAAAATCCACATTTTGAAAAACTTGTTCGCACATAAAGCACGAAACCATATTGAATTATTATACATACAAATATGTAAAGAATGTTTTTAAGTCGTAAAACTATTATTTTAAATCGTTAATTAAACATAGTACATTAGGAGATGGTTTGTCGTCCTCTGAATTTATAGAATAAAAATACTTTTGAACGAACAACCAAAATTCTAAGCTATCGCTAGGATATTTTAAATTCAAAACATGAAACACCTTAAAACACGTATCAAACGCGCTCAAAAAACAAGGCATCTCATATTTGATTTCATCAAAATAAACATAAAACCTGGCTTCACATAAGTCATAGCCAACTGCAATAATAATTGGTTGTAAGGTCTCACCACGGTCGTACAGGGAAGTCTTTAGCTTGTTTAAACTGTTTTCAATATCGTTGGCTGTAATCACATGAAGAAGAAATGATATCTGCGAATCTTTGATCGTTGACCGGTAAATCTTTCCTGCGCCTTTTGACTTTCTCTTTATATTTGGACGTAGCAAAACATGTAGCAGCAGCGCTATGAGCTGTTCTGATCCTGTGTTTATAAAAATGACATAATATACATAAATAATAAAATTTTGTTTAATTAATACATACGACGACAAACCTTTATCTTCCGTTTTAATTTTTTCCAATTGTTGTAAATGCATGGGGTCCGTCAACTTCTGACATAACAGTGGCATAATCTTAACATTAAAAGTCTTCCATTTATCAACGACAGATGTAGAATGTGGATGCAAATAGCTAAAATCGATTTGAACCTGAAAATAAATTTTTGTATAACATATTTGATCGTCATATTGGTATTAATGGGATAGCACTTACAAGATTATACCCCAATGAATGAGAATAGAGTTTCCAATTTTGTAATACCTCAACGATGTTGCTGTTTACGCCATTTGTGCATAAAATCTCTCGTCTTCGTTTTTGAAAGCACTTGCGCCAATTGTCCTGTACCTCGTTCCACGGCTCGGAAAAAATGTTCAACCAGTCTTGGGATTTTTGGAAATCTGTGAAATAGGTTAGCATGGTAAAATATTTATAACAAATTTTTTCTCATAAGTCCATCTCAATATACCTTTTTCCTCTAAACAGCTCGCATTTGTATCAGGTGATGATGGTTTAATAGCTATATTTTTTGTATCGTTAACAAATTCAGCCGTTTTCTTTAAGCGTTTTGCAGTATTATAATATTTATCGTACAGCCTTCCAGATGGCCGGGGTCCAATTGAATTAAAGTAAATTGCCTATGTTTATTAAAAAATAAATAAGAAATTTGGAAATTAAATTAAAAAAAAGAAAACCAACCTTGTTATCATTGAAAGCTTCTTCAATTAGAATAGAAATCTGCTCAAAATCTTTTCTTCCTATTTTTATTTTATTTTTAAAGTGCCAAGTAACTATTGAATCTATTAGGATTTTACGTGCTGCATCGTTAAGTTTTCCAGTTTCTTTATAAATCTGATTTACATAGTATCCATTTGGATGACTTCCCAACATTGACTGAATGTTCTAAATGTTCAAAACAAATAAATAAATAATAATAAATAAGTTTGCAGGTGTTCGAGTTTCGATCGCCACAGTACTGCATGATTTTATTTCCATACATGAGTCATAATTGAGTCAAAGTTGTGTCATAATTGAGTAATAGTTTAGTTATAATTGAGTCATAGTTGGGTAATGTTTGATTTAAAGTTAAGTAGTTTTAGAGTCATAATTAAGTCATTTGGGGATCTTTTTGGGGTAAATTTGGGGTCATTTTGGGGGATTATTATGACTGCAAAAGATCCCAAAAAATAATTCCAAAATTACTCCAATATGATCCCAAGAATGATCCCAAAATTACTAAATAATTATCCCTAAATGACTTCAAAATGATTCCAAAATAAATCAAAAATGACTCCAAAATGTCTAAAAAAATTAGTTGAAAATGACTCCAAAACGAATCCAAATTAATCCCAAACTTAATCCAAAACGACTCAAAAATGAGTCCAATGACTCAAAAATAAGTTCAAAATTACTCAATCAATACAATCAATTGTATCATTTCTGAACATCGAATGTTTTATTTTGAACCGCACGAAGTGAAAAGTAGAATTATTAGCTTTTAGCGCTCTTAGTTGCGATTTTGGTTCACTGTATTTATTGAGGTACTTACAATTGCATTACGATGGCCTCGAGGATTATTGACAATATTTGAAGAAGTGCACGTCGATTGACTGCTATTTAAATAAGGTGAATTTTCAATCTCATCAAGAAAAGTAGTATCTACAGAAATTGTATCACAGGCTTTAACATCAGAGTATCCCTTAAATAAACGATTTTAATTTATTAACCGAATCAAATACAAATCACAAGTTTCTACTTACATTTGCGATTTTCCATTGCTGAAGCTTGAAACGGAACTCCACTTTTTCACCCAATTTACGATTTCTAAATAAGTATGCCAAATCCTCGTGTTCCAAATACCTTAGCCGCTTAAGTGTAATAGACTCGTCTATAAAATTTACCAAAATATAGCATATATGTATATCATAATACATATTTACATAATTGTTTGTTTTAATTGTTGCACGCACTAGCTTGCACATTGTTTATGTTGCTGCAGCTAACAACGGCAGCAACAACACAAACAAACTTGGCTACAGAAATATTTGCATGATCAATTTTCAACGCAATAGCATGGTACCTACTTTATCAAATATCACTTTTGTTTAACTTACCATGTAAATCATGCAGGATATGGCTAAATCCCCAACTTTCAATTAAAACTTCTAGTTCCTTTTCTGGAGTTTCTGAAATCGTCTCCTCCATTTTAATAAATATGCACACACAAATCACTGACAACCGACTCCTTATAAAGCTTGCAACGAACTGGCTATAGTTAACTTCGGCGTTTGATGCTGGCGTCGCGTCGCGTCGTTTCTATTTCAACAGTTGAATCAGTGGTAAATGTAACAATGAAAATAGTTACAGAAGAAATGGTAAGCATAAAAGTAGGTAACAATTATTTACTTAGTTAATTTTACTAACTTTATGGTTTAAAAAAAAACAACAAAATATAAGGAAATATTTTAACAATTGCAATTGGTATGTTTAACCAATGTTTATAGTTGGGTTAACGGCTGTTTTTTGAATGACAATTTAATTGTAAAATTAACCAAACAAGATCAGTTAAATTAAACTAACGGAGAACTATAGGAAAAAATTACTAATTGAGTTAGTAAACTTTACAGAAGAAATGGTAAGCATAAAAGTAGGTAACAATTATTTACTTGGTTAATTTTACTAACTTTATGGTTTAAAAAAAAAAACAACAAAATATAAGGAAATATTTTAACAATTGCAATTGGTATGTTTAACCAATGTTTATAGTTGGGTTAACGGCTGTTTTTTGAATGACAATTTAATTGTAAAATTAACCAAACAAGATCAGTTAAATTAAACTAACGGAGAACTATAGGAAAAAATTACTAATTGAGTTAGTAAACTTTACAGAAGAAATGGTAAGCATAAAAGTAGGTAACAATTATTTACTTGGTTAATTTTACTAACTTTATGGTTTAAAAAAAAAACAACAAAATATAAGGAAATATTTTAACAATTGCAATTGGTATGTTTAACCAATGTTAATAGATAGGTTAACGGCTGTTTTTTGAATGACAATTTCATTGTAAGATCAACCCAAAAAGAATAGTTAAATTAAACCAACAAAAAACCATAAGAAAAAAATTACTAATTAAAATAGTAAATTTAACAGAAGAAATAGTAAGCTTAAAACTTAACAATTATTCAATTGGTTCATTTTACTATATTTATTGTTAAGAATAAACAACAAAATATACGGATAAAAAGTAACAATATTTTATTGTTGATATAACTTGTTGAAATTGTAAAAATGGCAACAACAATTTGCACAAAATGTGTGGTAACCGAAAAAAGATTGTAAATTTGACCAAGATAAGCAGTTAACTTGGCATTTTTGCAACAACAATTTCTATGGACAGTAAATCAACCACGAAAATTGTTAAATTTAACCGATGTTAATTTTCTGAGTGCAAGCTCTGAGCGCGGGTCTAATGCTGCTTCCGAGCATAATCATCTTTCTTTTCCTGTGAAGTCCCAAGACTGACAACATCGTAATTAAAAGTTATCGTGGCTTAATATATTTTTAATTCGGAGTTGTGAAAGTTTGGAAAAGTTAGTGAACTCGAATAAATTTCCAACTAAAATCCGTGCAGTGTTAATAAGTTTTAATTAACAATCGCATTCCGCCGTGAATATTTACAGTCAGTGCTTGGGTTTCACAGTTCAGCGCATAATACATATACGAATATATGGTAAGCGAAAATAATCCTAAAATTGCAAATTAGAAGTCCCTGTCTTAATATTTTGTAGTGAAAATATCCCCTTTCAGTTAGCTAAATACTCGGTGTCTTTTTCTTTGTAGATTTTTGCCTTAATTTATGACCAAATCGTCTGATACAATTTCCCAACAACAATTTTATCATCATATGCATGTGGGTTGCTTGTGCAATCCACAAGCAACCCCCTCCCACGCCCCTTACAAGTTTCTCTACATTCGTCCATAACATGGAAATACCCACCAAAATGCGTCATCGGACGTCATAAATGCGCCACGAACCGAATTTTCCATCAAAATCCAGTCCGAAAGCTAATTTTCCAAATCATCCAAGTTTATACAATTGGAATCAGCCTAAAATATATTTAAATAAATTCAACCACGAAATGAATTAAGAGAAGTGGATTCCAACTCGAACACCATATAGGAAGAAGAAGAATTAACATACATATTAGTTAGTAAACATACTAATGTAAATACCTATTGACATAATTTCAAATAATAATAAGATAATTGAAGTTAAAATTATATAAATGTAGGTTAAAACAATATTAGGTTTTCACTAGTTCCCTTTATTTAGAACCCACTGTGAAAATATTAACTTGGCTGAAATATTTGAAATCTAAATTGCCATGAATTCTAATAAGAATTTAAATTACATATATATTTAAATGTCATTTACCATGTTTTTTGTTGGTGCCATACACTCGCTCAAACATGTGTCAGATCAAGATCTTTGAAATGAGAAGAATGTTTGAGAGAGCGGTATGACGTAACTTCGAACATTGAGCGAAACAAAAAAAGTTTTAGTTGCAAACAATTTATATTTAATTTCTTATAGACAAATAGGGTTGCCAACATTTAAGTTTGGTGATACCTTTTATATTTTATTGAATATCCATATACATATTTGCTTAAACAAATATTTTTCTTTTGTACATATAAAGGAATCTTGTTATATATATTTTTTTTCACTTTGGCAAAGCCATGACTTCGTTGCGAGAAGGCCTTCGACGCTACGTGGAAATGCATATGTAAAATGATTAATTTATTTTTGATTCCCTAATTGTTCCATTCTATACATACATATGTGTACTAATTACATGCCTCATACATACTTTTGAAGTTTAAACTTCTACATATATACATACATAAAGATATATATATATTCATATTACCGCCTGTACGTACATATGTATGTACATATGTATGTAAGTGTGGTCAAACATATTTAGTTGAGTTTACTTTTCCTTTTGATTTGTTAGCGGGTTTTTGCTAACTTCTTTTTTTGGTATAAAATATTTGCCTATCAACATCGACATATTTACATACATATGTACATCTGAATAAGTCTTGAATTGTATTAAAGATACACACGGCGAGACTAACAACAGTTCGATTAGCTTACTTTTGAATTTTCATTTGGAATGTTGTTTAGTACATATTATTATTATTACATTCATAGTATTTGTTAAGGAATTGCATGATTCTGCGTGGATTACTTAAATTAAGGAAACCCTCAAATTGTAATGGGATGATTTATTTTGATAATTAATTATACGATAATATGAGTAATTAATTGAATTTTTATTTGGTTTGAGACCTGGTCTGTTGACGGTAATGTATTTGGGGTCTCGGTAATATCAATGAGGCCAAAGGTAGGGCGGGTTCAGAGGCAGCCACAAAATCTATGTAAATGCGCTGCCTGGCATAAGAGGTGCGGGTGAAGAGTCGTATTAGGGAAGTGTGGTAAGTAAATGCAACTTTGCGGTTATTCTTTTTTTTTGTTGTTAGTTATGAAAATCCCTGTGTGCAAAACATAAATTATCCTGTTTGTCTATTGACTGAGGAGGGTAGTGCGGTGTATTGATCGTGTTATCGAACACCACGAAGCTGAAGCTCCGGGCCTAAACGCCAGTGCACACACCGCGATCACGACACCTTGCCACAAGCATTGCCTCTCTATCGTCCTTGATTGTGTATTCATCGCACTCAGTCATATGATATCTTCTTCTTCTTTAAATGGCCATCTAACCGCCTGAGCGATTTTGACCGTCCAACATAGCTCGCCAGTCATTTCTTCTTTGCGCCAACTGGCGCCAATTGGAGACCCCACGAGATCGCAGGTCGGTCTCCACTTGGTCCTTCCATCGGAGTGGTGGTCTTCCTCTTCCTCTGCTTCCACCGGCGGGTGCCGATAAGTATACCTTCTGGGCTGGAGCGTCTTCGTTCATTCGCACGACGTGGCCTAGCCAGCGAAGCCGCTGTGTTTTAATGCGCTGTACTATGTCGACGTCTGCGTAAAGCTCATACAACTCATCATTAAATCTTCTTCGGTACTCGCCGTCGCCAACGCGTAGAGGCCCATAAATCTTTGATATCATAACAGATAAAATGGCGCCCAACGTGGGGCCCGATTGAAGGAAAGCTTTTGTTTTCAATTCGAGGTCTCACATTCAGGATTCCCTCTTGGAATCAGCTCGTCTGTCCGTTTTAATTCTTCATTTTTCAATTAAATTTTTTTTGTTTTTGTTTCATGTTGGGTTTAAGCATTTTTGTATGGATTCGAATCAATTTCGAAGGAATCGACGATCCTACAGGCTATATGCCCCAAGATTCGTACCGCGAAAGATGTATCGTATTCGGGAAATCGTTTAAGCACAGCGTGTTCTTTTGTTTTATACCTAAATGCATGTTATACCTTTTTTTGGAATTTTTGTCTTTGAGGCTTTATGCCAGTTGACTTACCAGGGGTTCATGTCAGGTACTTAATAAAAGAAAATATATTAAAGTTTTTAAATAGTTAGGACATCTCAAACTCTACTTCGAGATGCCAAGTCATTATATACTTTTTTTTGTTTTTGGGAAAGATTCGAAAAATTTCGGAAATTGTGGTTGTAATTAAAACAATACACAACCGATACTTCTTCCCCGAAATGTTGCATGCCACAACCAAATATGACTCTTTTACCAATTTTAACCTTATGCCGCATTACCGTCACAGAGACTCCCATAGTCTCAAACCAAATTATTTTGATGATTTTTTTTTGAACCTTTAAATAAAATTTCTTTTTTCTTTTGAGAATATCGAATAGTGAACACATAAACATATATATATTTTTTTTATATTAAACTCCTTTTTTTCGGTGTGGACATTAAACCTTTTTGTTGAAATATTTTTTTTGCGTAAGCGAACCAAGTTTGAAACTTAAGCCACAAACTGTGTTCTAGTTGTTTTCTTCCTTGTTTTCCTTGAACAACATGCCATTACGGCATAGCGGCGAACACGCATCCTTGCAGATTCTTTGTATCGTGTGTCGAAAGCCGATTTCTAATAGGAACACAGCGATAGTTACAGCGTGTAACCATCGATTCCACAGGAACTGCCTACTGTCGTGGCTTAGGAATAATTCTTTCTGCCCTTTGTGTAGAGCACCGTGCTGTAGTAGGGATTTCAATCGACACCCAGGCATTAATACCAGATCACGGACGATGATGCAAGGAAACGCCAGTAATAATAGTGGGAATGAGAACCTACCTAGGACAAGTAGTGAAGCGCAGCGTGAGGAACAGCAAAGGGTAGAAAACGCCGATAATTTGGCAACTGAAGGAGCGCGTGGTGATCAGGGAGTTGCAATCGATGATGACGTACGTATTAGGAACATGGTTTCCGCCATTGTTTCAGCACGGTCAGCAACGGCCTTTGACGGCATAGAAAATCGTGTAGCTCAACTGGTAGAACAGAGGATAGAAAGCACCCTGTCGAACTTTTTAGAACGCTTAAATCTCAACCCCATACCGCCAGTCCCTGTTGCCAATGACATAAGCCCAACTGCTAACGTGTCGCAAGCTCAATACCCTCCTAACAGGTCTACACCAGTGTGGCCAAGAGATGCACCCCCGTTACTAAGCCAGAGTCACTTAAACTTTAATAATAACATTGATCAATTGCGATTTAGCGAAATTTCAACTATTCCCTATACAGGTAGGATCGCGCAACTAATCTCTAGTTGGGATGTGAAGTTTGACGGTACGTCGCGTTTGTCTGTTGATAGTTTCTTATCACGAATAGAACTCTTAGTCATCGATACTCTGAACGGTAACTTCAATCTTTTATGTGAGCATATACAAAGCCTTTTTGTTAATGAAGCTAAAGATTGGTACTGGCGTTATCGCAGGTCGGTCGAGCGCGTAACCTGGCCAGCTTTGTGCCAAGCTTTAAGAACTAATTTTCAGCAGCATAGGAGCGACTTTGAGATAAAGGAATCCATTCGGGCCAGAAAGCAAGGTCAAAGTGAAGGCTTTGACGAATTTCGTAATGCCATTTTGAAAATTGCTGAACCATTGGAAACTCCTTTATCTGAAATAGAGTTACTAGAAATAATGAAACACAATTTGAGGCCGCGTTTACGGCAACAACTCCTTTTTGTCCCTATCCACTCTTTGGCAGAGTTGCGCAGACTCTGTTTGAAAGGTGAAAGTCTTGCCAACGAGCTTTCTAAGACGACCCCTTTCTCACAAGGTAACAACCCCAGACAAATACCCAGGCGACAGGTGAATGAAGCCTACCTTGACCTAGATCTTGATGAAAATGTAACACAAACAGATTTTGCAGAAATTGATGCAGTTTCTCAGCCAGCTACAAAACTGAAACCTGGTTGCTGGAATTGCAATAAAGACGGACACAGGTATTATGATTGCCTTGAAGACCGAACTGTGTTTTGTTACGGTTGTGGCGCACCAAACACTTATCGCCCAAAATGTCCAAAATGCAGTCCGGGAAACTGCCAAATGAGCGAGGAATCAAGACAGATACCTCGCCACGACAGCAAGCGCTAAATAGCGATAATGTGCGCATACAAACGCAAAACCAACTCAGTGGCGCAAAATCAAGTATACGCCCTGGTGACTCCCATTTTCCTGATACTTGTACCACATTACAAAAAGAAATAATCCCATATGACGTACGGTTGAAAAGATATAACGAAGTGAGAAATAGAATATTTAGTTCAGATTATGATCAATCCCAAAGCTCAAATCGTTCTTGTATTCGAATGAGAAACTTTTGGGCAAAAATAAGAGCAAATAGAAGAAACTTAAAGAAAATGATTTCTTCACTACAACAAAAACAAAATGATTTGAGGCCATATGCTAGGGTTAGGTTGCTGGAAGGTGATCACTTGGGCCTGTTAGACAGCGGAGCACAAGTTTCTTGTTTAGGAGGTTTATTGGCAAAAGAAGTTGCCAAACAGCAATTGCGGAAGCATAAAATGCCAATTTGTACCGCTGATGGAAAAACCCAAGTCGTTTTCGGTACTATAGACCTTAACGTCCAATATAAAGATAGATCGGAGGTGATAACGTTTTTCGTTGTCCCCAATATGTCCCAAGATTTGATTTTAGGAGTCGACTTTTGGATTAAATTTCAAATCGCCCCTACTATCATATCAGAAATTTCATTTGAGCAGAGTTGTGAATTTACCGAAAACTCGCTCTCGTTGAATGTTGAGCAACGACAGCATTTAAATTTAATTAAAAATAGATTCCCAAGCTGTGAAAAGGAAGGCTTGGGAAAAACGTCCCTGTTGGAATATGAGATTCAGCTCGAACCAAATGTCCGTCCGATAAAGCAGCGCTACTTCCCAATTTCGCCAGCTGTCGAGAAACTCGTACATGCCGAAATTGATGAAATGATAAAGTTAGGTGTAATCGAGGAAGCTCCAAACAGTCCCTGGTCCAGTCCGGTTGTGTTAGTGAAAAAGCCAGGAAAAGTCCGTCTGTGTCTGGATTCTAGAAAAGTTAACAGCGTTACTGTCAAGGACGCATACCCACTTCCTCATATTGATGGTATTCTTAGCAGAATACCAAAGGCCAAGTATATTAGTTCACTCGATTTACGGCGTGCCTTTTGGCAAATTCCCCTCGCTGAACAATCCCGAGATTACACCTGTTTTACCGTCCCTAATCGTCCGTTATACCGATACCGTGTTATGCCTTTCGGTCTTTGTAACGCCCCACAAGCACTCTGTCGCTTGATGGATCGCGTAATACCTCCCAATTTGAGAAACCAAGTCTTCGTCTATCTAGACGATCTATTGATTGTGTCAGAAGACTTTGAGACACATATGTCCGTCCTATCTGAAGTTGCTTTACATCTAAGGAAAGCAGGGTTGACCATTAACGTCAACAAAAGCAAGTTCTGTATAAAAGAAGTTAAATATCTGGGATATATTGTGGGCAACGGAACTATACGTACCGACCCGGAGAAAATCTCTGCTGTAACCCAATACCCCGTGCCAGCGAATGTCAAGCAGGTGAGACGATTCCTGGGAATGGCGGGTTGGTATCGCCGATTCGTGAACAACTTCGCTGCTTTGACAAGCCCACTCACGAATTTGCTTAAGAAATCAAAGAGTTTTGAGTGGAATGACGATGCTCAGCAGGCATTCAATACCCTGAAGGAAAAACTTTGTACGGCACCAGTTTTGGCTAGTCCTGATTATAGCAAACCCTTCATAATCCAGTGTGATGCCAGTAAGCTAGGAGTTGGTGCGGTATTAGTCCAAAAGAATGCCAATGATGTTGAAGTTCCCATAGCGTATTTCTCTCAAAAGTTGAATAAAGCGCAAAGTAACTATAGTGTAACAGAGCTCGAATGTCTAGCCGCTTTGCTTAGCTTGAAAAAATTTCGAGCCTATGTAGAGGGACAAGAGTTCACTATAGTTACGGATCACGCTAGTTTGCAGTGGCTTATGCGACAAACCGATTTATCCAGCCGACTAGCGCGTTGGTCTTTGAAATTGCAAGGTTTTAAATTTAATATTGAGCATAGGAAAGGGTCACTCAATGTGGTACCTGATTGTCTGTCACGACAAAATTTCGAGGAAGTATGCGAAGTCCGTGAAATAGAGATCCGTCCGTTAGTTGATTTACAGTCGTCCGAGTTTTTGTCCGCAGATTATCAAAAATTGATAAGTCATGTCCGAGAGAATGATAGTAGGTTGCCTGATCTTCAGGTAATCGACAACCTCCTTTATAAAAGGACCGAACATCCTGATGGCAATCCGGAGAGGGAATCATTTAATTGGAAGCTTTGGATTCCCAAATCTCTAGTTCCGGTTGTCATAGAAAACGCTCACTGTCCGCCAAACAAGTGCCATGGTGGGATTGCGAAAACATTGGAGAGATTGCGAAACAATTTGTATTGGCCAAATATGACAGTTGATGTCAAGAATTACGTCAGCCGATGTGAAACTTGTAAGCAAAGCAAATCTCCCAATGTAACGCTAAGACCACCAATGTCCGCCCAATACACGGTACAAAGACCGTTTCAGAAATTGTATGTTGACTTTCTTGGACCTTACCCTAGATCCAAGCAAGGAAACATAGGAATTTTCATTGTGTTAGACCATTTAACAAAGTTTCCCCTATTAAAAACTGTTAAAAAGTTCAACACTTCAGTTGTATGCGACTTCTTACGAGATAACGTCTTTACTATTTTCGGAACTCCCGAAATTGTTATGAGTGATAATGGGAAGCAATTTAGATCCACGCAATTCAATAGTTTGTTGTCGGCCCATGGAATAAGACATGTTTACACGGCCCTATATAGTCCGCAGGCAAATGCAAGCGAGCGTGTGAACCGCTCAATCATCGCAGGTATAAGATCTTACCTTAAACAGGACCAATCACATTGGGACAGGAACATCCCTGAAATTTCTGAATCACTGCGAAGCTCATATCACCAAACGATCGGTGTAACCCCATACTTTGCTTTGTTTGGACAGCAGATGATTTCCCATGCAGGTGATTACGAACTACTAAGGAAACTCCAGACCCTGGATGACACCGTTCTGGAACGAAGTGACAACCTGAAACTCATTAGAAAGAAAATCACCGATAATATTTCAGCAGCCTTCGAAAATTCTTCCAAAAGATACAATCTTCGAAGCTCTGATAAACGCTTTGAAATTGGTGATTTTGTCTTTCGACGCAACTTTGTCCAAAGCGATGCAGCAAAGAGATTTTCAGCGAAACTTGCACCAAAATTTTTAAAATGTAAAGTGATTGCCATAAAAGGCAACTGTATGTACGAGTTAGAGGACATTGAGACAGGGAAAAGAGAAATTTACCACAGGAAAGATATTCAGAATAGTAACTAGGGCACACCGCACCAACTCTCTAGGTGGGGGGATGTGTACCGTAGTACAAGTCAGCAAATTCATTTTATTCATCTTATTTCTTTTTTTCTTTAAAAATATTTTTGGTTGCTCGTAAACTTTTTTCTTTGCCACCACTGTTGAAACTCCAAAACCTCCACTAACACTGCTCTGTCAAAAACATATGTTTTTGAACTGATTTATCGACGCCAGCTCTGAGCGCGGGTCTAATGCTGCTTCCGAGCATAATCATCTTTCTTTTCCTGTGAAGTCCCAAGACTGACAACATCGTAATTAAAAGTTATCGTGGCTTAATATATTTTTAATTCGGAGTTGTGAAAGTTTGGAAAAGTTAGTGAACTCGAATAAATTTCCAACTAAAATCCGTGCAGTGTTAATAAGTTTTAATTAACAATCGCATTCCGCCGTGAATATTTACAGTCAGTGCTTGGGTTTCACAGTTCAGCGCATAATACATATACGAATATATGGTAAGCGAAAATAATCCTAAAATTGCAAATTAGAAGTCCCTGTCTTAATATTTTGTAGTGAAAATATCCCCTTTCAGTTAGCTAAATACTCGGTGTCTTTTTCTTTGTAGATTTTTGCCTTAATTTATGACCAAATCGTCTGATACAATTTCCCAACAACAATTTTATCATCATATGCATGTGGGTTGCTTGTGCAATCCACAAGCAACCCCCTCCCACGCCCCTTACAAGTTTCTCTACATTCGTCCATAACATGGAAATACCCACCAAAATGCGTCATCGGACGTCATAAATGCGCCACGAACCGAATTTTCCATCAAAATCCAGTCCGAAAGCTAATTTTCCAAATCATCCAAGTTTATACAATTGGAATCAGCCTAAAATATATTTAAATAAATTCAACCACGAAATGAATTAAGAGAAGTGGATTCCAACTCGAACACCATATAGGAAGAAGAAGAATTAACATACATATTAGTTAGTAAACATACTAATGTAAATACCTATTGACATAATTTCAAATAATAATAAGATAATTGAAGTTAAAATTATATAAATGTAGGTTAAAACAATATTAGGTTTTCACTAGTTCCCTTTATTTAGAACCCACTGTGAAAATATTAACTTGGCTGAAATATTTGAAATCTAAATTGCCATGAATTCTAATAAGAATTTAAATTACATATATATTTAAATGTCATTTACCATGTTTTTTGTTGGTGCCATACACTCGCTCAAACATGTGTCAGATCAAGATCTTTGAAATGAGAAGAATGTTTGAGAGAGCGGTATGACGTAACTTCGAACATTGAGCGAAACAAAAAAAGTTTTTGTTGCAAACAATTTATATTTAATTTCTTATAGACAAATAGGGTTGCCAACATTTAAGTTTGGTGATACCTTTTATATTTTATTGAATATCCATATACATATTTGCTTAAACAAATATTTTTCTTTTGTACATATAAAGGAATCTTGTTATATATATTTTTTTTCACTTTGGCAAAGCCATGACTTCGTTGCGAGAAGGCCTTCGACGCTACGTGGAAATGCATATGTAAAATGATTAATTTATTTTTGATTCCCTAATTGTTCCATTCTATACATACATATGTGTACTAATTACATGCCTCATACATACTTTTGAAGTTTAAACTTCTACATATATACATACATAAAGATATATATATATTCATATTACCGCCTGTACGTACATATGTATGTACATATGTATGTAAGTGTGGTCAAACATATTTAGTTGAGTTTACTTTTCCTTTTGATTTGTTAGCGGGTTTTTGCTAACTTCTTTTTTTGGTATAAAATATTTGCCTATCAACATCGACATATTTACATACATATGTACATCTGAATAAGTCTTGAATTGTATTAAAGATACACACGGCGAGACTAACAACAGTTCGATTAGCTTACTTTTGAATTTTCATTTGGAATGTTGTTTAGTACATATTATTATTATTACATTCATAGTATTTGTTAAGGAATTGCATGATTCTGCGTGGATTACTTAAATTAAGGAAACCCTCAAATTGTAATGGGATGATTTATTTTGATAATTAATTATACGATAATATGAGTAATTAATTGAATTTTTATTTGGTTTGAGACCTGGTCTGTTGACGGTAATGTATTTGGGGTCTCGGTAATATCAATGAGGCCAAAGGTAGGGCGGGTTCAGAGGCAGCCACAAAATCTATGTAAATGCGCTGCCTGGCATAAGAGGTGCGGGTGAAGAGTCGTATTAGGGAAGTGTGGTAAGTAAATGCAACTTTGCGGTTATTCTTTTTTTTTGTTGTTAGTTATGAAAATCCCTGTGTGCAAAACATAAATTATCCTGTTTGTCTATTGACTGAGGAGGGTAGTGCGGTGTATTGATCGTGTTATCGAACACCACGAAGCTGAAGCTCCGGGCCTAAACGCCAGTGCACACACCGCGATCACGACACCTTGCCACAAGCATTGCCTCTCTATCGTCCTTGATTGTGTATTCATCGCACTCAGTCATATGATATCATAACACTGTAAATAATTAATGGTGAGCCTATTTTTATATCTAGTAGTGCTTCGCACACAAGGTATATTAACTTCATTCGCCTAACGGTAGTATGTAACGGCATAAACGAATCGAGATAGATATTGACTTATGTATATCAAAATGTTCAGGAGGAAAAGAGAAATTGATTGAGCCATGTCCGTCCGTCCGTCCGTCCGTCCGTCTGTCCGTCCGTCCGTCTGTCCGTCCGTCCGTCTGTGAACACGATAACTTGAGTAAATCTTGAGATATCTCAATGAAATTTGGTATGCAGGTTCCTTTTCACTTATCTCGGAGCGCTATTGAAAATAGGCAAAATCGGTTGAAAGCCACGCCCACTTTCTATATATATAATATTTTCGAAAATACAAAAAGAGTGATTATTCAGTACATAATACACCTATAAGGATAATATTTGGTGTGTGCTTTAGCGTTGAGGCAAGAAATACATTTTTGAAGAAATTTTTAAAATGGGGCGTGGTACCGCCCACCTTTGATAAAGTCAAATTTGGAAATATTATTAATCATAAATCAAAAACCGCTCAAAATAGCAAAATGAAATTCAGCACACATATTTATATTAACTAGTATATCCCGTGGTCGAAATTCGACCACCTTAAATTAGTTTAACTTATTAAATCCTCTGTTCGCATTTTTCTCCATTACCTAATGCCTAGAGGCATAAATATTGGATACATTTTTATTGCTGAAAATAATTATTTATAGTTGAGTTATTGAGAGTCGCCTTTATGAAAGCTGGTTTACTCTAAAGACAGGTAATTTGACAACTAACCAAAAAAAATCCGTCCATTAAAGACCAGTAATCATTAATAGGACATGGCAAAAACGGTACTTAGTAATGTTTGAAAGTCCACCATCAGACCCACCACTCCTTTCATATTCCGTCAATATTTCAATAAACAAAATTAAATTTCATGGACATATACCAACAACATAGTTGGACTTATAATATATATAATGGTCACATAGAATGATGCCATATCGAACTAAATTGGCCATATGGATTGAAACGAATGAAAGTTCATTTTGAGATTCCGTTAACTTCTTAATATTAGCCGGTTTCCAAATTGTGTTTTTTTTTTGGTGATACAGACTGTTTTCTCAATTTTTCCTTTAGTTGTGTATTTTTTGAAGTCCGTTTAGCGGGAGAATGTTACAACTTACACATATGATGGTTTTCTGGTTTCTTTCGTCAAATTCAACTCGGAAATATTGAAAACACATATCTTAACTGGCCCAATTAGACTAAATATTGTATAAGGATTCCGGTTATATGTCGACTCTTTTACAAATTAAAATTTTTAGGAAGAAAATAGTGGATGTCTTTAGGAAAATAAAAATAAAATTGAAGAAGCTACAAACTGTGTTTTTACTTTTTGTATATTAAATATGATATATTTCTTAAAAAATATATATTGATAAAATGAAATAAGTTTTTAGCTTTTTTTTTTTTAAAATTTGGTTTTTTCACTCCAAGATAGATGTCATAAACAGAAAAATATTGAAATATTGGGTTATATGTCGACTCTTTTGTAAATAAAAATTTTTAGGAACAAAATAGTTGATGTCTTTAGGAAAATTAACGCGATTTCTAATTATTTCGTAAGTATAAAATTGAAGAAGCTACAAACTGTGTTTTTACTTTTTGTATATTACATATGATATATTTCTTAAAAAATATATATTGATATATTGAAATAATATTTTAGCTTTTTTTCAAAAAAATTGGTTTTTTCACTCGAAGACAGATGTCATAAACAGAAAACTATTGAAATATTGGGTTATATGTCGACTCTTTTACAAATAAAAATTTTTAGGAAGAAAATAGTTGATGTCTGTAGGAAAATTAACGCGGTTTCTAATTATTTCGTAAGTGTAAAATTGAAGACGCTACAAACTGTGTTTTTACTTTTTCCATATTAAATATGATATATTTCTTAAAAAATATATATTGATAAATTGAAATAATATTTTAGCTTTTTTTCAAAAAAATTGGTTTTTTCACTCGAAGACAGATGTCATAAACAGAAAACTATTGAAATATTGGGTTATATGTCGACTCTTTTACAAATAAAAATTTTTAGGAAGAAAAGTTGATGTCTTTAGGAAAATTAACGCGATTTCTAATTATTTCGTAAGTGTAAAATTGAAGAAGCTACAAACTGTGTTTTTACTTTTTCCATATGAAATATGATATATTTCTTAAAAAATATAAATTGGTAAATATTGATAAATTGGAATAATTTTTTATATTTTTTCAAAAAATTTGGGTTTTTCACTCCAAGATAGATGTCATAAACATAATAAACAGAAAAATATTGGATTACAAATATAATAAATTTAAAAAAAAATATAATAAAAAGTTTTCATATATTTTAAGGCAAATTCAATTTAGAAAAAAAAAAAACTTAACCTGCCCTGAACACGTCCTTGAACCTACAAACGCACGCATCATAGCCGGCACGCTCACCACCTGCGCCACTGCTGTATGTACAACAAAAAAGTCAGATACTGTAGTTAACAGCTTTGGGTTTTGGTGAAAACTTTGATGAATTATTACAAATTAATGAAGCATTTTTTGTTAAATATAATATGCCTATGCAAAGCTCCTGGCCCATGAAAACATATCAAAATACATAATATTTAGAGTTATGCATTGTTTTATGAGATACACTCTGGCAATTGATTGTATGGAAAAAATGTTAGCCTATTAATATATAGATAATGGTCACATAGAATGATACCATATCGAACAAAATTGGCCATATGGATTGAAACGAATGAAAGTTCATTTTGAGATTCCGTTAACTTCTTAATATTAGCCGGTTTCCAAATTGTGTTTTTTTGCTGGTGATACAGACTGTTTTCTCAATTTTTCCTTTAGTTGTGTATTTTTTGAAGTCCGTTTAGCGGGAGAATGTTACAACTTACACATATGATGGTTTTCTGGTTTCTTTCGTCAAATTCAACTCGGAAATATTGAAAACACATATCTTAACTGGCCCAATTAGACTAAATATGTAAGGATTCCGGTTATATGTCGACTCTTTTACAAATTAAAATTTTTAGGAAGAAAATAGTGGATGTCTTTAGGAAAATAAAAATAAAATTGAAGAAGCTACAAACTGTGTTTTTACTTTTTGTATATTAAATATGATATATTTCTTAAAAAATATATATTGATAAAATGAAATAAGTTTTTAGCTTTTTTTTTTTTAAATTTGGTTTTTTCACTCCAAGATAGATGTCATAAACAGAAAAATATTGAAATATTGGGTTATATGTCGACTCTTTTGTAAATAAAAATTTTTCGGAACAAAATAGTTGATGTCTTTAGGAAAATTAACGCGATTTCTAATTATTTCGTAAGTATAAAATTGAAGAAGCTACAAACTGTGTTTTTACTTTTTGTATATTAAATATGATATATTTCTTAAAAAATATATATTGATAAATTGAAATAAGTTTTTAGCTTTTTTTTTTTAAATTTGGTTTTTTCACTCCAAAATAGATGTCATAAACAGAAAAATATTGAAATATTGGGTTATATGTCGACTCTTTTGTAAATAAAAATTTTTAGGAAGAAAATAGTTGATGTCTTTAGGAAAATTAACGCGATTTCTAATTATTTCGTAAGTATAAAATTGAAGAAGCTACAAACTGTGTTTTTACTTTTTGTATATTACATATGATATATTTCTTAAAAAATATATATTGATATATTGAAATAATATTTTAGCTTTTTTTCAAAAAAATTGGTTTTTTCACTCGAAGACAGATGTCATAAACAGAAAACTATTGAAATATTGGGTTATATGTCGACTCTTTTACAAATAAAAATTTTTAGGAAGAAAATAGTTGATGTCTGTAGGAAAATTAACGCGATTTCTAATTATTTCGTAAGTGTAAAATTGAAGAAGCTACAAACTGTGTTTTTACTTTTTCCATATGAAATATGATATATTTCTTAAAAAATATAAATTGGTAAATATTGATAAATTGGAATAATTTTTTATATTTTTTCAAAAAATTTGGGTTTTTCACTCCAAGATAGATGTCATAAACATAATAAACAGAAAAATATTGGATTACAAATATAATAAATTTAAAAAAAATATAATAAAAAGTTTTCATATATTTTAAGGCAAATTCAATTTAGAAAAAAAAAAAAAACTTAACCTGCCCTGAACACGTCCTTGAACCTACAAACGCACGCATCATAGCCGGCACGCTCACCACCTGCGCCACTGCTGTATGTACAACAAAAAAGTCAGATACTGTAGTTATCAGCTTTGGGTTTTGGTGAAAACTTTGATGAATTATTACAAATTAATGAAGCATTTTTTGTTAAATATAATATGCCTATGCAAAGCTCCTGGCCCATGAAAATATATCAAAATACATAATATTTAGAGTTATGCATTGTTTTATGAGATACACTCTGGCAATTGATTGTATGGAAAAAATGTTAGCCTATTAATATATAGATACCGGCAATATTCCGAAAAAAAGTTAGCGAAATCGGGTAAGGTCTACGCCCAATTTTATACGAAGGATTTTGAAAAGGATCGTAGATATATTGAATATGCAATAACTTTGCTCAAGCTAGCCACCATAAGGGGCGGGGTAAAAATTAATTTATTGAAACGATATTTGGAGAAATAGTTCAACATATAAAGCTTACTTTTTGCTGTAAAAATAAACAAAATTGGTTAACGGACACGCCCACTTTTCGAACACAGTTCTGAAAAATTTCTTTGCAAAATTAAAATCGCGATATTTCCATAATTGTATTAGTTATATAAATAAGATTTTACACACATAGGCTTTTTAGGAAAAACTAAGCTGTAAAAAAATTTTGTGGATTTTGTTGAAGTAGGCGTGGCGCCGCCCACTTTTCAGCAAAAAAGGTCTGTTATTTTCAACAGCGATTGCTTAAAATTTCAAGAAGGTATTTCAATGAAAGTTAGTGAGATGCTTCCCAATAATACATATGTAGTATACTCCTGCCAAAACGGATAGCAAACACGCAAAATATACGGACAAGTAGTTAACACCCTACTGCCTTTTTTTATTAATTTTTTTTATACCTAGTTTATTTTCATACCTTTCATGGACATGGGGAAAGCTATTTATATTTTCTTATCTAGTGATAATTTAATTTACCACTCACAACAGAATTGTTTTTAATCGAAAAAAATCAGTTGCCTTTATAACAAATTTTCAGGTATGTATTAAAATAGACCTGAGTAAATTAGGATACCAAAACAGATCACTACTAGGTATTTAGTGTTCGGTTACACCCGAACTTAGACTTCCTTACAAGTTTTACTTACACGGGGTGCCCCTGGAAACTGGAGTGTTAGATTTTTGATTATGCTTCATAACGTAAGCGTTTCATACGTGCCATTTTGGTGGCGCGAACTAACGTCAGTGACGTTAATTCGCACCCAAAAAGCGAATTAATGTCAGTGACATTAAGACGCATGACCAAAAACGAATTAAAGTCAGTGCCGTTAATTCGTATAATATTTTGACTTTAGTTCGCTTTGGGCATGCGAATTAATGTCATTGAGGCATTTCTGTTTGAGATTTGACTCAGGTCAGATCCCCAATTCGGGGCGTGATCCATGGTATTTATGTGCAGAACTCTTTTCCGCATTGGCGGCTTTCGGCCGCCCTTCAAAAAATTACCCTGGGCTACGCCATTCCAACTCCGGGTGGTTGCCCTGAACGGTGGCAACATGCCACCGTTCCCACTCTATGGGCGGGATCCATGGTATTTTTGTACAGAACACCTTTCTGAATTGGCAATAAAGATAACATAAAGGGAATAAAAATACAGTGTACATGCATATACATATGTAAATAGCTAATAACATAAGATGAAAATTTGAAATAAAAAATCGAGCGATATAATAATCATTAGTTTAAGGTGATAATAAAAATTAAAAAAATACCATGGATCCCGCCCATAGAGTGGGAACGGTGGCACCGTTCAGGGCAACCACCGGGAGTTGGAACCACCCGGAGTTGGAATGGCGTAGCCCAGGGTTATTTTTTGAAGCGCGGCCGAAGGCCGCCAATGCGGAAAAGAGTTCTGCACATAAATACCATGGATCAAGAACCGAATTGGGGATCTGACCGAAGTGAATTTTAGGTTTTTTGTTGATAACTTGATTGATACCAAGGTCAAAACGCGTTTTTTGACACCCCTATCATATTTTTTGCTAATTTTTTAAGAGTTGAGTGCCAAAGGAAACAATTACCATGAATTATTTCAACAAAAATTGTAATCTCTACATATAATAAAATTGTAACAGGTCGATGTCTGTACATGGCAGATATCAACAAAAAATTGATTGGGGGAAGCATTATTAAACGAGTAGAATCCAAATCAACCATTTTTTTTATTTTTGTGTGTCTGTCTGTCTGTCTGTCCGTATGTTTGTGGCCGTATCACTCTGAAAGTACTGAATGGAAATGAATGAAATTTTTTTCGTTGGATTGCTAGATACTCAACTTAAAATTTAGGATATTACTTTTTTCGATATCTCAACCGGTTTTGGAGTTATCGCCCAATATGTGGCCCATGTCTGTCTGTATGTTTGTGGTCGTATCAATAAAAGTACTGAATGGAATTGAATGAAACTTATCCGTTGGATTGTCAGACGCTCAACCTAAGGTTTAAGATATCAGTTTTTGCGATATCTCAACCGGTTTTGGAGTTATCGCCCAATATGTGGACCAGGGGTGACCAAAAATGTCTTAGTACAATATGGATGTCAAACGAAAGGTGTCAATGAGTGCTGTAATATGCGATGCTATCAATTGAAATATCCCAAATGGTTTCGGAGATATCTTGAAGTTATCGACGAATATGTATTTGCAAAAAAATGTGTTAGTACAATATGGGTATCAAACGAATGTTATATGCGATGCGCTTAATTTAAATATCTCAAATGGATTCAATTATATACCTTCAAAAATTTCGGACGGGAAAAGAGAAGGGTGGGTAGATGCCATGTACAGACATCGACCTGTTACAATTTTATTATATGTAGAGATATGTATGTATTTCAAATTTCGAAAACTGGCCCAAATGTATTTTTTAATTGTTGTTGTGAACTATACAATCAAGTGCGTATAGGCTATAATGATTAAAATCGGACTCAGTCTGTTATAAGTTCTGATACGCAGCGAAGCAAGCGGGCCTTACTAGTGTGAAATAAAACCAGAATGGCTTTTTTTCAATCCTTACATGGAAATAAAACCATATGGCCTTATTTCACACTCCATTGAGTTATAAGGCCATATGGCTTTATTGCCCATGGCTGTATAGCACTGCACCGATTTTTTATTCCAAATTTTCCCCTGCGGCGCTTATTTTTTAAATCCCAGATTCAGGATATAATGATCATAAGTCGAAGGTGATAATGAAAAATGAAAATTTGGAATATAAAAACATGTACTGACTTTAGTTCGCTTTCTTAATGCGAATTAATGTCAATGACGTTAGTTCGCTAAAAATATTGACCTTAGTTCGCTTTTGGCATGCGTCTTAATGTCACTGACATTAATTCGCTTTTGGGGTGCGAATTAACGTCACTGACGTTAATTCCACTGACTTTAGTTCGCGCCACCGCCATTTTACATAGAGTTTTTGGATTTATTTGCAACAGCGTAAAGCCCTAAAAAAGAAAAATATTTTCCAATCCCAAAGGAGAAGCACAAAAAATATCGGGGGGGGGGGGGGGGTTGGGTTTTGGCCAAAGTGTCAGTAAATAACAATTACCTGTAAATACACACATATTTATATTTTTATATATTACATATTTATGCTTTTATTTATTTATAATTTTTCTCTTTCTACATGGCTTAAAATTTTAGCCTAAATTTTAAACCATTCATTGGTTTACACAATTTTTAAAATTTTTTTAATAAATTCCAAACCTTTCAATTGCCTACACAAAGGATTAGATTTAACACTTAACTGGAATAAACAAAAATACAACAACAGTCGTATACACAGCGTAATGCTAATTTATTAACAGGGGTTTTAAAAGTTAATAGAGCAATTATTCTAGTACAGACGTATATTTTTTAATTTTCGGAAATTTCGGTTTGGTGGTTCAACCAAACAAGAAAAATAAATATTGTTTTGTACACAACTACATTTTTACTCAAGTACTCATGCAAACATCTACATTCTTACTCAAGTTATGTTAATTTATGTGATTTTCAAAATTTTCGATATCGAAAAAGGGGGCGTGCTTATAATTCGATTGCGACAATTTTCAATAGCAACCTACCTTGGCCAGAACGTTACCTGTATGCAAAATTCAATGCAAATATCTCAATTTTCAATCAAGTTATCGTGTACACGGACGGACAGACAGACGGACGGACGGGACATGCCTTAATCAGTTCCTCTTTTCAACCTAAGAACTTTCATACCTGGAACCCTATATCTAACTCGATTATTTTGCGCCATTACGTAGTACCGTTATGTGGACAAAATTATAATACCCTTGTAAAATTTGCGAAAATTTGCGATTTTGTCGTAATCACCATCTTAAAGTCTCTATGATATTGCAAAAATCGGCTAATCTGAACGATCGGTTGTATGGGATATATATTATATATAGCTCCGATCCTGGAAATTTATTCAGAAAAATTTTCGTGGTCTACTAAAAAATATCTCACCAAATTTCATGTTTCTACCTATTAAAATGTAGGAGATATCATGAAAATCGTCTTATCTCAAATCGGTTGTATGAGATATATATTATATATAGCTCCGATCCTGGAGTCTTTTACCGTCTCTTAGCAAATACCTCACAAAGTTTCATTTTTGTAGCTATCAAGACGTGGGAGATATTACGAAAATCGTCTTATCTGAACGATGGGGGTATATGAGGGCAAGAAGAAAAAATCGACTGATCACGCCCAGTTTTGGTCTCAAATCAGATTTAGGTATCTGAAACCAAACTGCAAAATTTCAAACGAATCTCCTAATTGGTTTGGCAGTTATTAATTGTGGCATCCTAAAAATGATAAAAGTGACACTGTGCAACGGAGTGCTAATGGAGTTAAAATTCTCAGATTCGCGGACGATATAGCATTGATTGTTACTGCTAAACACTTAACCCTCAAACTGGCAAACCGTTAAAAATGATCGCAAAGCAGGGGCGTATTCAGGGGGGGCTTGGGGGATTTTCGACCAAGAAGTTAAAAAAAATTACCATAATTACCAAAAAATTCCTTTTCGGTGAGAATATGCTTGAAAAATTCCGTTTCTTGTTTCATGAAGTTGCATTTATCCACTGGGATTTTTAAATTTGCTTTTTCCAATGCTTAAATCATATCCATTATTTACTTCACATGCTCCTGAAGGGATGTACTAAATATTAAAATATCATCTAGGAACACTAACTACACAAGTTTTGTTAATAAACTCACATAACAATTCGTTCATTAATGTTTGAAAGGTTGCCGGGGCATTTTCAAACCAAATGGCATCATTATGAACTCGTAGAGTCCGTTTGGTGTTACGAAAGCTGTTTTTTCTCTGTCCTGTTCTCTAACTAGGATCTGGTGATAACGTTTTGCTTAATCGATTGTTGTGAAATATGGGGCTTTTCCCAATTTGTCTAGGATAGATTCTATGTTTGGTAGCGGATATTTGTCGTCAATTGTTTTTTTCCTAATTAAGCCTTGCGACTCCATTTCCTTTATCTGTCTTCGCACTTCTTCTTCATGTTGTGGCGGATACCTATAAAGCTTTGAGTTTATCTGTTCATCTGTCATAGTTCTGATTTTGTATTGCACTTGCATTGTGCTGGTAACCTTCTCTAAAAAATAATGTCTTGAATATTTTTAAAATTTTTTGAACTTCTGAACGTTCCTCTGGATTCAAATGGTATATTCTAATTCCATCCAATTTATTTACCGTTTCTAGCCTACACATTTCGTTTGTGTTGCATGGGTTACTTTTAACCGCACAATTTTTTTGAGTTAAGGTTGTAGTCTGTTCTTCCATATTTATTTTTGCATTGAGATACCCTAGGATGCCCGTACCGATTATAAAGCTATTGTTTATACCACTGAATCTAACTCTTGCTTATTTTGGTGGATTAAATTCTTTAGATGTCTCTGTTATGACTTCGTATTTTATTGTTCCTTTATCAGTAATTGCACTTAGTGTCAAAGGTTTATTTAATTGATTTCTTCGAAAATCTTCCACGCTGTGGCTTATTAGACTAAGGCTTGCGCCGGTGTCGACCAATGCAACTCATTTTCTGTCGTTAATCGTAATTTCTATCTTTGGCAAAAATTTCGGAGCTACTTGCAAAAAAAATAGCGTTATTTGTTTCTTCTTTTCTGTCATTATTTCCTACTGTTTCTTCTTCACACCTACTTGTAGTATTCCGATTCTGAAGCCTATACGCCAGGCCCGTAGCCAGAAAAAAATTTCGGGGGAGGTTTTGGCCAAAGTGTCAGTAAATAAGAATTACCTGTAAATACACACATACATATTTATATTTATACATATTACATTTATACATACTTTTATTTATTTGAAATTTTCCTTTTTTAAACCATTTATTGGTTTACACAGTTTTTAAAACTTTTTGATAATAAATTCCAATCCTTTCTAATTTTTTGCGGTTCTGATTTAAAACTTAACTGGGATAAACAAAAATACAACAAAAGTCGTATACACAGCGAATATGTGTACTTTTCGCAACATTGCACACTGATTCGGGGCACGTCGGTTCGGGTCCTAACATTTTAAAAAACAACATAAAAAATTGTTAGCAAGATTTTCGGTTTAAAATTAAAAAAAAATTTTATAGGCGCATTTCTATGACAACCGGCGTAAATTTGATTCTAAACCAAATTTGGTTTGGTCATACACCTAGACCGGTACGTCTGCGTTCAAAGTTTTTTTGGATTGTCCAGGAAAATTAACTTCTTTAGAATAATTTCATTATTTTTGAATGAAAGTATGTGTAAATACACAATAAAAATGGTTCAACTCTAAGTGAAGAACTTTGTGGAAAATTCAAGAAAACTCGAAAAAATATCAACAAAATGTCTAACTTTCAGGTAAAATTTGATTATTTTCGAGTATGCAGCTTTATAGCCAATTATCAAAAGCCGACCAAAAGCATTTTCTTCAATATAAAAATATTACGCTTATAAATTTGTATGGAAGATAATGCACTAGGCTAGAAAAAAAATTGCCTAAAATAGAGTAATTCTTCTAGCGGCTTAAGATTGGTATCTTTGCTCACTTTAATTAAACGGGCCACAAAACTGCATACGCGAAAAAAATCTAAAAATTTTTACTGAAAAGTTAGAAATTTTGATGAAAATTTTTCGAGTTTTCTTGAATTTTCATGAATTTTCCACAAAGTTCTTAACTTTGAGCTGCAGTATTTTTATTGTGTTTTTACACATCTTTCATACAAAAATAATGAAATTAGTCAAAGGACACAGAACGCAGACATACTGGTCTAGGTGTATATGTAGCCCCAAAAAGTTTTAAATCTAGGCTAAAACTTTTAGCCGTGTACAAAACAATATTTATTATTATTATTATTATTATTGTTTGTTTTAAAATTTTGTTTGGGATTTCTTCAGGAGTTACTTCAAAAGTAGAGTGGATATTGAGTAGAGCCGAAACGCATAAGAAAAATTTCTTGTGTCAGAATATCTTCTAATTTTCTACTGCTAATTTCTGGAAAATTTTTAGAAAACAGTAAATAGTTGTCGATTTATTTCTTGAAGAAAACCTGAAGCTTCGGAAAAATAAAAACAAAAAATATAATCAAATAACATTGAAATTCATATAAAAAGCGAAAAATTGCAATTATTCAACATGCAAAACGGAACGTCAAAATTTCTTGGCTATTCATGGCAATTTCATGGTCAAAATTTAATTGAAAATATTTCTTGAGCATTTTCTTTTCAACAGCATACCGGGCTTTTAATTTATCCCCTGACAACTATAAGTACAATTTAATTGTTACTTTCTCTGATAATTCAATGCGACTGCGTTGTGTACTGCTTGGTATTTTTTGCAAATTTTTTTTTAACTTCTGGGTCAATTTTTCGGTTAAACTTATGGCAACCGTGACTACAATAACGAGAGACACTCAATAGTCCTGTTTTTTTTACACGCATATACATCTGCGTCTGCGACTAAAATAAAACGGCCATCTGCAATTGTGCTTATTCCATTATCAACGCGCATACATACATACATTTCCTCTGTTGACATTCCCGTTATTATTAAGGGATGATAAACAAATTGCTGGAAGTTGGTAAGGCAGTTTGCAAAATGAATGGAAACTTCTTGGAAGTACTGATTTTATCAGCCACTATTTCTTAGTTGCAGATAAAGTTGTGCGCTTAGCGGTCCATACAAATATTATGCGCAAACGCAGACGAAGAAAAAAAAAAACACGGCTATTATTACGATTTTTGCAGGCTGTATTCATAACTCGAAAAGCAGTTAATTTGAATTTCAACAAACTTGATTGCGAATTACTCTTGCTGTTGTTAACATGCTATGTAGTTGAAATGCTAAGTTGATCTTATGCAGAGCAAGTCTGATAGTTTTGCTCGAATTTCTTAAAGCGCCAAATGAGTGAACCGTTGCAGAAATTTAGTTGTGACCTCTCAGACTTGCTTTGATATATGATTAGCGACTACCTGATTAGCGACTACCTTCTCTCAGTGTGAAATATTATTTAGGGTAAAACCGGGATAGATGCCCCAACGGGATAGATGCCCCATATTTAAAAAATCTAACTTCCCAAACTCGTGACTAATAATTAATTTAATAATTAACAGCCGCAGCCACAGCGCATTTTAGTTATCTAAGAGCCTTCGAGCAGTGAACACGCGTTTAGTTAGAATAACACATTTTGTCTGCGTCCAAGTTGAAATATACGTAAAAGTTTTAAAGGTAAGTATTTAACTTTGTATAACTTTATAATTATTTAGTAATAATTTATATTATATTTTTTATTACCTCAATATACTGATTCATTGAGACTGTATCTAACTAAAAATATATGTATTTTTGTTTTTAATTTATTAAAAAAATACGTAGGCATCTATCCCTATCAAAAAGGATAGTTACCCTGATTTTTCGGGGGATAGATGCCCCTAAGGGGCATGGAGTAAGTATATATTTTTAAAATACTTTTGGAGTCTGATATATATTTTATGTGCTACTTTATGGACTTTTTACAGATTTCAGGAAAATGATGCCGCGAAAATATAAAAGGAAGGAAGGAGTGCGGGCTCGAGTATGTCCTTGGACTTTAGAAAGCCTGCAGGCCGCTCTACAGGAAATGGACAACAATACCATGGGAATAAATAAATTATCCCAAAAATATGGGATACCATCTAGGACACTTAGAAGGAGATATGCTGCTAAAAATACATCAAAGGAGACACTGGGTACGTATTCAAGATCTTGTAGTTCCCTTGGGCATATAACAAACCTTTATCTAACTATTCGCTGCCTCTAGTTTCCAATAGATTTACCAAGTGGTTTTTTCCAGGAAAACATCCTGGTAAAGCACATTCTCAAGCTTGGTGATGCAGGATTTCCCCCAAATAGACAATCCATTCGTATGTTAGCTTATAAATTTGCTGAAATTGATGTACCTAATACTAGATTTAGGTATCTTCTAATGATAATAGTTAAAATATTAAACACCCAACTTGTTTAATTTAGTATGGTTTTGGAGAAGGGTTAGAACTATGTATCTTGCGTTCGGCATGTGTTTCTCGCTTACATGTCATAAAGGGCATCTATCCTCCACTGTAGGCATCTATCCTTCTCAGTATTTTCATGGTGGGGCATCTATCCCCCAGGTAGGCATCTATCCCCAAAAAAGTGTTTTACAAAAATCTTTTTTCAGCAAAATCAGTATGTGATATTTTAAGAAATTGTAATGATAATTCAAGGTAAAAGATTGAATTAGGTAGGTAGGTAGGTAGGTAGCAGTGGCTGCTAGCATATGGGCTAGCACACATAGGCCCCGGAGGTCCCGTTGTGATACCACATGGATCTGAAAACCCGACCCCCTACTCGAACCACTTTACGGAATCCGCGAAGCGCAAGATGTCCTTTGGCTTGATAAAGTCTAGTTCGCCAAGATGCCGGAGAATACCCGACCCCAGATACTTCAACCTCTTACCCCACAGACCGGGGCATTCACATAGGAGGTGCCTCACCGTTTCAGGCTCCTCCTCGTCTCTGCAGCTTCTGCAGAAGTCATTAAACGGGATACCCAACCTTTCTGCATGTCTGTCTAGACCTATATGCCCCGTTGGAAGCCCCATAAGTAGAGAGAGCTCTTCTCTTCTGAGTTTAAGTAGGTCTTCCGACCTACTCGCACTGGGACTATAGGCGGGCCCTAAAAGACCTCCACACTGAGTCGGTGGACAGTTCCCTTAGGTCCCGGCCTGTGAACCCCGTTATTGGTGCCCAACCACCCGTTCGTGCTGAGGAAGAACGTGTCCTTCCGAGGGAGACTAGAGTCATGCTGGCACAACTTCGGTCTGGATATTGCAATAGGCTGAACTCCTATCTGTCCAGACTGAGCCCCACCATACCGAACACATGCCCTGCATGCGGTGTGGCCCCCCATGACACGCAACATCTTTTTTCGTGTTCCTCGGAACATACTCTTCTAACCCCCCTATCACTTTGGTCCAACCCTGTTGAAACAGCGCGTTTCCTTGGATTCCCGTTAGAAGAGCCTGATGCCAACTAGGAGTGTACTGGCCCTTTGGGCAGGGCGAAGCACTGCTAACAACAACAACAACAACCTACTCGCACTAATTTCTGGCCATATCAATTTTGCATGACAGCAGGTACTGATCTTGTCCCACCTGTCACTTGCTTTCTGGAGGAACCTCTGCCTCGTTAAGAGCTTACTAGTCGCGAGCGGCATACCTAGACCCTTCCAGGACTGTGAAAGCGGAGTGCCCTCTCTAGCAAGCTCGTCTGCCATTTCCTTACCCGGTATGCCCCTGTGTCCCGGCACCCATACCAGGTGAATTGGGAGTTGCTCAGCCATCTCGTTAAGAGATTTGCGGCAGCCCTCCACAGTTCTGGAATTGTACGTAATTGCCACCAACGAATATGGAGCTGCTTGACTGTCAGAGAAGATGTAGACATCACCGTTATTGATATCCAATGTCTTCAGGTACTCTACAGCTTCCTGTATCGCGGCCACTTCCGCCTGAAAGACGCTACAGTGGTCAGGCAGCCTAAAACTAAGATTTAGACCCAGCTGAGGAGCGCATACACCTCCTCCCACCTTATCGTCGAGTTTCGAACCATCTGTATACAGATGGATTGAGCCACTATCCAGGGACGGTCCGATGTCCCAGTATTCCCTCTCCGGAATTGTGATATAGCATTTTTTCTCAAAACAGTATTTCGGTGTACAGTAGTCAGAGCTGTACACGGGCAGATCGTCAAGGATGGAAGAATGACCCATACCAGGGGATCCCCATCCTTTTAAATTCCTGAGTCGCAATGCGGAACATGCCGCAGCTAGTTTACCGCTTAGATCAATCGGCAAAATATTCAAGATTGCATTAAGTGCGTCCGCCGCAGTAGTGCGTAAAGCCCCGCTGACACATATGAGCGCGCTTCTCTGCACTCTTTGCAAGAGGATATTATTGGAGTTCTTGTCCAGTCCCGTCCACCAGACTAGGACTCCATACAGGAGAATCGATCTAACCACAGCGGTATAGAGCCAAAGTGTGACCTTGGGGGTCAACCCCCATTTTTGCCCTACAGCCCCCCTACAAGAGTATAAGGCCACTAAAGCTTTTTTAGCACGCTCCTCGATGTTCTCTTTCCAGGAGAGCTTTTTATCGATAATAACACCCAGGAACTTAGCGGAATCGCCAAGTTTGAGGGTGGTATTACCTAATGCTGGTAGCTGCAGCGGCGGAATTTTGTATTTCCTAGTGAACAGGACCAGCTCTGTTTTGGCCGGGTTAACACCTAGACCTTTACCACCGGTCCACCTTTCCACTAAACTAAGGTTTCTCTGCATAATGTCGCAAAGCGTTTGCGGGTATTTGCCGCTCACCACCACCGCAAGGTCATCCGAGTACGCAATGACCTTAGACCCCCCCTCCACCGCCAGGGTCTCCAGCAGTCCATTAACTGTAGCTACCCATAGAAGAGGGGAGAGGATCCCACCCTGCGGCGTACCTCTGTTGACGACCTTACCTACCGTCACCCCTGCTAGACCAGCTTGCACCCTCCTGCTCGTCAGCATTTGGTTCACAAGAGACACTAACCAAGGTTCAATATCCAAGGTCGTCAGAGCTTCCGTGATAGCTTCCGGCGTGACATTGTTGAAAGCCCCCTCGATGTCCAAGAAGGCTACTAGTGTAAATTCTTTGTTGGCCAAGGATTTTTCGATGTGCGTAAGAATTTCATGTAGCGCTGTTTCCGAGGATCTCCCTTTCATATAAGCATGCTGCGAGAGCATGATTTTGTTCTCTAATTTCTCCCTGAGATGCGGTTCCATGAGCCGCTCCAGAACCTTGAGTTGGAATGACGCCAGACTGATTGGTCTGAAGTCTTTCGGGCCAACGTGAGATATTCTGCACGCCTTAGGTATAAAGATTACGCTGGAACTCTTCCAGGTGTTAGGAATGTAACAGAAGGTCAGCACTCCCATGTAGATAGCCCGCAACCACGGTATACACTGTACCATGGACTGCTGGAGCTGTATAGGTGCTATACCGTCAAGCCCAGATGCTTTGAAAGGCTTAAATGACCCAATGGCCCATTCTATTCTTTCATTAGTTAGCTACTGCCCCAGGTCATATGCTCCCTGACCCGTATCAGTTAGGTACCTAGGCTCGTTTTCCGCATCTGGAAAGTGAGTATCTAGGAGAAGTTGCAACGTTTCCTCCCCCGTGTTCGTCCAAGTCCCATCCAACCTTTTCAAACACCCCGGTCCACAACGAGGTGATTTTGATAGGATTTTCCGTAACCTAGAACCCTCTGACACAGACTCTATACCACTACGGAAATCTCTCCAGAAGGTTCTCTTAGATTTCCTGAGTACCCCTTTGTACTTTCTTAGGTGCTCTTTATACACATCCCACTTTGAGGCCTCCCTCGAGGCCTTAGCACTATTAAAAGCTTGTCTACAAAGCTTCCTATACCTATCTAACTCGTGGTTCCACCATGGTGGTTTTTGCTTACCCCTAGCCCTTTTAATGGGACAGGCTCTATCCAAAGCCACCTGACATGCGTTGGTAAACTTTTCTACCATATCGTCTATTTCTACAATATCCCTGGGTTCATGGGGATGATAGTCGGAAAGGTACTTGTCCAGTTCCTCTCTATACGTTTGCCAATCGGCATTCTTAAGATTTCTATACGGGGGGGATATGGACGGTACACCTTCCAGATCGAAGCGAATAGCGAAGGTCGAAGAAGGAGTGCTCATCGTAAACCATCCAGTTTCCCACCATACCTTCCGCGCCTCTCGAACAAAGCGTAACGTCCAGAACCTCCCTTCTACTTTTGGTAACAAACCTGACCAGTAACCTGTCCTCTATTGCATATAAAGATATTATACTGTAGTATAAAGTCAAAGAGTGACTCACCTTTCTCGTTTACTCCGGTACTGCCCCACGCCGGGTTGTGTGCGTTGGCATCGCCTCCAACAATGAAGTGCCCCTTAACTAGCTCCACGACCCTACGCACCGCCTGCGTAGGAGCTGGTTTGTCGTGCGCCATATACATCGAGGTCAATGTACATTAGAACACCCACAGAATGTATGGGATTTGAAAAAGTATTAAATAATTTCGCTCCACACGCAATTTCTGAAAGAATGGGGATAAAAATAAGATCTGTAAAAAAATCTGGCCATCCGTAGTGCAAAAATGCCATGGAAATTTGACCTAAAGGCTAAAAATGGAATATGTCTTTATTGGCTAATATCTCCTAAACTAGTAATTTTAAGAGAAATAACGACATAACGACTTTTACTTAGATTGGAGGCAGGAGTAAATTGCCCATATAAACGTTGTACCTGCGAGTGTCCTTTCAAGGACTTTTAATAAGTCGAAGTAAATTTTTTATTTTTCATTTTTTTGTAATGGTCAAATAAAATACTTGCAAAATTATGGATTAGATAAGCTATACATCGTTTGGTAGGATATTAACCACAGTTTAATAATAACATTACATTTTAATTTTACCAACATTTCTGCAATGGTTGGTTGACATAAAACTGAGAGAAAACTGTTTTTACATTTCTAAAAACATGCAACATGGTATAGTTCAGGGGTCAAAGTTCTAATTCTCTTCCCTCCAAATGCATTTTCTGAAAGTTTGGGGGTAAACGACAAGATGTGTAAAAAAGTCTAGCCATCTGTAGTGAAAAAATGTCATGGAAATTTGACCTAAAAGCTAAAAATGCACGAAAAAATTGTATATGTCTTTATTGAAAATTAAAAATTACATAAAGACTTTTACTTAGATTGGAGTCAGGAGTAAATTGCCCATGTAAAGTTTGTACCTGAGAGTGTCCTTTCAAGGACTTTTAATAAGTCGAAGTTAATTTTTAATTTTTTTCAAAGTAATGAGTTACATAAGTTTTACACCGTTTGATAAAATATTACCCAAAGATTCATTTTAACATTGCATTTTAAATTTATTAACACTTTTGCAATGGTAGGTTGGCGTAAAATCGAGAATTTTTTTTTTTTAGGTTTTGAAAACATACACTATGAGATAACTCAGGCGCACAGTTCTAATTTTATAGCTATGTTGAAGTAAAATTGTAAATATGTAACGGAACAAATTTAATAATAAAATGAAATGTTGTGAAGTCTATAAAACAATATTAAACGTTTTCTTTCGAACAGTTTTTGTTTAAGTAATCTATAATTTTTATACCAAGTAGTGCTTCGCACACAAGGTATATTAACTTCATTCGCCTAACGGTAGTATGTAACGGCATAAACGAATCGAGATAGATATTGACTTATATATATCAAAATGTTCAGGAGGAAAAGACAAATTGATTGAGCCATGTCCGTCCGTCCGTCCGTCTGTCCGTCTGTCCGTCCGTCCGTCTGTGAACACGATAACTTGAGTAAATCTTGAGATATCTCAATGAAATTTGGTATGCAGGTTCCTTTTCAATTATCTCGGAGCGCTATTGAAAATAGGCAAAATCGGTTAAAAGCCACGCCCACTTTCTATATATATAATATTTTCGAAAATACAAAAAGAGTGATTATTCAGTACATAATACACCTATAAGGATAATATTTGGTGTGAACTTTAGCGTTAAGGCAAAAAATACATTTTTGAAGAAATTTTTAAAATGGGGCGTGGTACCGCCCACTTTTGATTAAGTCAAATTTGGAAATATTATTAATCATAAATCAAAAACCGCTCAAGATAGCAAAGTGAAATTCAGCACACATATTTATATTAATACAGGCAATATTTCGAAAAAAAATTATCGAAATCGGGTTAGGTCCACGCCCAATTTTATACGAAAGATTTTGAAAAGGATCATAGATATATTGAATATGCTATAACTTTGCTTAAACTAGCTGTATATCATTTCTGTTTCACCTCTAAAGTGTTCGTGGGCAAAGAAAGTCGAAAACACAAAATTTTTGGAAAATGGGCGTGGCCCCGCCCCTTTATGGGGGATTATTCCATAAAACTTAAATATTTACAGAAAGTGTTCAACATATAAAGGTAACTCTTTGCTGTAAAAATAAACAAAATCGGTGAACGGACACGCCCACTTTTTGAACACAGTTTTGAAAAATTTCTTTGTAAAATTAAAATCGCGATATTTCCATAACTGTATAAGTTATATATATAAGATTTTACACACTTAATAAGCTTTTTAAGAAAAACTAAACTGCAAAAAAATTTTGTGGATTTTGTTGAAGTAGGCGTGGCGCCGCCCACTTTTCAGCAAAAAAGGTCTGTTATTTTCAAAAGCGATTGCTTGAAATTTCAAGAAGGTATTTCAATGAAAGTTAGTGAGATGCTTCCCAATAGTATGTAGTATACTCCTGCCAAAAATTATGCAAATCGAATGACAAACAAGCAAGATTTACGGGAAAGTAGTTAACTCCCTATTGCCTTTTTTATACCTAGTAAGGTAAATGTCCATAATTTCGTGGTACTAAGGAATTTTCTGACTTTCTACCTCTCGTGCGTAAAAACGGATGAAGGAAAACTAAAAAAGTAAATTTTTCCCATTGAGTTGATCTATTAAGATAGCTTTCCATTTAATTTCAAACAAAACTAACAAATGTTTTATTTTATACAAATAAAAATGTGTGAGTACCTCAAATGTCCCTAATTTCGTGGCAAAAATTTTCTGATGTACCTAACTTCGTGGTAAAGTGTCCCTAATTTCGTGGTATTTGGTTAAACTCTAATTTTGTGGAAAATAACAGTTATTTTAAACGCAAATTCCTAAAGATTCACAAATTTATTTATTAAAATTTGTTCAAAAATTTTAAATTTTAAATAATTTTTTTATTGTTATTGTATTTATGAAAAGAAAGCGTTTTAAGACCAAGTAAGTAAGTAAAAAATTTCTGTAAGCAGACCTGTTAAATTTGACTAGTACTTAGCAATCAATTGATTAGACGGATTTTTTAATTGTTAATGATTATTTCAATTGGTTTTTGAGAAAAGGCAATTAGTAATTGATTACGATTGAAAAAAATAAAAAAAAACCAATAAAAAAAATTAATTTAACTGATGCAATTTGTTATTTTTTTCAAAATTACTTTTATTTATTATTACTAAAAATGTTTTTTTTTAATTTTTGTGTTTTTTTGGTCTTTTAAGTTTTTTTTTATTTTTAAACAAAATAAAATAACACTAAATAAAAAAGTTTTAAAACAAAAATAAACAATAAAAAAAATTAATTCAATTGATGTTACTTACTTTTTTTTATTATTTCAAAAACTGTTTTTTTTTAATTTTTTGGTATATTTTTAATTTTTTTGTATTTATTTAATTTTTTGGTTTCTTGTTAACAATGTATGTAAATGCGCAGTATACCACGAAATTAAGGGCATGCGATAAAATTGATGTACGTAATTTCGTGGTATCGCTTTAAGCGGTAATATGAGTTTTATATTGAAATTTTTTTGTTTATTATCGCTATTCATTCATAAAAAAAGCAAAAATGTCTAAATCTTGACATATTTTTTTAAATTAAATGAAAAATTTTTGAATAAAAAAAAGTTCTTTATTGCCATTATTTCGTTAAAATGTTGTGCTTCGCAGAGCTTTTCGATTAAAATATTGACGAATGGGTTAATAAAAGTGTAACACGAAATTACGTCAAAATCTTCCTCAGGGGTTTATTTAATAATTAAAATACTTAAAATAATAGGGTATCTTATGAAATGTGAAAGAAAATAAGGAAAACATAAAGTATTATATTCCCATAATTTCGTGGGTACCACGAAATTAGGTACATCATAAAAAACATGTGTCCCTAATTTCGTGGTATTTAAATATTAAATAAAATGTAAATAAAAAGTTATTGAAATAAGTTTTGCAGTAATAAAAACGTTTAAGAAATGTTAAATAAAACCAAAAAAATTATCATCAAAAAAAAAAAATTTAAAGATACAATTTTTACAGGCTTAACAAAATCTACTGGTCTCCTTAACAGTTTCCTTAAGAGGCCTCCGTACAAAAGGCTCATTTTCTGAGCTTCCAACTTTATAATGCTTGTTATTTAATAGGTTTAATTTTAAAAAAATTTTAAAATATCCATTAATACACCCGAAAAGTTAATCTTTACTATGAAATTTTCAGTTTTAAAAAAACTTGCCTTGTTTCCTTGTTTGAAAGAAAAAATCGAAATACCACGAAATAACGTACTACCACGAAATTATGGACATTTACCTTAGTGCTTCGCACACAAGGTATATTAACTTCATTCGCCTAACGGTAGTATGTAACGGCATAAACGAATCGAGATAGATATTGACTTATATATATCAAAATGTTCAGGAGGAAAAGAGAAATTGATTGAGCCATGTCCGTCCGTCCGTCCGTCTGTCCGTCCGTCCGTCTGTCCGTCTGTCCGTCTGTGAACACGATAACTTGAGTAAATCTTGAGATATCTCAATGAAATTTGGTATGCAGGTTCCTTTTCACTTATCTCGGAGCGCTATTGAAAATAGGCAAAATCGGTTAAAAGCCACGCCCACTTTCTATATATATAATATTTTCGAAAATACAAAAAGAGTGATTATTCAGTACATAATACACCTATAAGGATAATATTTGGTGTGCACTTTAGCGTTAAGGCAAAAAATACATTTTTGAAGAAATTTTTAAAATGGGGCGTGGTACCGCCCACTTTTGATTAAGTCAAATTTGGAAATATTATTAATCATAAATCAAAAACCGCTCAAGATAGCAAAGTGAAATTCAGCACACATATTTATATTAATACAGGCAATATTTCGAAAAAAAATTATCGAAATCGGGTTAGGTCCACGCCCAATTTTATACGAAAGATTTTGAAAAGGATGATAGATATATTGAATATGCTATAACTTTGCTTAAACTAGCTGTATATCATTTCTGTTTCACCTCTAAAGTGTGCGTGGGCAAAGAAAGTCGAAAACACAAAATTTTTGGAAAATGGGCGTGGCCCCGCCCCTTTATGGGGGATTATTCCATAAAACTTTCCATGCCATAACTCCGGTAAAAATGGACTTATTGAAACGATATTTACAGAAAGTGTTCAACATATAAAGGTTATTTTTTGCTGTAAAAATAAACAAAATCGGTGAACGGACACGCCCACTTTTTAAACACAGTTTTGAAAAATTTCTTTGTAAAATTAAAATCGCGATATTTCCATAACTGTATAAGTTATATATATAAGATTTTACACACTTAATAAGCTTTTTAAGAAAAACTAAACTGCAAAAAAATTTTGTGGATTTTGTTGAAGTAGGCGTGGCGCCGCCCACTTTTCAGCAAAAAAGGTCTGTTATTTTCAAAAGCGATTGCTTGAAATTTCAAGAAGGTATTTCAATGAAAGTTAGTGAGATGCGTCCCAATAGTATGTAGTATACTCCTGCCAAAAATTATGCAAATTGAATGACAAACAAGCAAGATTTACGGGAAAGTAGTTAACTCCCTATTGCCATTTTTATACCTAGTAGTGCTTCGCACACAAGGTATATTAACTTCATTCGCCTAACGGTAGTATGTAACGGCATAAACGAATCGAGATAGATATTGACTTATATATATCAAAATGTTCAGGAGGAAAAGAGAAATTGATTGAGCCATGTCCGTCCGTCCGTCCGTCTGTCCGTCCGTCCGTTCGTCCGTCTGTGAACACGATAACTTGAGTAAATCTTGAGATATCTCAATGAAATTTGGTATGCAGGTTCCTTTTCACTTATCTCGGAGCGCTATTGAAAATAGGCAAAATCGATTAAAAGCCACGCCCACTTTCAATATATATAATATTTTCGAAAATACAAAAAGAGTGATTATTCAGTACATAATACACCTATAAGGATAATATTTGGTGTGCACTTTAGCGTTAAGGCAAAAAATACATTTTTGAAGAAATTTTTAAAATGGGGCGTGGTACCGCCCACTTTTGATTAAGTCAAATTTGGAAATATTATTAATCATAAATCAAAAACCGCTCAAGATAGCAAAGTGAAATTCAGCACACATATTTATATTAATACAGGCAATATTTCGAAAAAAAATTATCGAAATCGGGTTAGGTCCACGCCCAATTTTATACGAAAGATTTTGAAAAGGATCATAGATATATTGAATATGCTATAACTTTGCTTAAACTAGCTGTATGTCATTTCTATTTCACCTCTAAAGTGTTCGTGGGCAAAGAAAGTCGAAAACACAAAATTTTTGGAAAATGGGCGTGGCCCCGCCCCTTTATGGGGGATTATTCCATGAAACTTTCCATGCCATAACTCCGGTAAAAATTGACTTATTGAAACGATATTTAGAGAAAGTGTTCAACATATAAATCTAACTCTTTGCTGTAAAAATAAACAAAATCGGTGAACGGACACGCCCACTTTTTGAACACAGTTC
>OX608080.1:39463411-39493411 GCA_951509765.1 Sphenella marginata
AAAATGTTCAGGAGGAAAAGAGAAATTGATTGAGCCATGTCCGTCCGTCCGTCCGTCTGTCCGTCCGTCCGTCTGTCCGTCTGTCCGTCTGTGAACACGATAACTTGAGTAAATCTTGAGATATCTCAATGAAATTTGGTATGCAGGTTCCTTTTCACTTATCTCGGAGCGCTATTGAAAATAGGAAAAATCGGTTAAAAGCCACGCCCACTTTCTATATATATAATATTTTCGAAAATACAAAAAGAGTGATTATTCAGTACATAATACACCTATAAGGATAATATTTGGTGTGCACTTTAGCGTTAAGGCAAAAAATACATTTTTGAAGAAATTTTTAAAATGGGGCGTGGTACCGCCCACTTTTGATTAAGTCAAATTTGGAAATATTATTAATCATAAATCAAAAACCGCACAAGATAGCAAAGTGAAATTCAGCACACATATTTATATTAATACAGGCAATATTTCGAAAAAAAATTATCGAAATCGGGTTAGGTCCACACCCAATTTTATACGAAAGATTTTGAAAAGGATGATAGATATATTGAATATGCTATAACTTTGCTTAAACTAGCTGTATATCATTTCTGTTTCACCTCTAAAGTGTTCGTGGGCAAAGAAAGTCGAAAACACAAAATTTTTGGAAAATGGGCGTGGCCCCGCCCCTTTATGGGGGATTATTCCATAAAACTTTCCATGCCATAACTCCGGTAAAAATGGACTTATTGAAACGATATTTACAGAAAGTGTTCAACATATAAAGGTTATTTTTTGCTGTAAAAATAAACAAAATCGGTGAACGGACACGCCCACTTTTTAAACACAGTTTTGAAAAATTTCTTTGTAAAATTAAAATCGCGATATTTCCATAACTGTATAAGTTATATATATAAGATTTTACACACTTAATAAGCTTTTTAAGAAAAACTAAACTGCAAAAAAAATTTGTGGATTTTGTTGAAGTAGGCGTGGCGCCGCCCACTTTTCAGCAAAAAAGGTCTGCTATTTTCAAAAGCGATTGCTTGAAATTTCAAGAAGGTATTTCAATGAAAGTTAGTGAGATGCTTCCCAATAGTATGTAGTATACTCCTGCCAAAAATTATGCAAATTGAATGACAAACAAGCAAGATTTACGGGAAAGTAGTTAACTCCCTATTGCCATTTTTATACCTAGTAGTGCTTCGCACACAAGGTATATTAACTTCATTCGCCTAACGGTAGTATGTAACGGCATAAACGAATCGAGATAGATATTGACTTATATATATCAAAATGTTCAGGAGGAAAAGAGAAATTGATTGAGCCATGTCCGTCCGTCCGTCCGTCTGTCCGTCCGTCCGTTCGTCCGTCTGTGAACACGATAACTTGAGTAAATCTTGAGATATCTCAATGAAATTTGGTATCTCGGAGCGCTATTGAAAATAGGCAAAATCGATTAAAAGCCACGCCCACTTTCAATATATATAATATTTTCGAAAATACAAAAAGAGTGATTATTCAGTACATAATACACCTATAAGGATAATATTTGGTGTGCACTTTAGCGTTAAGGCAAAAAATACATTTTTGAAGAAATTTTTAAAATGGGGCGTGGTACCGCCCACTTTTGATTAAGTCAAATTTGGAAATATTATTAATCATAAATCAAAAACCGCTCAAGATAGAAAAATAAAATTCAGCACACATATTTATATTAATACAGGCAATATTTCGAAAAAAAATTATCGAAATCGGGTTAGGTCCACGCCCAATTTTATACGAAAGATTTTGAAAAGGATCATAGATATATTGAATATGCTATAACTTTGCTTAAACTAGCTGTATATCATTTCTATTTCACCTCTAAAGTGTTCGTGGGCAAAGAAAGTCGAAAACACAAAATTTTTGGAAAATGGGCGTGGCCCCGCCCCTTTATGGGGGATTATTCCATGAAACTTTCCATGCCATAACTCCGGTAAAAATTGACTTATTGAAACGATATTTAGAGAAAGTGTTCAACATATAAATCTAACTCTTTGCTGTAAAAATAAACAAAATCGGTGAACGGACACGCCCACTTTTTGAACACAGTTCTGAAAAATTTCTTCGTAAAATTAAAATCGCGATATTTCCATAACTGTATAAGTTATAAATATAAGATTTTACACACTTAATAAGCTTTTTAAGAAAAACTAAACTGCAAACAAATTTTGTGGATTTTGTTGAAATAGGCGTGGCGCCGCCCACTTTTCAGCAAAAAAGGTCTGTTATTTTCAAAAGCGATTGCTTGAAATTTCAAGAAGGTATTTCAATGAAAGTTAGTGAGATGCTTCCCAATAGTATGTAGTATACTCCTGCCAAAAATTATGCAAATCGAATGACAAACAAGCAAGATTTACGGGAAAGTAGTTAACTCCCTAGTAGTAGTGCTTCGCACACAAGGTATATTAACTTCATTCGCCTAACGGTAGTATGTAACGGCATAAACGAATCGAGATAGATATTGACTTATATATATCAAAATGTTCAGGAGGAAAAGAGAAATTGATTGAGCCATGTCCGTCCGTCCGTCCGTCTGTCCGTCCGTCCGTCTGTCCGTCTGTCCGTCCGTCCGTCTGTGAACACGATAACTTGAGTAAATCGAAAGTCGAAAACACAAAATTTTTGGAAAATGGGCGTGGCCCCGCCCCTTTATGGGGGATTATTCCATGAAATTTTCCATGCCATAACTCCGGTAAAAATTGACTTATTGAAACGATATTTAGAGAAAGTGTTCAACATATAAATCTACCTCTTTGCTGTAAAAATAAACAAAATCGGTGAACGGACACGCCCACTTTTTGAACACAGTTCTGAAAAATTTCTTCGTAAAATTAAAATCGCGATATTTCCATAACTGTATAAGTTATATATATAAGATTTTACACACTTAATAAGCTTTTTAAGAAAAACTAAACTGCAAACAAATTTTGTGGATTTTGTTGAAGTAGGCGTGGCGCCGCCCACTTTTCAGCAAAAAAGGTCTGTTATTTTCAAAAGCGATTGCTTGAAATTTCAAGAAGGTATTTCAATGAAAGTTAGTGAGATGCTTCCCAATAGTATGTAGTATACTCCTGCCAAAAATTATGCAAATTGAATGACAAACAAGCAAGATTTACGGGAAAGTAGTTAACTCCCTATTGCCTTTTCTATACCTAGTAGTGCTTCGCACACAAGGTATATTAACTTCATTCGCCTAACGGTAGAATGTAACGGCATAAACGAATCGAGATAGATATTGACTTATACATATCAAAATGTTCAGGAGGAAAAGAGAAATTGATTGAGCCATGTCCGTCCGTCCGTCCGTCTGTCCGTCCGTCCGTCTGTCCGTCTGTCCGTCCGTCCGTCTGTGAACACGATAACTTGAGTAAATCTTGAGATATCTCAATGAAATTTGGTATGCAGGTTCCTTTTCACTTATCTCGGAGCGCTATTGAAAATAGGCAAAATCGGTTAAAAGCCACGCCCACTTTCTATATATATAATATTTTCGAAAATACAAAAAGAGTGATTATTCAGCACATAATACACCTATGAGGATAATATTTGGTGTGCACTTTAGCGTTAAGGCAAAAAATACATTTTTGAAGAAATTTTTAAAATGGGGAGTGGTACCGCCCACTTTTGATTAAGTCAAATTTGGAAATATTATTAATCATAAATCAAAAACCGCTCAAGATAGCAAAGTGAAATTCAGCACACATATTTATATTAATACAGGCAATATTTCGAAAAAAAATTATCGAAATCGGGTTAGGTCCACGCCCAATTTTATACGAAAGATTTTGAAAAGGATCATAGATATATTGAATATGCTAAAACTTTGCTGAAACTAGCTGTATATTATTTCTGTTTCAAATCTAAAGTGTTCGTGTTCAAAGAAAGTCGAAAACACAAAATTTTTGGAAAATGGGCGTGGCCCCGCCCCTTTATGGGGGATTATTCCATAAAACTTTCCATGCCATAACTCCGGTAAAAATTGACTTATTGAAACGATATTTACAGAAAGTGTTCAACATATAAAGGTAACTCTTTGCTGTAAAAATAAACAAAATCGGTGAACGGACACGCCCACTTTTTGAACACAGTTTTGAAAAATTTCTTTTTAAAATTAAAATCGCGATATTTCCATAACTGTATAAGTTATATATATAAGATTTTACACACTTAATAAGCTTTTTAAGAAAAACTAAACTGCAAAAAAATTTTGTGGATTTTGTTGAAGTAGGCGTGGCGCCGCCCACTTTTCAGCAAAAAAGGTCTGTTATTTTCAAAAGCGATTGCTTGAAATTTCAAGAAGGTATTTCAATGAAAGTTAGTGAGATGCTTCCCAATAGTATGTAGTATACTCCTGCCAAAAATTATGCAAATCGAATGACAAACAAGCAAGATTTACGGGAAAGTAATTAACTCCCTAGTAGTAGTGCTTCGCACACAAGGTATATTAACTTCATTCGCCTAACGGTAGTATGTAACGGCATAAACGAATCGAGATAGATATTGACTTATATATATCAAAATGTTCAGGAGGAAAAGAGAAATTGATTGAGCCATGTCCGTCCGTCCGTCCGTCTGTCCGTCTGTCCGTCTGTGAACACGATAACTTGAGTAAATCTTGAGATATCTCAATGAAATTTGGTATGCAGGTTCCTTTTCACTTATCTCGGAGCGCTATTGAAAATAGGCAAAATCGGTTAAAAGCCACGCCCACTTTCTATATATATAATATTTTCGAAAATACAAAAAGAGTGATTATTCAGTACATAATACACCTATAAGGATAATATTTGGTGTGCACTTTAGCGTTAAGGCAAAAAATACATTTTTGAAGAAATTTTTAAAATGGGGCGTGGTACCGCCCACTTTTGATTAAGTCAAATTTGGAAATATTATTAATCATAAATCAAAAACCGCTCAAGATAGCAAAGTGAAATTCAGCACACATATTTATATTAATACAGGCAATATTTCGAAAAAAAATTATCGAAATCGGGTTAGGTCCACGCCCAATTTTATACGAAAGATTTTGAAAAGGATCATAGATATATTGAATATGCTATAACTTTGCTTAAACTAGCTGTATATCATTTCTGTTTCACCTCTAAAGTGTTCGTGGGCAAAGAAAGTCGAAAACACAAAACTTTTGGAAAATGGGCGTGGCCCCGCCCCTTTATGGGGGATTATTCCATAAAACTTTCCATGCCATAACTCCGGTAAAAATTGACTTATTGAAACGATATTTACAGAAAGTGTTCAACATATAAAGGTAACTCTTTGCTGTAAAAATAAACAAAATCGGTGAACGGACACGCCCACTTTTTGAACACAGTTTTGAAAAATTTCTTTGTAAAATTAAAATCGCGATATTTCCATAACTGTATAAGTTATATATATAAGATTTTACACACTTAATAAGCTTTTTAAGAAAAACTAAACTGCAAAAAAATTGTGTGGATTTTGTTGAAGTAGGCGTGGCGCCGCCCACTTTTCAGCAAAAAAGGTCTGTTATTTTCAAAAGCGATTGCTTGAAATTTCAAGAAGGTATTTCAATGAAAGTTAGTGAGATGCTTCCTAATAGTATGTAGTATACTCCTGCCAAAAATTATGCAAATTGAATGACAAACAAGCAAGATTTACGGGAAAGTAGTTAACTCCCTATTGCCATTTTTATACCTAGTAGTGCTTCGCACACAAGGTATATTAACTTCATTCGCCTAACGGTAGTAGGTTAGGTTAGGTTGCGAGGGTTAGACCGAAACACAAGGTTACGGCCCGACACTTAGGCCACCAGTGGGCCCGTTGTGATACCCTATACGGACTCGAAAACAAGAGAGTCCCTTCCTCGCCTATATATGATGATCGAACCACTTCGTGGAGACAATGAATTTAGCTAGAGCCTTGACCTCACATCTAGAGACTTCAGAGAGGTCTACTAGAAATGGTTGCCCTAGAAAGGCTAACCGCCGCCTGCCAAGTGCTGGACACTGGCACAGGAGGTGCTGGACACTCTCTTCCTCCTCGATACATCTACAACTGCGACAGTAGTCGAAGGTTGTCGCTCCCAATCTAATACCGTGAGTGCCAATTAGGCAGTGCCCCGTTAGAACCCTTATAAGTGATGCCACCGTAGGTTTGTTTAGGGTAAGAAGCTCCTTAGTGCGCCCTCTATCATATGAGGGCCAGGTTAGCCTGGATGTCTCGCAAGTTGAGATTGCCGACCATTTCTCGTTTGCAGATCTTATAGTGCTCGTGCTCACACGGAGCTTGAAGGAGGCCATAGGTATACCTACCGAGTCATTTCCGGAAAGGATGTGGTCGGTGGTACCTCTTCTGGCCAGCTCGTCCGCTCTGCAGTTACCCTCAATATCCCTGTGACCAGGTACCCATATAAGGTTGATACTGAAGTGCTGAGCCATCTCGTTAAGAGATCTGCGGCATTCAGTGAGCGACTTTGAATTGTCGACGAATGAGCCCAGGGCCTTAAGTGCGGCCTGGCTGTCTGAGAAAATGAAGACCCGTTTGCCATCACTGGGTACAGTAGCCAGATGGCTTACGGCTCTGTGTATTGCCAGCATTTCCGCTTGGTATACACTGCAGTGATCCGGAAGGCGGAAAGAGACCTCTAGACCCAGATCCGGTGAGAAGATGCCCGCTCCAACCTTCCCGTCAAGCTTAGAGCCATCGGTAAAAATGTTTACAGCGTTCGAGACAAGATGCTGCCTACTATCCCAGTCTTGTCGCGTTGGTATTAACACTGTGTAGTTCTTAAGGAATACATTCCTTGATGTGCAGTAATCAGTGAAAGTTGGTATTGGGACAGGGGCGCATGCACCCAGGATGGTGGCATGCCCACAAGTTCCATTTGACCAGATACCCGTTTCCCGTATACGTAGAGCCGAGATAACAGAAACCTCCCTCGCCACAAGGTCAAGGGGTGGTAGGTAGAGTATTGTGTTAAGTGCTTCGGTGGGAGTAGAACAGAGAGCCCCTGTTATACATAGCTCCGAGCTTCTTTGCACTTTTTGCAGCATTTTAAGATAGGTGCTTTTGGCCAGTGCAGGCCACCAGACCAAAGCGCCATATAGGAGAATCGGGCGTACAATGGCCGTAAAGACCCAGTGAACCACCTTAGGGGAGAACCCCCAGGAGGCACCAATTGCCCTCTTGCAGGAGAAAAGCGCCGCAGCTGCCTTTCTGGATCGATCCATTATGTTGTCATTCCAGAGCAGTTTTCTATCTAGAATAACCCCCAGGTACTTGACCTTATCACTCAGAACTAGAGACGTATCCCCGATTCTTGGTGGTATTATGTTTGGTATCTTGTATCTCCTCGAAAAGAGAACTAACTCGGTTTTATCAGGGTTCACTTCCAGGCCAGAGCTCTTGGCCCAGGATGATATTGTGGATAGTGCCCCTTCCATTAAATTACAGAGGGTTTGCGGGAATTTTCCCCTTACAATGACGCAGATGTCATCAGCATACGCGATCAATTGATGGCCTTCTGATTCCATGAGACGTAAAAGTTGGTTTACAGTAACCAGCCACAAAAGTGGAGAGAGAACGCCACCCTGCGGGGTGCCTCGGTTTGCGAGTCTGTGGACTTCGCTCCCGCCTAGCTCAGTTTTTATCCGCCTATCCGTAAGCAGATTGTAGATAAGTTCCACAACGCACGCGTCCACCCGTAGGTCCATTAGGGCCGAGGTGATTGCAGTTGGAACGACGTTATTGAAGGCGCCCGCTATGTCAAGGAAAGTCACCAGAGTGTACTCTCTGAGGTCAAGCGACCTTTCAATGACTGACACCAGCGAGTGCAAGGCAGTGTCGGTTGACCTGCCTTTTGTATAGGCATGCTGGGCATGCGATAGAGACGATGGGTCAATCAGCCTCCGGATATAGTCCTCCAGTAGTCTTTCAAACGTTTTAAGCAGGAAAGAAGACAGACTTATTGGCCTGTAGTCCTTTGGTTTTGTGTGAGAGGGCTTCCCTGCTTTGGGAATAAAGACCACGCTGACTTCCCTCCACGATTCCGGTACGTATTTGAGCCTCAGACAACTTAAAAACATCATCTTTAACCAGGGTTTAATGAGTGAGGCAGTGTGTTGAAGCTGAGCCGGGAATATTCCATCTGGGCCCGGTGACTTAAAGGGTTTAAAGGTAGATAAGGCCCAGTCTAGCTTTCGATCATCTACGATTTCTTTCAAAAGCTTATCAGAGGGTAGCCCTCCGATAGCTAAATTTTGAGACGCGCCTTCGCATGTCGGAAAATGTGTATCCATAAGCAAGTTTATGGTCTCTGTGCATGTCTCCGTCCAAGACCCATCAGGCTTTTGGACATAGCTTAACTGAGTTGGGGATTTCGATAACACCTTCCTTAAACGGGAGGCGGCAGATGTGGTTTCAATCTGGCTGCAGAAATCTTCCCAAGATGATCGCTTTTCCTTACGAATAGCTTTCTTATACAGGCTAAGTTTCGCCTTATAGTCCGCCCATGATTCCTCATGACCGTCATGCTTTGCTTTGTTAAAAGCCGTCCTACTGGACTTCCTAAGCTCCTCGAGATTAGACGACCACCATGGTGGTTTGCGGGTTTTCGCCGCCCTCCTGTTTGGACAGGCCCTATCTAAAGCAGTCCTACAAAGCTGACTGAAATTGTTTACGAGCCCGTCAAGCTCAGAAATGTTAGTCGGGGTTTGTACCCTGTTTGGCAGATTTTTAGCGATAATCTTTTTATAGTAGCCCCAGTTTGTTCTTCTAACATTTTTAAAAACCTTAGGCCTAGTGGGAGTTTGCGATACATTGAAGCTAATGTACCTGTGGTCCGAGAAGGAGTGTTCGCTTAGAACCTTCCAAGATTCGATTTGATCACTGAAGGAGTCCGTGACTAGGGTAATGTCAAGGACCTCCTCCCTATTTCTAGTGATAAAAGTGGGGTCGCTTCCCCTATTACATATACCTAGATTAGTGCCTAGAAGATAATCATAAAGAGACTCACCCCGGTCATTTGTATCAGTGCTGCCCCACTGCGCATGATGGGCATTTGCGTCACCTCCGAGTACCAGCATTTCATCCCGCGGGTTTGAGCGCCTCACGAGTTCCCGGAAGTTGTTTGGTGGTAATGGGCCCTGGTGATCATGAGCCAGATAGAAGGACGCAAACGTGCACCTCCTACCCAGCCCCTCGACGCTTATCGCTGTCAGATCTCCATCACTACATTGCGGAAGAAGAAAAACATTAAGAGTAGACTTAGCTAGAATACATGTACGTGGCTTACCCTTGTTATGAGCGCAAAAAAGCTTGTAGCCAGGCGTCCGCAACCCACAGATCCTTTCACCAGTGATCCATGGCTCCTGGACTAAAACAATGTCTACTACACCTGCGGACAGGCGCAGTAGAAGCGCAGCTGAAGCTGCTTTACTGTGATGAAGGTTGATCTGGAGGACCCTCATCATAATTTTTTGGCGCTCTCCTCCGTGAGCGTAGCGTCCGACTCCCCGTCGCTCAGAAGCTGACTCTCGGAGTAAATTCTCCTGAGAGCCAGACTACCGTCCGAGCTCGATGAGTCGTACCCACCACTAGGTTCCGGCGCTTTCGCCTCGTCCACCTCCATCTCGTCCTCGCTGGGGGGTTCACCCGCCTCCAGAGCCTCAAGATTGACAAGGGATTCTACGTCTGCCTTATAAACCCGAAGGCTGATGTTTTTAAAACCGTAGCTCACCTTGTAATCATTCTTCGACAGTGCACCGACGCTTGCGCTGTCGAGTAGCAGGACGATCTGCATCGTGGCCTTCTCCGTCTTCTCGACGTTCACCACTTTCCAATTCGGGGTAACTACACCCGGGTTGTACACCTGGAGAATCTCCAGGATATCTGCTGGGTCCGTGGGCGTCACTGGAACCCAGGCTCTGGCTCTCGGCCTCGAGGGAATATCCCGCGCATCGACCGCCTTGAGCCTCGCACCCGGATATACCTCCCCTATCAAGCAGACGGCGGCCTTGTACAGTACCGCCGACCTTTCGTCATCACAAGCAATGAGTTTGACGTTCCCCTGGAACCACCCTGCATCTTTGAATGATGGCAGTGGCCCGGGGTTGTCTTTTATGACCTTCACGGCCACCGTAGCGAGCGCGGCCTCGATCCACTTCCATTGCTGTTTGGGGATCCTGCCGTCAGCGCTACTCTCATCTATGACGCCAATGATCTTCCGATCCTTGGCGATCTCGGCGAAGGACCGCGTCCAGCCTCCTTGTATCTTGGCCCTTTTCGGTACCGTTGGGTTCGTCTCTTCCATTGACCGCTGACGCTTCGAGGTTGCCTCACTCTCGACCCAGTCAACGCGGAAGTTCGGAAAGGTACGCCTTGCCCACTCAAGCTCCCGCTGCACCTTCGCCCAGTCCTCCGCAGAGACATCCCCCTCCCTTATCGGTGAGGTGGCGTTTCTGCGTAGGATCCGAGCGGCCGCGCGCTTGTCTTGGTGAGAAGACTTCCTTGCCGGTAGTATGTAACGGCATAAACGAATCGAGATAGATATTGACTTATATATATCAAAATGTTCAGGAGGAAAAGAGAAATTGATTGAGCCATGTCCGTCCGTCCGTCCGTCTGTCCGTCCGTCCGTCTGTCCGTCCGTCCGTCTGTGAACACGATAACTTGAGTAAATCGAAAGTCGAAAACACAAAATTTTTGGAAAATGGGCGTGGCCCCGCCCCTTTATGGGGGATTATTCCATGAAATTTTCCATGCCATAACTCCGGTAAAAATTGACTTATTGAAACGATATTTAGAGAAAGTGTTCAACATATAAATCTACCTCTTTGCTGTAAAAATAAACAAAATCGGTGAACGGACACGCCCACTTTTTGAACACAGTTCTGAAAAATTTCTTCGTAAAATTAAAATCGCGATATTTCCATAACTGTATAAGTTATATATATAAGATTTTACACACTTAATAAGCTTTTTAAGAAAAACTAAACTGCAAACAAATTTTGTGGATTTTGTTGAAGTAGGCGTGGCGCCGCCCACTTTTCAGCAAAAAAGGTCTGTTATTTTCAAAAGCGATTGCTTGAAATTTCAAGAAGGTATTTCAATGAAAGTTAGTGAGATGCTTCCCAATAGTATGTAGTATACTCCTGCCAAAAATTATGCAAATCGAATGACAAACAAGCAAGATTTACGGGAAAGTAGTTAACTCCCTATTGCCTTTTTTATACCTAGTAGTGCTTCGCACACAAGGTATATTAACTTCATTCGCCTAACGGTAGAATGTAACGGCATAAACGAATCGAGATAGATATTGACTTATACATATCAAAATGTTCAGGAGGAAAAGAAAAATTGATTGAGCCATGTCCGTCCGTCCGTCCGTCTGTCCGTCCGTCCGTCTGTCCGTCTGTCCGTCTGTCCGTCCGTCCGTCTGTGAACACGATAACTTGAGTAAATCTTGAGATATCTCAATGAAATTTGGTATGCAGGTTCCTTTTCACTTATCTCGGAGCGCTATTGAAAATAGGCAAAAATCGGTTAAAAGCCACGCCCACTTTCTATATATATAATATTTTCGAAAATACAAAAAGAGTGATTATTCAGTACATAATACACCTATAAGGATAAAATTTGGTGTGTACCTTACCGCTAAAGCAAAAAATAAATTTGTGAAGAAATTTTTAAAAAAGGGCGTGGCACCGCCCACTTTTGATTAAGTCAAATTTGGAAATATTATTAATCATAAATCAAAAACCGCTCAAGATAGCAAAGTGAAATTCAGCACACATATTTATATTAATACAGGCAATATTTCGAAAAAAAATTATCGAAATCGGGTTAGGTCCACGCCCAATTTTATACGAAAGATTTTGAAAAGGATCATAGATATATTGAATATGCTATAACTTTGCTTAAACTAGCTGTATATCATTTCTGTTTCACCTCTAAAGTGTTCGTGGGCAAAGAAAGTCGAAAACACAAAATTTTTGGAAAATGGGCGTGGCCCCGCCCCTTTATGGGGGATTATTCCATAAAACTTTCCATGCCATAACTCCGGTAAAAATTGACTTATTGAAACGATATTTACAGAAAGTGTTCAACATATAAAGGTAACTCTTTGCTGTAAAAATAAACAAAATCGGTGAACGGACACGCCCACTTTTTGAACACAGTTTTAAAAAATTTCTTTGTAAAATTAAAATCGCGATATTTCCATAACTGTATAAGTTATATATATAAGATTTTACACACTTAATAAGCTTTTTAAGAAAAACTAAACTGGAAAAAAATTTTGTGGATTTTGTTGAAGTAGGCGTGGCGCCGCCCACTTTTCAGCAAAAAAGGTCTGTTATTTTCAAAAGCGATTGCTTGAAATTTCAAGAAGGTATTTCAATGAAAGTTAGTGAGATGCTTCCCAATAGTATGTAGTATACTCCTGCCAAAAATTATGCAAATCGAATGACAAACAAGCAAGATTTACGGGAAAGTAGTTAACTCCCTATTGCCTTTTTTATACCTAGTAGTGCTTCGCACACAAGGTATATTAACTTCATTCGCCTAAGGGTAGTATGTAACGGCATAAGCGAATCGAGATAGATATTGACTTATGTATATCAAAATGTTCAGGAGGAAAAGAGAAATTGATTGAGCCATGTCCGTCCGTCTGTCCGTCTGTCCGTCCGTCCGTCTGTGAACACGATAACTTGAGTAAATCTTGAGATATCTCAATGAAATTTGGTATGCAGGTTCCTTTTCACTTATCTCGGATCGCTATTGAAAATAGGCAAAATCGGTTAAAAGCCACGCCCACTTTCTATGTATATAATATTTTCGAAAATACAAAAAGAGTGATTATTCAGTACATAATACACCTATAAGGATAATATTTGGTGTGCACTTTAGCGTTAAGGCAAAAAATACATTTTTGAAGAAATTTTTAAAATGGGACGTGGTACCGCCCACTTTTGATTAAGTAAATATTATTAATCATAAATCAAAAACCGCTCAAGATAGCAAAGTGAAATTCAGCACACATATTTATATTAATACAGGCAATATTTCGAAAAAAAATTATCGAAATCGGGTTAGGTCCACGCCCAATTTTATACGAAAGATTTTGAAAAGGATCATAGATATATTGAATATGCTATAACTTTGCTTAAACTAGCTGTATATCATTTCTGTTTCACCTCTAAAGTGTTCGTGGGCAAAGAAAGTCGAAAACACAAAATTTTTGGAAAATGGGCGTGGCCCCGCCCCTTTATGGGGGATTATTCCATAAAACTTTCCATGCCATAACTCCGGTAAAAATTGACTTATTGAAACGATATTTACAGAAAGTGTTAAACATATAAAGGTAACTCTTTGCTGTAAAAATAAACAAAATCGGTGAACGGACACGCCCACTTTTTGAACACAGTTTTAAAAAATTTCTTTGTAAAATTAAAATCGCGATATTTCCATAACTGTATAAGTTATATATATAAGATTTTACACACTTAATAAGCTTTTTAAGAAAAACTAAACTGGAAAAAAATTTTGTGGATTTTGTTGAAGTAGGCGTGGCGCCGCCCACTTTTCAGCAAAAAAGGTCTGTTATTTTCAAAAGCGATTGCTTGAAATTTCAAGAAGGTATTTCAATGAAAGTTAGTGAGATGCTTCCCAATAGTATGTAGTATACTCCTGCCAAAAATTATGCAAATCGAATGACAAACAAGCAAGATTTACGGGAAAGTAGTTAACTCCCTAGTAGTAGTGCTTCGCACACAAGGTATATTAACTTCATTCGCCTAACGGTAGTATGTAACGGCATAAACGAATCGAGATAGATATTGACTTATATATATCAAAATGTTCAGGAGGAAAAGAGAAATTGATTGAGCCATGTCCGTCCGTCCGTCTGTCCGTCTGTCCGTCCGTCCGTCTGTGAACACGATAACTTGAGTAAATCGAAAGTCGAAAACACAAAATTTTTGGAAAATGGGCGTGGCCCCGCCCCTTTATGGGGGATTATTCCATGAAACTTTCCATGCCATAACTCCGGTAAAAATTGACTTATTGAAACGATATTTAGAGAAAGTGTTCAACATATAAATCTACCTCTTTGCTGTAAAAATAAACAAAATCGGTGAACGGACACGCCCACTTTTTGAACACAGTTCTGAAAAATTTCTTCGTAAAATTAAAATCGCGATATTTCCATAACTGTATAAGTTATATATATAAGATTTTACACACTTAATAAGCTTTTTAAGAAAAACTAAACTGCAAACAAATTTTGTGGAGTTTGTTGAAGTAGGCGTGGCGCCGCCCACTTTTCAGCAAAAAAGGTCTGTTATTTTCAAAAGCGATTGCTTGAAATTTCAAGAAGGTATTTCAATGAAAGTTAGTGAGATGCTTCCCAATAGTATGTAGTATACTCCTGCCAAAAATTATGCAAATCGAATGACAAACAAGCAAGATTTACGGGAAAGTAGTTAACTCCCTATTGCCTTTTTTATACCTGGTAGTGCTTCGCACACAAGGTATATTAACTTCATTCGCCTAACGGTAGAATGTAACGGCATAAACGAATCGAGATAGATATTGACTTATACATATCAAAATGTTCAGGAGGAAAAGAGAAATTGATTGAGCCATGTCCGTCCGTCCGTCCGTCTGTCCGTCCGTCCGTCTGTCCGTCCGTCCGTCTGTCCGTCTGTCCGTCCGTCCGTCTGTGAACACGATAACTTGAGTAAATCTTGAGATATCTCAATGAAATTTGGTATGCAGGTTCCTTTTCACTTATCTCGGAGCGCTATTGAAAATAGGCAAAATCGGTTAAAAGCCACGCCCACTTTCTATATATATAATATTTTCGAAAATACAAAAAGAGTGATTATTCAGTACATAATACACCTATAAGGATAATATTTGGTGTGCACTTTAGCGTTAAGGCAAAAAATACATTTTTGAAGAAATTTTTAAAATGGGGCGTGGTACCGCCCACTTTTGATTAAGTCAAATTTGGAAATATTATTAATCATAAATCAAAAACCGCTCAAGATAGCAAAGTGAAATTCAGCACACATATTTATATTAATACAGGCAATATTTCGAAAAAAAATTATCGAAATCGGGTTAGGTCCACGCCCAATTTTATACGAAAGATTTTGAAAAGGATCATAGATATATTGAATATGCTATAACTTTGCTTAAACTAGCTGTATATCATTTCTGTTTCACCTCTAAAGTGTTCGTGGGCAAAGAAAGTCGAAAACACACTTTTTGAACACAGTTTTGAAAAATTTCTTTGTAAAATTAAAATCGCGATATTTCCATAACTGTATAAGTTATATATATAAGATTTTACACACTTAATAAGCTTTTTAAGAAAAACTAAACTGCAAAAAAATTTTGTGGATTTTGTTGAAGTAGGCGTGGCGCCGCCCACTTTTCAGCAAAAAAGGTCTGTTATTTTCAAAAGCGATTGCTTGAAATTTCAAGAAGGTATTTCAATGAAAGTTAGTGAAATGCTTTCCAATAGTATGTAGTATACTCCTGCCAAAAATTATGCAAATCGAATGACAAACAAGCAAGATTTACGGGAAAGTAGTTAACTCCCTATTGCCTTTTTTATACCTAGTAGTGCTTCGCACACAAGGTATATTAACTTCATTCGCCTAACGGTAGTATGTAACGGCATAAACGAATCGAGATAGATATTGACTTATATATATCAAAATGTTCAGGAGGAAAAGAGAAATTGATTGAGCCATGTCCGTCCGTCCGTCCGTCTGTCCGTCTGTCCGTCTGTCCGTCCGTCCGTCTGTCCGTCTGTCCGTCCGTCCGTCTGTGAACACGATAACTTGAGTAAATCTTGAGATATCTCAATGAAATTTGGTATGCAGGTTCCTTTTCACTTATCTCGGAGCGCTATTGAAAATAGGCAAAATCGGTTAAAAGCCACGCCCACTTTCTATATATATAATATTTTCGAAAATACAAAAAGAGTGATTATTCAGTACATAATACACCTATAATGATAATATTTGGTGTGCACTTTAGCGTTAAGGCAAAAAATACATTTTTGAAGAAATTTTTAAAATGGGGCGTGTTACCGCCCACTTTTGATTAAGTCAAATTTGGAAATATTATTAATCATAAATCAAAAACCGCTCAAGATAGCAAAGTGAAATTCAGCACACATATTTATATTAATACAGGCAATATTTCGAAAAAAAATTATCGAAATCGGGTTAGGTCCACGCCCAATTTTATACGAAAGATTTTGAAAAGGATCATAGATATATTGAATATGCTATAACTTTGCTTAAACTAGCTGTATATCATTTCTGTTTCACCTCTAAAGTGTTCGTGGGCAAAGAAAGTCGAAAACACAAAATTTTTATGGGGGATTATTCCATAAAACTTTCCATGCCATAACTCCGGTAAAAATTGACTTATTGAAACGATATTTACAGAAAGTGTTCAAGATATAAAGGTAACTCTTTGCTGTAAAAATAAACAAAATCGGTGAACCGACACGCCCACTTTTTGAACACAGTTTTGAAAAATTTCTTTGTAAAATTAAAATCGCGATATTTCCATAACTGTATAAGTTATATATATAAGATTTTACACACTTAATAAGCTTTTTAAGAAAAACTAAACTGCAACAAAATTTTGTGGATTTTGTTGAAGTAGGCGTGGCGCCGCCCACTTTTCAGCAAAAAAGGTCTGTTATTTTCAAGAGCGATTGCTTGAAATTTCAAGAAGGTATTTCAATGAAAGTTAGTGAGATGCTTCCCAATAGTATGTAGTATACTCCTGCCAAAAATTATGCAAATCGAATGACAAACAAGTAAGATTTACGGGAAAGTAGTTAACTCCCTATTGCCTTTTTTATACCTAGTAGTGCTTCGCACACAAGGTATATTAACTTCATTCGCCTAACGGTAGTATGTAACGGCATAAACGAATCGAGATAGATATTGACTTATATATATCAAAATGTTCAGGAGGAAAAGAGAAATTGATTGAGCCATGTCCGTCCGTCCGTCCGTCCGTCTGTCCGTCCGTCCGTCCGTCTGTGAACACGATAACTTGAGTAAATCTTGAGATATCTCAATGAAATTTGGTATGCAGGTTCCTTTTCACTTATCTCGGAGCGCTATTGAAAATAGGCAAAATCGGTTAAAAGCCACGCCCACTTTCTATGTATATAATATTTTCGAAAATACAAAAAGAGTGATTATTCAGTACATAATACACCTATAAGGATAATATTTGGTGTGCACTTTAGCGTTAAGGCAAAAAATACATTTTTGAAGAAATTTTTAAAATGGGGCGTGGTACCGCCCACTTTTGATTAAGTCAAATTTGGAAATATTATTAATCATAAATCAAAAACCGCTCAAGATAGCAAAGTGAAATTCAGCACACATATTTATATTAATACAGGCAATATTTCGAAAAAAAATTATCGAAATCGGGTTAGGTCCATAAAACTTTCCATGCCATAACTCCGGTAAAAATTGACTTATTGAAACGATATTTACAGAAAGTGTTCAACATATAAAGGTAACTCTTTGCTGTAAAAATAAACAAAATCGGTGAACGGACACGCCCACTTTTTGAACACAGTTTTGAAAAATTTCTTTGTAAAATTAAAATCGCGATATTTCCATAACTGTATAAGTTATATATATAAGATTTTACACACTTAATAAGCTTTTTAAGAAAAACTAAACTGCAAAAAAATTTTGTGGATTTTGTTGAAGTAGGCGTGGCGCCGCCCACTTTTCAGCAAAAAAGGTCTGTTATTTTCAAAAGCGATTGCTTGAAATTTCAAGAAGGTATTTCAATGAAAGTTAGTGAGATGCTTTCCAATAGTATGTAGTATACTCCTGCCAAAAATTATGCAAATCGAATGACAAACAAGCAAGATTTACGGGAAAGTAGTTAACTCCCTAGTACTAGTGCTTCGCACACAAGGTATATTAACTTCATTCGCCTAACGGTAGTATGTAACGGCATAAACGAATCGAGATAGATATTGACTTATGTATATCAAAATGTTCAGGAGGAAAAGAGAAATTGATTGAGCCATGTCCGTCCGTCCGTCCGTCTGTGAACACGATAACTTGAGTAAATCTTGAGATATCTCAATGAAATTTGGTATGCAGGTTCCTTTTCACTTATCTCGGAGCGCTATTGAAAATAGGCAAAAATCGGTTAAAAGCCACGCCCACTTTCTATATATATAATATTTTCGAAAATACAAAAAGAGTGATTATTCAGTACATAATACACCTATAAGGATAATATTTGGTGTGCACTTTAGCGTTAAGGCAAAAAATACATTTTTGAAGAAATTTTTAAAATGGGGCGTGGTACCGCCCACTTTTGATTAAGTCAAAATTGGAAATATTATTAATCATAAATCAAAAACCGCTCAAGATAGCAAAGTGAAATTCAGCACACATATTTATATTAATACAGGCAATATTTCGAAAAAAAATTATCGAAATCGGGTTAGGTCCACGCCCAATTTTATACGAAAGATTTTGAAAAGGATCATAGATATATTGAATATGCTATAACTTTGCTTAAACTAGCTGTATATCATTTCTGTTTCACCTCTAAAGTGTTCGTGGGCAAAGAAAGTCGAAAACACAAAATTTTTGGAAAATGGGCATGGCCCCGCCCCTTTATGGGGGATTATTCCATAAAACTTTCCATGCCATAACTCCGGTAAAAATTGACTTATTGAAACGATATTTACAGAAAGTGTTCAACATATAAAGGTAACTCTTTGCTGTAAAAATAAACAAAATCGGTGAACGGACACGCCCACTTTTTGAACACAGTTTTGAAAAATTTCTTTGTAAAATTAAAATCGCGATATTTCCATAACTGTATAAGTTATATATATAAGATTTTACACACTTAATAAGCTTTTTAAGAAAAACTAAACTGCAAAAAAATTTTGTGGATTTTGTTGAAGTAGGCGTGGCGCCGCCCACTTTTCAGCAAAAAAGGTCTGTTATTTTCAAAAGCGATTGCTTGAAATTTCAAGAAGGTATTTCAATTAAAGTTAGTGAGATGCTTCCCAATAGTATGTAGTATACTCCTGCCAAAAATTATGCAAATCGAATGACAAACAAGCAAGATTTACGGGAAAGTAGTTAACTCCCTATTGCCTTTTTATACCTAGTTGTGCTTCGCACACAAGGTATATTAACTTCATTCGCCTAACGGTAGTATGTAACGGCATAAACGAATCGAGATAGATATTGACTTATATATATCAAAATGTTCAGGAGGAAAAGAGAAATTGATTCAGCCATGTCCGTCCGTCCGTCCGTCCGTCTGTCCGTCTGTCCGTCCGTCCGTCTGTGAACACGATAACTTGAGTAAATCTTGAGATATCTCAATGAAATTTGGTATGCAGGTTCCTTTTCACTTATCTCGGAGCGCTATTGAAAATAGGCAAAATCGGTTAAAAGCCACGCCCACTTTCTATATATATAATATTTTCGAAAATACAAAAAGAGTGATTATTCAGTACATAATACACCTATAAGGATAATATTTGGTGTGAACTTTAGCGTTAAGGCAAAAAATACATTTTTGAAGAAATTTTTAAAATGGGGCGTGGTACCGCCCACTTTTGATTAAGTCAAATTTGGAAATATTATTAATCATAAATCAAAAACCGCTCAAGATAGCAAAGTGAAATTCAGCACACATATTTATATTAATACAGGCAATATTTCGAAAAAAAATTATCGAAATCGGGTTAGGTCCACGCCCAATTTTATACGAAAGATTTTGAAAAGGATCATGGATATATTGAATATGCTATAACTTTGCTTAAACTAGCTGTATATCATTTCTGTTTCACCTCTAAAGTGTTCGTGGGCAAAGAAAGTCGAAAACACAAAATTTTTGGAAAATGGGCGTGGCCCCGCCCCTTTATGGGGGATTATTCCATAAAACTTTCCATGCCATAACTCCGGTAAAAATTGACTTATTGAAACGATATTTACAGAAAGTGTTCAACATATAAAGGTAACTCTTTGCTGTAAAAATAAACAAAATCGGTGAACGGACACGCCCACTTTTTGAACACAGTTTTGAAAAATTTCTTTGTAAAATTAAAATCGCGATATTTCCATAACTGTATAAGTTATATATATAAGATTTTACACACTTAATAAGCTTTTTAAGAAAAACTAAACTGCAAAAAAATTTTGTGGATTTTGTTGAAGTAGGCGTGGCGCCGCCCACTTTTCAGCAAAAAAGGTCTGTTATTTTCAAAAGCGATTGCTTGAAATTTCAAGAAGGTATTTCAATTAAAGTTAGTGAGATGCTTCCCAATAGTATGTAGTATACTCCTGCCAAAAATTATGCAAATCGAATGACAAACAAGCAAGATTTACGGGAAAGTAGTTAACTCCCTATTGCCTTTTTTATACCTAGTAGTGCTTCGCACACAAGGTATATTAACTTCATTCGCCTAACGGTAGTATGTAACGGCATAAACGAATCGAGATAGATATTGACTTATATATATCAAAATGTTCAGGAGGAAAAGAGAAATTGATTGAGCCATGTCCGTCCGTCTGTCCGTCCGTCCGTCTGTGAACACGATAACTTGAGTAAATCTTGAGATATCTCAATGAAATTTGGTATGCAGGTTCCTTTTCACTTATCTCGGAGCGCTATTGAAAATAGGCAAAATCGGTTAAAAGCCACGCCCACTTTCTATATATATAATATTTTCGAAAATACAAAAAGAGTGATTATTCAGTACATAATACACCTATAAGGATAATATTTGGTGTGAACTTTAGCGTTAAGGCAAAAAATACATTTTTGAAGAAATTTTTAAAATGGGGCGTGGTACCGCCCACTTTTGATTAAGTCAAATTTGGAAATATTATTAATCATAAATCAAAAACCGCTCAAGATAGCAAAGTGAAATTCAGCACACATATTTATATTAATACAGGCAATATTTCGAAAAAAAATTATCGAAATCGGGTTAGGTCCACGCCCAATTTTATACGAAAGATTTTGAAAAGGATGATAGATATATTGAATATGCTATAACTTTGCTTAAACTAGTGTTCGTGGGCAAAGAAAGTCGAAAACACAAAATTTTTGGAAAATGGGCATGGCCCCGCCCCTTTATGGGGGATTATTCCATAAAACTTTCCATGCCATAACTCCGGTAAAAATGGACTTATTGAAACGATATTTACAGAAAGTGTTCAACATATAAAGGTTATTTTTTGCTGTAAAAATAAACAAAATCGGTGAACGGACACGCCCACTTTTTAAACACAGTTTTGAAAAATTTCTTTGTAAAATTAAAATCGCGATATTTCCATAACTGTATAAGTTATATATATAAGATTTTACACACTTAATAAGCTTTTTAAGAAAAACTAAACTGCAAAAAAAATTTGTGGATTTTGTTGAAGTAGGCGTGGCGCCGCCCACTTTTCAGCAAAAAAGGTCTGCTATTTTCAAAAGCGATTGCTTGAAATTTCAAGAAGGTATTTCAATGAAAGTTAGTGAGATGCTTCCCAATAGTATGTAGTATACTCCTGCCAAAAATTATGCAAATTGAATGACAAACAAGCAAGATTTACGGGAAAGTAGTTAACTCCCTATTGCCATTTTTATACCTAGTAGTGCTTCGCACACAAGGTATATTAACTTCATTCGCCTAACGGTAGTATGTAACGGCATAAACGAATCGAGATAGATATTGACTTATATATATCAAAATGTTCAGGAGGAAAAGAGAAATTGATTGAGCCATGTCCGTCCGTCCGTCCGTCTGTCCGTCCGTCCGTCTGTCCGTCTGTCCGTCTGTGAACACGATAACTTGAGTAAATCTTGAGATATCTCAATGAAATTTGGTATCTCGGAGCGCTATTGAAAATAGGCAAAATCGGTTAAAAGCCACGCCCACTTTCTATATATATAATATTTTCGAAAATACAAAAAGAGTGATTATTCAGTACATAATACACCTATAAGGATAATATTTGGTGTGCACTTTAGCGTTAAGGCAAAAAACACATTTTTGAAGAAATTTTTAAAATGGGGCGTGGTACCGCCCACTTTTGATTAAGTCAAATTTGGAAATATTATTAATCATAAATCTAAAACCGCTCAAGATAGCGAAGTGAAATTCAGCACACATATTTATATTAATACAGGCAATATTTCGAAAAAAAATTATCGAAATCGGGTTAGGTCCACGCCCAATTTTATACGAAAGATTTTGAAAAGGATCATAGATATATTGAATATGCTATAACTTTGCTTAAACTAGCTGTATATCATTTCTGTTTCACCTCTAAAGTGTTCGTGGGCAAAGAAAGTCGAAAACACAAAATTTTTGGAAAATGGGCGTGGCCCCGCCCCTTTATGGGGGATTATTCCATAAAACTTTCCATGCCATAACTCCGGTAAAAATGGACTTGATGAAACGATATTTACAGAAAGTGTTCAACATATAAAGGTAACTCTTTGCTGTAAAAATAAACAAAATCGGTGAACGAACACGCCCACTTTTTAAACACAGTTTTGAAAAATTTCTTTGTAAAATTAAAATCCCGATATTTCCATAACTGTATAAGTTATATATATAAGATTTTACACATTTAATAAACTTTTTAAGAAAAACTAAACTGCAAAAAAATTTTGTGGATTTTGTTGAAGTAGGCGTGGCGCCGCCCACTTTTCAGCAAAAAAGGTCTGTTATTTTCAAAAGCGATTGCTTGAAATTTCAAGAAGCTATTTCAATGAAAGTTAGTGAGATGCTTCCCAATAGTATGTAGTATACTCCTGCCAAAAATTATGCAAATCGAATGACAAACAAGCAAGATTTACGGGAAAGTAGTTAACTCCCTATTGCCTTTTTTATACCTAGTAGTGCTTCGCACACAAGGTATATTAACTTCATTCGCCTAACGGTAGTATGTAACGGCATAAACGAATCGAGATAGATATTCAGGAGGAAAAGAGAAATTGATTGAGCCATGTCCGTCCGTCCGTCCGTCTGTCCGTCCGTCCGTCCGTCCGTCTGTCCGTCTGTCCGTCCGTCCGTCTGTGAACACGATAACTTGAGTAAATCTTGAGATATCTCAATGAAATTTGGTATGCAGGTTCCTTTTCACTTATCTCGGAGCGCTATTGAAAATAGGCAAAATCGGTTAAAAGCCACGCCCACTTTCTATATATACAATATTTTCGAAAATACAAAAAGAGTGATTATTCAGTACATAATACACCCATAAGGATAATATTTGGTGTGCACTTTAGCGTTAAGGCAAAAAATACATTTTTGAAGAAATTTTTAAAATGGGGCGTGGTACCGCCCACTTTTGATTAAGTCAAATTTGGAAATATTATTAATCATAAATCAAAAACCGCTCAAGATAGCAAAGTGAAATTCAGCACACATATTTATATTAATACAGGCAATATTTCGAAAAAAAATTATCGAAATCGGGTTAGGTCCACGCCCAATTTTATACGAAAGATTTTGAAAAGGATCATGGATATATTGAATATGCTATAACTTTGCTTAAACTAGCTGTATATCATTTCTGTTTCACCTCTAAAGTGTTCGTGGGCAAAGAAAGTCGAAAACACAAAATTTTTGGAAAATGGGCGTGGCCCCGCCCCTTTATGTGGGATTATTCCATAAAACTTTCCATACCATAACTCCGGTAAAAATTGACTTATTGAAACGATATTTACAGAAAGTGTTCAACATATAAAGGTAACTCTTTGCTGTAAAAATAAACAAAATCGGTGAACGGACACGCCCACTTTTTGAACACAGTTTTGAAAAATTTCTTTGTAAAATTAAAATCGCGATATTTCCATAACTGTATAAGTTATATATATAAGATTTTACACACTTAATAAGCTTTTTAAGAAAAATTAAACTGCAAAAAAGTTTTGTGGATTTTGTTGAAGTAGGCGTGGCGCCGCCCACTTTTCAGCAAAAAAGGTCTGTTATTTTCAAAAGCGATTGCTTGAAATTTCAAAAAGGTATTTCAATGAAAGTTAGTGAGATGCTTTCCAGATGTATACTCCTGCCAAAAATTATGCAAATCGAATGACAAACAAGCAAGATTTACGGGAAAGTAGTTAACTCCCTATTGCCTTTTTTATACCTAGTAGTGCTTCGCACACAAGGTATATTAACTTCATTCGCCTAACGGTAGTATGTAACGGCATAAACGAATCGAGATAGATATTGACTTATATATATCAAAATGTTCAGGAGGAAAAGATAAATTGATTGAGACATGTCCGTCCGTCCGTCCGTCTGTGAACACGATAACTTGAGTAAATCTTGAGATATCTCAATGAAATTTGGTATGCAGGTTCCTTTTCACTTATCTCGGAGCGCTATTTAAAATAGGCAAAATCGGTTAAACGCCACGCCCACTTTCTATATATATAATATTTTCGAAAATACAAAAAGAGTGATTATTCAGTACATAATACACTTATAAGGATAATATTTGGTGTGCACTTTAGCGTTAAGGCAAAAAATACATTTTTGAAGAAATTTTTAAAATGGGGCGTGGTACCGCCCACTTTTGATTAAGTCAAATTTGGAAATATTATTAATCATAAATCAAAAACCGCTCAAGATAGCAAAGTGAAATTCAGCACACATATTTATATTAATACAGGCAATATTTCGAAAAAAAATTATCGAAATCGGGTTAGGTCCACGCCCAATTTTATACGAAAGATTTTGAAAAGGATCATAGATATATTGAATATGCTATAACTTTGCTTAAACTGTATATCATTTCTGTTTCACCTCTAAAGTGTTCGTGGCCCCGCCCCTTTATGGGGGATTATTCCATAAAACTTTCCATGCCATAACTCCGGTAAAAATTGACTTATTGAAACGATATTTACAGAAAGTGTTCAACATATAAAGGTAACTCTTTGCTGTAAAAATAAACAAAATCGGTGAACGGACACGCCCACTTTTTGAACACAGTTTTGAAAAATTTCTTTGTAAAATTAAAATCGCGATATTTCCATAACTGCATAAGTTATATATATAAGATTTTACACACTTAATAAGCTTTTTAAGAAAAACTAAACTGCAGAAAAATTTTGTGGATTTTGTTGAAGTAGGCGTGGCGCCGCCCACTTTTCAGCAAAAAAGGTCTGTTATTTTCAAAAGCGATTGCTTGAAATTTCAAGAAGGTATTTCAATGAAAGTTAGTGAGATGCTTCCCAATAGTATGTAGTATACTCCTGCCAAAAATTATGCAAATCGAATGACAAACAAGCAAGATTTACGGGAAAGTAGTTAACTCCCTATTGCCTTTTTTATACCTAGTAGTGCTTCGCACACAAGGTATATTAACTTCATTCGCCTAACGGTAGTATGTAACGGCATAAACGAATCGAGATAGATATTGACTTATATATATCAAAATGTTCAGGAGGAAAAGAGAAATTGATTGAGCCATGTCCGTCCGTCCGTCCGTCTGTCCGTCCGTCCGTCCGTCCGTCTGTCCGTCCGTCCGTCTGTGAACACGATAACTTGAGTAAATCTTGAGATATCTCAATGAAATTTGGTATGCAGGTTCCTTTTCACTTATCTCGGAGCGCTATTGAAAATAGGCAAAATCGGTTAAAAGCCACGCCCACTTTCTATATAGAGTGATTATTCAGTACATAATACACCTATAAGGATAATATTTGGTGTGCACTTTAGCGTTAAGGCAAAAAATACATTTTTGAAGAAATTTTTAAAATGGGGCGTGGTACCGCCCACTTTTGATTAAGTCAAATTTGGAAATATTATTAATCATAAATCAAAAACCGCTCAAGATAGAAAAATAAAATTCAGCACACATATTTATATTAATACAGGCAATATTTCGAAAAAAAATTATCGAAATCGGGTTAGGTCCACGCCCAATTTTATACGAAAGATTTTGAAAAGGATCATAGATATATTGAATATGCTATAACTTTGCTTAAACTAGCTGTATATCATTTCTATTTCACCTCTAAAGTGTTCGTGGGCAAAGAAAGTCGAAAACACAAAATTTTTGGAAAATGGGCGTGGCCCCGCCCCTTTATGGGGGATTATTCCATGAAACTTTCCATGCCATAACTCCGGTAAAAATTGACTTATTGAAACGATATTTAGAGAAAGTGTTCAACATATAAATCTAACTCTTTGCTGTAAAAATAAACAAAATCGGTGAACGGACACGCCCACTTTTTGAACACAGTTCTGAAAAATTTCTTCGTAAAATTAAAATCGCGATATTTCCATAACTGTATAAGTTATATATATAAGATTTTACACACTTAATAAGCTTTTTAAGAAAAACTAAACTGCAAACAAATTTTGTGGATTTTGTTGAAGTAGGCGTGGCGCCGCCCACTTTTCAGCAAAAAAGGTCTGTTATTTTCAAAAGCGATTGCTTGAAATTTCAAGAAGGTATTTCAATGAAAGTTAGTGAGATGCTTCCCAATAGTATGTAGTATACTCCTGCCAAAAATTATGCAAATCGAATGACAAACAAGCAAGATTTACGGGAAAGTAGTTAACTCCCTAGTAGTAGTGCTTCGCACACAAGGTATATTAACTTCATTCGCCTAACGGTAGTATGTAACGGCATAAACGAATCGAGATAGATATTGACTTATATATATCAAAATGTTCAGGAGGAAAAGAGAAATTGATTGAGCCATGTCCGTCCGTCCGTCTGTCCGTCCGTCCGTCTGTGAACACGATAACTTGAGTAAATCTTGAGATATCTCAATGAAATTTGGTATGCAGGTTTCTTTTCACTTATCTCGGAGCGCTATTGAAAATAGGCAAAATCGGTTAAAAGCCACGCCCACTTTCTATATATATAATATTTTCGAAAATACAAAAAGAGTGATTATTCAGTACATAATACACCTATAAGGATAATATTTGGTGTGCACTTTAGCGTTAAGGCAAAAAATACATTTTTGCAGAAATTTTTAAAATGAGGCGTGGTACCGCCCACTTTTGATTAAGTCAAATTTGGAAATATTATTAATCATAAATCAAAAACCGCTCAAGATAGCAAAGTGAAATTCAGCACACATATTTATATTAATACAGGCAATATTTCGAAAAAAAATTATCGAAATCGGGTTAGGTCCACGCCCAATTTTATACGAAAGATTTTGAAAAGGATCATAGATATATTGAATATGCTATAACTTTGCTTAAACTAGCTGTATATCATTTCTGTTTCACCTCTAAAGTGTTCGTGGGCAAAGAAAGTCGAAAACACACTTTTTGAACACAGTTTTGAAAAATTTCTTTGTAAAATTAAAATCGCGATATTTCCATAACTGTATAAGTTATATATATAAGATTTTACACACTTAATAAGCTTTTTAAGAAAAACTAAACTGCAAAAAAATTTTGTGGATTTTGTTGAAAGCAAAAAAGGTCTGTTATTTTCAAAAGCGATTGCTTGAAATTTCAAGAAGGTATTTCAATGAAAGTTAGTGAAATGCTTTCCAATAGTATGTAGTATACTCCTGCCAAAAATTATGCAAATCGAATAACAAACAAGCAAGATTTACGGGAAAGTAGTTAACTCCCTATTGCCTTTTTTATACCTAGTAGTGCTTCGCACACAAGGTATATTAACTTCATTCGCCTAACGGTAGTATGTAACGGCATAAACGAATCGAGATAGATATTGACTTATATATATCAAAATGTTCAGGAGGAAAAGAGAAATTGATTGAGCCATGTCCGTCCGTCCGTCCGTCTGTCCGTCCGTCCGTCTGTCCGTCTGTCCGTCCGTCCGTCCGTCCGTCTGTGAACACGATAACTTGAGTAAATCTTGAGATATCTCAATGAAATTTGGTATGCAGGTTCCTTTTCACTTATCTCGGAGCGCTATTGAAAATAGGCAAAATCGGTTAAAAGCCACGCCCACTTTCTATATATATAATATTTTCGAAAATACAAAAAGAGTGATTATTCAGTACATAATACACCTATAAGGATAATATTTGGTGTGCACTTTAGCGTTAAGGCAAAAAATACATTTTTGAAGAAATTTTTAAAATGGGGCGTGGTACCGCCCACTTTTGATTAAGTCAAATTTGGAAATATTATTAATCATAAATCAAAAACCGCTCAAGATAGCAAAGTGAAATTCAGCACACATATTTATATTAATACAGGCAATATTTCGAAAAAAAATTATCGAAATCGGGTTAGGTCCACGCCCAATTTTATACGAAAGATTTTGAAAAGGATCATAGATATATTGAATATGCTATAACTTTGCTTAAACTAGCTGTATATCATTTCTGTTTCACCTCTAAAGTGTTCGTGGGCAAAGAAAGTCGAAAACACAAAATTTTTGGAAAATGGGCGTGGCCCCGCCCCTTTATGGGGGATTATTCCATAAAACTTTCCATGCCATAACTCCGGTAAAAATTGACTTATTGAAACGATATTTACAGAAAGTGTTCAACATATAAAGGTAACTCTTTGCTGTAAAAATAAACAAAATCGGTGAACGGACACGCCCACTTTTTGAACACAGTTTTGAAAAATTTCTTTGTAAAATTAAAATCGCGATATTTCCATAACTGTATAAGTTATATATATAAGATTTTACACACTTAATAAGCTTTTTAAGAAAAACTAAACTGCAAAAAAATTTTGTGGATTTTGTTGAAGTAGGCGTGGCGCCGCCCACTTTTCAGCAAAAAAGGTCTGTTATTTTCAAAAGCGATTGCTTGAAATTTCAAGAAGGTATTTCAATGAAAGTTAGTGAGATGCTTCCCAATAGTATGTAGTATACTCCTGCCAAAAATTATGCAAATCGAATGACAAACAAGCAAGATTTACGGGAAAGTAGTTAACTCCCTAGTAGTAGTGCTTCGCACACAAGGTATATTAACTTCATTCGCCTAACGGTAGTATGTAACGGCATAAACGAATCGAGATAGATATTGACTTATATATATCAAAATGTTCAGGAGGAAAAGAGAAATTGATTGAGCCATGTCCGTCCGTCCGTCCGTCTGTCCGTCCGTCCGTCTGTCCGTCTGTCCGTCCGTCCGTCCGTCCGTCTGTGAACACGATAACTTGAGTAAATCTTGAGATATCTCAATGAAATTTGGTATGCAGGTTCCTTTTCACTTATCTCGGAGCGCTATTGAAAATAGGCAAAATCGGTTAAAAGCCACGCCCACTTTCTATATATATAATATTTTCGAAAATACAAAAAGAGTGATTATTCAGTACATAATACACCTATAAGGATAATATTTGGTGTGCACTTTAGCGTTAAGGCAAAAAATACATTTTTGAAGAAATTTTTAAAATGGGGCGTGGTACCGCCCACTTTTGATTAAGTCAAATTTGGAAATATTATTAATCATAAATCAAAAACCGCTCAAGATAGCAAAGTGAAATTCAGCACACATATTTATATTAATACAGGCAATATTTCGAAAAAAAATTATCGAAATCGGGTTAGGTCCACGCCCAATTTTATACGAAAGATTTTGAAAAGGATCATAGATATATTGAATATGCTATAACTTTGCTTAAACTAGCTGTATATCATTTCTGTTTCACCTCTAAAGTGTTCGTGGGCAAAGAAAGTCGAAAACACAAAATTTTTGGAAAATGGGCGTGGCCCCGCCCCTTTATGGGGGATTATTCCATAAAACTTTCCATGCCATAACTCCGGTAAAAATTGACTTATTGAAACGATATTTACAGAAAGTGTTCAACATATAAAGGTAACTCTTTGCTGTAAAAATAAACAAAATCGGTGAACGGACACGCCCACTTTTTGAACACAGTTTTGAAAAATTTCTTTGTAAAATTAAAATCGCGATATTTCCATAACTGTATAAGTTATATATATAAGATTTTACACACTTAATAAGCTTTTTAAGAAAAACTAA
>OX608080.1:39495911-39503411 GCA_951509765.1 Sphenella marginata
GTATGCAGGTTCCTTTTCACTTATCTCGGAGCGCTATTGAAAATAGGCAAAATCGGTTAAAAGCCACGCCCACTTTCTATATATATAATATTTTCGAAAATACAAAAAGAGTGATTATTCAGTACATAATACACCTATAAGGATAATATTTGGTGTGCACTTTAGCGTTAAGGCAAAAAATACATTTTTGAAGAAATTTTTAAAATGGGGCGTGGTACCGCCCACTTTTGATTAAGTCAAATTTGGAAATATTATTAATCATAAATCAAAAACCGCTCAAGATAGCAAAGTGAAATTCAGCACACATATTTATATTAATACAGGCAATATTTCGAAAAAAAATTATCGAAATCGGGTTAGGTCCACGCCCAATTTTATACGAAAGATTTTGAAAAGGATCATAGATATATTGAATATGCTATAACTTTGCTTAAACTAGCTGTATATCATTTCTGTTTCACCTCTAAAGTGTTCGTGGGCAAAGAAAGTCGAAAACACAAAATTTTTGGAAAATGGGCGTGGCCCCGCCCCTTTATGGGGGATTATTCCATAAAACTTTCCATGCCATAACTCCGGTAAAAATTGACTTATTGAAACGATATTTACAGAAAAAGTTCAACATATAAAGGTAACTCTTTGCTGTAAAAAAAAACAAAATCGGTGAACGGACACGCCCACTTTTTGAACACAGTTTTGAAAAATTTCTTTGTAAAATTAAAATCGCGATATTTCCATAACTGTATAAGTTATATATATAAGATTTTACACACTTAATAAGCTTTTTAAGAAAAACTAAACTGCAAAAAAATTTTGTGGATTTTGTTGAAGTAGGCGTGGCGCCGCCCACTTTTCAGCAAAAAAGGTCTGTTATTTTCAAGAGCGATTGCTTGAAATTTCAAGAAGGTATTTCAATGAAAGTTAGTGAGATGCTTCCCAATAGTATGTAGTATACTCCTGCCAAAAATTATGCAAATCGAATGACAAACAAGCAAGATTTACGGGAAAGTAGTTAACTCCCTATTGCCTTTTTTATACCTAGTAGTGCTTCGCACACAAGGTATATTAACTTCATTCGCCTAACGGTAGTATGTAACGGCATAAACGAATCGAGATAGATATTGACTTATATATATCAAAATGTTCAGGAGGAAAAGAGAAATTGATTGAGCCATGTCCGTCCGTCCGTCCGTCTGTCCGTCCGTCCGTCCGTCTGTGAACACAATAACTTGAGTAAATCTTGAGATATCTCAATGAAATTTGGTATGCAGGTTCCTTTTCACTTATCTCGGAGCGCTATTGAAAATAGGCAAAATCGGTTAAAAGCCACGCCCACTTTCTATGTATATAATATTTTCGAAAATACAAAAAGAGTGATTATTCAGTACATAATACACCTATAAGGATAATATTTGGTGTGCACTTTAGCGTTAAGGCAAAAAATACATTTTTGAAGAAATTTTTAAAATGGGGCGTGGTACCGCCCACTTTTGATTAAGTAAATATTATTAATCATAAATCAAAAACCGCTCAAGATAGCAAAGTGAAATTCAGCACACATATTTATATTAATACAGGCAATATTTCGAAAAAAAATTATCGAAATCGGGTTAGGTCCACGCCCAATTTTATACGAAAGATTTTGAAAAGGATCATAGATATATTGAATATGCTTTAACTTTGCTTAAACTAGCTGTATATCATTTCTGTTTCACCTCTAAAGTATTCGTGGGCAAAGAAAGTCGAAAACACAAAATTTTTGGAAAATGGGCGTGGCCCCGCCCCTTTATGGGGGATTATTCCATAAAACTTTCCATGCCATAACTCCGGTAAAAATTGACTTATTGAAACGATATTTACAGAAAGTGTTCAACATATAAAGGTAACTCTTTGCTGTAAAAATAAACAAAATCGGTGAACGGACACGCCCACTTTTTGAACACAGTTTTGAAAAATTTCTTTGTAAAATTAAAATCGCGATATTTCCATAACTGTATAAGTTATATATATAAGATTTTACACACTTAATAAGCTTTTTAAGAAAAACTAAACTGCAAAAAAATTTTGTGGATTTTGTTGAAGTAGGCGTGGCGCCGCCCACTTTTCAGCAAAAAAGGTCTGTTATTTTCAAAAGCGATTGCTTGAAATTTCAAGAAGGTATTTCAATGAAAGTTAGTGAGATGCTTCCCAATAGTATGTAGTATACTCCTGCCAAAAATTATGCAAATCGAATGACAAACAAGCAAGATTTACGGGAAAGTAGTTAACTCCCTAGTAGTAGTGCTTCGCACACAAGGTATATTAACTTCATTCGCCTAACGGTAGTATGTAACGGCATAAACGAATCGAGATAGATATTGACTTATATATATCAAAATGTTCAGGAGGAAAAGAGAAATTGATTGAGCCATGTCCGTCTGTCCGTCCGTCCGTCTGTGAACACGATAACTTGAGTAAATCTTGAGATATCTCAATGAAATTTGGTATGCAGGTTCCTTTTCACTTATCTCGGAGCGCTATTGAAAATAGGCAAAATCGGTTAAAAGCCACGCCCACTCTCTATATATATAATATTTTCGAAAATACAAAAAAAATGATTATTCAGTACATAATACACCTATAAGGATAATATTTGGTGTGCACTTTAGCGTTAAGGCAAAAAATACATTTTTGAAGAAATTTTTAAAATGGGGCGTGGTACCGCCCACTTTTGATTAAGTCAAATTTGGAAATATTATTAATCATAAATCAAAAACCGCTCAAGATAGCAAAGTGAAATTCAGCACACATATTTATATTAATACAGGCAATATTTCGAAAAAAAATTATCGAAATCGGGTTAGGTCCACGCCCAATTTTATACGAAAGATTTTGAAAAGGATCATAGATATATTGAATATGCTTTAACTTTGCTTAAACTAGCTGTATATCATTTCTGTTTCACCTCTAAAGTATTCGTGGGCAAAGAAAGTCGAAAACACAAAATTTTTGGAAAATGGGCGTGGCCCCGCCCCTTTATGGGGGATTATTCCATAAAACTTTCCATGCCATAACTCCGGTAAAAATTGACTTATTGAAACGATATTTACAGAAAGTGTTCAACATATAAAGGTAACTCTTTGCTGTAAAAATAAACAAAATCGGTGAACGGACACGCCCACTTTTTGAACACAGTTTTGAAAAATTTCTTTGTAAAATTAAAATCGCGATATTTCCATAACTGTATAAGTTATATATATAAGATTTTACACACTTAATAAGCTTTTTAAGAAAAACTAAACTGCAAAAAAATTTTGTGGATTTTGTTGAAGTAGGCGTGGCGCCGCCCACTTTTCAGCAAAAAAGGTCTGTTATTTTCAAAAGCGATTGCTTGAAATTTCAAGAAGGTATTTCAATGAAAGTTAGTGAGATGCTTCCCAATAGTATGTAGTATACTCCTGCCAAAAATTATGCAAATCGAATGACAAACAAGCAAGATTTACGGGAAAGTAGTTAACTCCCTAGTAGTAGTGCTTCGCACACAAGGTATATTAACTTCATTCGCCTAACGGTAGTATGTAACGGCATAAACGAATCGAGATAGATATTGACTTATATATATCAAAATGTTCAGGAGGAAAAGAGAAATTGATTGAGCCATGTCCGTCTGTCCGTCCGTCCGTCTGTGAACACGATAACTTGAGTAAATCTTGAGATATCTCAATGAAATTTGGTATGCAGGTTCCTTTTCACTTATCTCGGAGCGCTATTGAAAATAGGCAAAATCGGTTAAAAGCCACGCCCACTCTCTATATATATAATATTTTCGAAAATACAAAAAAAATGATTATTCAGTACATAATACACCTATAAGGATAATATTTGGTGTGCACTTTAGCGTTAAGGCAAAAAATACATTTTTGAAGAAATTTTTAAAATGGGGCGTGGTACCGCCCACTTTTGATTAAGTCAAATTTGGAAATATTATTAATCATAAATCAAAAACCGCTCAAGATAGCAAAGTGAAATTCAGCACACATATTTATATTAATACAGGCAATATTTCGAAAAAAAATTATCGAAATCGGGTTAGGTCCACGCCCAATTTTATACGAAAGATTTTGAAAAGGATCATGGATATATTGAATATGCTATAACTTTGCTTAAACTAGCTGTATATCATTTCTGTTTCACCTCTAAAGTGTTCGTGGGCAAAGAAAGTCGAAAACACAAAATTTTTGGAAAATGGGCGTGGCCCCGCCCCTTTATGGGGGATTATTCCATAAAACTTTCCATGCCATAACTCCGGTAAAAATTGACTTATTGAAACGATATTTACAGAAAGTGTTCAACATATAAAGGTAACTCTTTGCTGTAAAAATAAACAAAATCGGTGAACGGACACGCCCACTTTTTGAACACAGTTTTGAAAAATTTCTTTGTAAAATTAAAATCGCGATATTTCCATAACTGTATAAGTTATATATATAAGATTTTACACACTTAATAAGCTTTTTAAGAAAAACTAAACTGCAAAAAAATTTTGTGGATTTTGTTGAAGTAGGCGTGGCGCCGCCCACTTTTCAGCAAAAAAGGTCTGTTATTTTCAAAAGCGATTGCTTGAAATTTCAAGAAGGTATTTCAATTAAAGTTAGTGAGATGCTTCCCAATAGTATGTAGTATACTCCTGCCAAAAATTATGCAAATCGAATGACAAACAAGCAAGATTTACGGGAAAGTAGTTAACTCCCTATTGCCTTTTTATACCTAGTAGTGCTTCGCACACAAGGTATATTAACTTCATTCGCCTACCGGTAGTATGTAACGGCATAAACGAATCGAGATAGATATTGACTTATATATATCAAAATGTTCAGGAGGAAAAGAGAAATTGATTGAGCCATGTCCGTCCGTCCGTCCGTCCGTCTGTCCGTCTGTCCGTCCGTCCGTCTGTGAACACGATAACTTGAGTAAATCTTGAGATATCTCAATGAAATTTGGTATGCAGGTTCCTTTTCACTTATCTCGGAGCGCTATTGAAAATAGGCAAAATCGGTTAAAAGCCACGCCCACTTTCTATATATATAATATTTTCGAAAATACAAAAAGAGTGATTATTCAGTACATAATACACCTATAAGGATAATATTTGGTGTGAACTTTAGCGTTAAGGCAAAAAATACATTTTTGAAGAAATTTTTAAAATGGGGCGTGGTACCGCCCACTTTTGATTAAGTCAAATTTGGAAATATTATTAATCATAAATCAAAAACCGCTCAAGATAGCAAAGTGAAATTCAGCACACATATTTATATTAATACAGGCAATATTTCGAAAAAAAATTATCGAAATCGGGTTAGGTCCACGCCCAATTTTATACGAAAGATTTTGAAAAGGATCATGGATATATTGAATATGCTATAACTTTGCTTAAACTAGCTGTATATCATTTCTGTTTCACCTCTAAAGTGTTCGTGGGCAAAGAAAGTCGAAAACACAAAATTTTTGGAAAATGGGCGTGGCCCCGCCCCTTTATGGGGGATTATTCCATAAAACTTTCCATGCCATAACTCCGGTAAAAATTGACTTATTGAAACGATATTTACAGAAAGTGTTCAACATATAAAGGTAACTCTTTGCTGTAAAAATAAACAAAATCGGTGAACGGACACGCCCACTTTTTGAACACAGTTTTGAAAAATTTCTTTGTAAAATTAAAATCGCGATATTTCCATAACTGTATAAGTTATATATATAAGATTTTACACACTTAATAAGCTTTTTAAGAAAAACTAAACTGCAAAAAAATTTTGTGGATTTTGTTGAAGTAGGCGTGGCGCCGCCCACTTTTCAGCAAAAAAGGTCTGTTATTTTCAAAAGCGATTGCTTGAAATTTCAAGAAGGTATTTCAATGAAAGTTAGTGAGATGCTTCCCAATAGTATGTAGTATACTCCTGCCAAAAATTATGCAAATCGAATGACAAACAAGCAAGATTTACGGGAAAGTAGTTAACTCCCTATTGCCTTTTTATACCTAGTAGAGCTTCGCACACAAGGTATATTAACTTCATTCGCCTAACGGTAGTATGTAACGGCATAAACGAATCGAGATAGATATTGACTTATATATATCAAAATGTTCAGGAGGAAAAGAGAAATTGATTGAGCCATGTCCGTCCGTCCGTCCGTCTGTCCGTCCGTCCGTCCGTCCGTCTGTCCGTCCGTCCGTCTGTGAACACGATAACTTGAGTAAATCTTGAGATATCTCAATGAAATTTGGTATGCAGGTTCCTTTTCACTTATCTCGGAGCGCTATTGAAAATAGGCAAAATCGGTTAAAAGCCACGCCCACTTTCTATATAGAGTGATTATTCAGTACATAATACACCTATAAGGATAATATTTGGTGTGCACTTTAGCGTTAAGGCAAAAAATACATTTTTGAAGAAATTTTTAAAATGGGGCGTGGTACCGCCCACTTTTGATTAAGTCAAATTTGGAAATATTATTAATCATAAATCAAAAACCGCTCAAGATAGAAAAATAAAATTCAGCACACATATTTATATTAATACAGGCAATATTTCGAAAAAAAATTATCGAAATCGGGTTAGGTCCACGCCCAATTTTATACGAAAGATTTTGAAAAGGATCATAGATATATTGAATATGCTATAACTTTGCTTAAACTAGCTGTATATCATTTCTATTTCACCTCTAAAGTGTTCGTGGGCAAAGAAAGTCGAAAACACAAAATTTTTGGAAAATGGGCGTGGCCCCGCCCCTTTATGGGGGATTATTCCATGAAACTTTCCATGCCATAACTCCGGTAAAAATTGACTTATTGAAACGATATTTAGAGAAAGTGTTCAACATATAAATCTAACTCTTTGCTGTAAAAATAAACAAAATCGGTGAACGGACACGCCCACTTTTTGAACACAGTTCTGAAAAATTTCTTCGTAAAATTAAAATCGCGATATTTCCATAACTGTATAAGTTATATATATAAGATTTTACACACTTAATAAGCTTTTCAAGAAAAACTAAACTGCAAACAAATTTTGTGGATTTTGTTGAAGTAGGCGTGGCGCCGCCCACTTTTCAGCAAAAAAGGTCTGTTATTTTCAAAAGCGATTGCTTGAAATTTCAAGAAGGTATTTCAATGAAAGTTAGTGAGATGCTTCCCAATAGTATGTAGTATACTCCTGCCAAAAATTATGCAAATCGAATGACAAACAAGCAAGATTTACGGGAAAGTAGTTAACTCCCTATTGCCTTTTTTATACCTAGTAGTGCTTCGCACACAAGGTATATTAACTTCATTCGCCTAACGGTAGTATGTAACGGCATAAACGAATCGAGATAGATATTGACTTATATATATCAAAATGTTCAGGAGGAAAAGAGAAATTGATTGAGCCATGTCCGTCCGTCCGTCCGTCTGTCCGTCCGTCCGGCTGTCCGTCTGTCCGTCTGTCCGTCCGTCCGTCTGTGAACACGATAACTTGAGTAAATCTTGAG
>OX608080.1:39508411-39747941 GCA_951509765.1 Sphenella marginata
GTTCAACATATAAAGGTAACTCTTTGCTGTAAAAATAAACAAAATCGGTGAACGGACACGCCCACTTTTTGAACACAGTTTTGAAAAATTTCTTTGTAAAATTAAAATCGCGATATTTCCATAACTGTATAAGTTATATATATAAGATTTTACACACTTAATAAGCTTTTTAAGAAAAACTAAACTGCAAAAAAATTTTGTGGATTTTGTTGAAGTAGGCGTGGCGCCGCCCACTTTTCAGCAAAAAAGGTCTGTTATTTTCAAAAGCGATTGCTTGAAATTTCAAGAAGGTATTTCAATGAAAGTTAGTGAGATGCTTCCCAATAGTATGTAGTATACTCCTGCCAAAAATTATGCAAATCGAATGACAAACAAGCAAGATTTACGGGAAAGTAGTTAACTCCCTAGTAGTAGTGCTTCGCACACAAGGTATATTAACTTCATTCGCCTAACGGTAGTATGTAACGGCATAAACGAATCGAGATAGATATTGACTTATATATATCAAAATGTTCAGGAGGAAAAGAGAAATTGATTGAGCCATGTCCGTCTGTCCGTCCGTCCGTCTGTCCGTCTGTCCGTCCGTCCGTCTGTGAACACGATAACTTGAGTAAATCTTGAGATATCTCAATGAAATTTGGTATGCAGGTTCCTTTTCACTTATCTCGGAGCGCTATTGAAAATAGGCAAAATCGGTTAAAAGCCACGCCCACTCTCTATATATATAATATTTTCGAAAATACAAAAAAAATGATTATTCAGTACATAATACACCTATAAGGATAATATTTGGTGTGCACTTTAGCGTTAAGGCAAAAAATACATTTTTGAAGAAATTTTTAAAATGGGGCGTGGTACCGCCCACTTTTGATTAAGTCAAATTTGGAAATATTATTAATCATAAATCAAAAACCGCTCAAGATAGCAAAGTGAAATTCAGCACACATATTTATATTAATACAGGCAATATTTCGAAAAAAAATTATCGAAATCGGGTTAGGTCCACGCCCAATTTTATACGAAAGATTTTGAAAAGGATCATGGATATATTGAATATGCTATAACTTTGCTTAAACTAGCTGTATATCATTTCTGTTTCACCTCTAAAGTGTTCGTGGGCAAAGAAAGTCGAAAACACAAAATTTTTGGAAAATGGGCGTGGCCCCGCCCCTTTATGGGGGATTATTCCATAAAACTTTCCATGCCATAACTCCGGTAAAAATTGACTTATTGAAACGATATTTACAGAAAGTGTTCAACATATAAAGGTAACTCTTTGCTGTAAAAATAAACAAAATCGGTGAACGGACACGCCCACTTTTTGAACACAGTTTTGAAAAATTTCTTTGTAAAATTAAAATCGCGATATTTCCATAACTGTATAAGTTATATATATAAGATTTTACACACTTAATAAGCTTTTTAAGAAAAACTAAACTGCAAAAAAATTTTGTGGATTTTGTTGAAGTAGGCGTGGCGCCGCCCACTTTTCAGCAAAAAAGGTCTGTTATTTTCAAAAGCGATTGCTTGAAATTTCAAGAAGGTATTTCAATTAAAGTTAGTGAGATGCTTCCCAATAGTATGTAGTATACTCCTGCCAAAAATTATGCAAATCGAATGACAAGCAAGCAAGATTTACGGGAAAGTAGTTAACTCCCTATTGCCTTTTTATACCTAGTAGTGCTTCGCACACAAGGTATATTAACTTCATTCGCCTACCGGTAGTATGTAACGGCATAAACGAATCGAGATAGATATTGACTTATATATATCAAAATGTTCAGGAGGAAAAGAGAAATTGATTGAGCCATGTCCGTCCGTCCGTCCGTCCGTCTGTCCGTCTGTCCGTCCGTCCGTCTGTGAACACGATAACTTGAGTAAATCTTGAGATATCTCAATGAAATTTGGTATGCAGGTTCCTTTTCACTTATCTCGGAGCGCTATTGAAAATAGGCAAAATCGGTTAAAAGCCACGCCCACTTTCTATATATATAATATTTTCGAAAATACAAAAAGAGTGATTATTCAGTACATAATACACCTATAAGGATAATATTTGGTGTGAACTTTAGCGTTAAGGCAAAAAATACATTTTTGAAGAAATTTTTAAAATGGGGCGTGGTACCGCCCACTTTTGATTAAGTCAAATTTGGAAATATTATTAATCATAAATCAAAAACCGCTCAAGATAGCAAAGTGAAATTCAGCACACATATTTATATTAATACAGGCAATATTTCGAAAAAAAATTATCGAAATCGGGTTAGGTCCACGCCCAATTTTATACGAAAGATTTTGAAAAGGATCATGGATATATTGAATATGCTATAACTTTGCTTAAACTAGCTGTATATCATTTCTGTTTCACCTCTAAAGTGTTCGTGGGCAAAGAAAGTCGAAAACACAAAATTTTTGGAAAATGGGCGTGGCCCCGCCCCTTTATGGGGGATTATTCCATAAAACTTTCCATGCCATAACTCCGGTAAAAATTGACTTATTGAAACGATATTTACAGAAAGTGTTCAACATATAAAGGTAACTCTTTGCTGTAAAAATAAACAAAATCGGTGAACGGACACGCCCACTTTTTGAACACAGTTTTGAAAAATTTCTTTGTAAAATTAAAATCGCGATATTTCCATAACTGTATAAGTTATATATATAAGATTTTACACACTTAATAAGCTTTTTAAGAAAAACTAAACTGCAAAAAAATTTTGTGGATTTTGTTGAAGTAGGCGTGGCGCCGCCCACTTTTCAGCAAAAAAGGTCTGTTATTTTCAAAAGCGATTGCTTGAAATTTCAAGAAGGTATTTCAATGAAAGTTAGTGAGATGCTTCCCAATAGTATGTAGTATACTCCTGCCAAAAATTATGCAAATCGAATGACAAACAAGCAAGATTTACGGGAAAGTAGTTAACTCCCTATTGCCTTTTTTTTTATTAATTTTTTTTATTTTCATACCTTTCATAAGCCCCATGCAAAACTATTTATATTTTGTTATTTAGTGATAATTTAATTTACCACTTACAACAGAAGTGTTTTTAATCGAAAACAATCAGTTGTTTTATACCACCTTTTCAGGTATTAAAATAGACCTGAGTTAATTGGGATAACGCAACAGATCACTACTAGGTATTTAATGTTCGGTTACACCCGAACTTAGATTTCCTTACTAGTTTTTTATTAATTTTTTTTATTTTCATACCTTTCATAAGCCCCATGCAAAACTATTTATATTTTGTTATTTAGTGATAATTTAATTTACCACTTACAACAGAAGTGTTTTTAATCGAAAACAATCAGTTGTTTTATACCACCTTTTCAGGTATTAAAATAGACCTGAGTTAATTGGGATAACGCAACAGATCACTACTAGGTATTTAATGTTCGGTTACACCCGAACTTAGATTTCCTTACTAGTTTATTTTCATACCTTTCATAAGCCCCATGCAAAACTATTTATATTTTGTTATTTAGTGATAATTTAATTTACCACTTACAACAGAAGTGTTTTTAATCGAAAACAATCAGTTGTTTTATACCACCTTTTCAGGTATTAAAATAGACCTGAGTTAATTGGGATAACGCAACAGATCACTACTAGGTATTTAATGTTCGGTTACACCCGAACTTAGATTTCCTTACTAGTTTTTTATTAATTTTTTTTATTTTCATACCTTTCATAAGCCCCATGCAAAACTATTTATATTTTGTTATTTAGTGATAATTTAATTTACCACTTACAACAGAAGTGTTTTTAATCGAAAACAATCAGTTGTTTTATACCACCTTTTCAGGTATTAAAATAGACCTGAGTTAATTGGGATAACGCAACAGATCACTACTAGGTATTTAATGTTCGGTTACACCCGAACTTAGATTTCCTTACTAGTTTATTTTCATACCTTTCATAAGCCCCATGCAAAACTATTTATATTTTGTTATTTAGTGATAATTTAATTTACCACTTACAACAGAAGTGTTTTTAATCGAAAACAATCAGTTGTTTTATACCACCTTTTCAGGTATTAAAATAGACCTGAGTTAATTGGGATAACGCAACAGATCACTACTAGGTATTTAATGTTCGGTTACACCCGAACTTAGATTTCCTTACTAGTTTTTTATTAATTTTTTTTATTTTCATACCTTTCATAAGCCCCATGCAAAACTATTTATATTTTGTTATTTAGTGATAATTTAATTTACCAGAAGTGTTTTTAATCGAAAACAATCAGTTGTTTTATACCACCTTTTCAGGTATTAAAATAGACCTGAGTTAATTGGGATAACGCAACAGATCACTACTAGGTATTTAATGTTCGGTTACACCCGAACTTAGATTTCCTTACTAGTTTTTATTAATTTTTTTTATTTTCATACCTTTCATAAGCCCCATGCAAAACTATTTATATTTTGTTATTTAGTGATAATTTAATTTACCACTTACAACAGAAGTGTTTTTAATCGAAAACAATCAGTTGTTTTATACCACCTTTTCAGGTATTAAAATAGACCTGAGTTAATTGGGATAACGCAACAGATCACTACTAGGTATTTAATGTTCGGTTACACCCGAACTTAGACTTCCTTACTAGTTATTTTAAATTTCTTGGTCTAGAGGTCACAATTACACATTTATTATGAATGTATTTTTTTTTCCTGGCAAAACTAAATTTTTAACTAAAATAACTACATATTATACTATAGAAAAAAAATTTGAACTAATAAGAAAAAAAACATTCTTATGAAAGGTGCTTAAAAGGACATTCGCAGGAAAAAAATGTGTACGGAGAATTTACTCCTGATACCATTCTCAATAAAAGTCTTTGTTATTATTTCTCTATGAAAAACTTGCTTACGAGATATTAGCCAATAAAGACATATACAATTTTTTAGTGCATTTTCAGCTTTTAGGTCAAATTTCCATGGCATTTTTTCACTACAGATGGCTAGACTTTTGTACACATCTTGTCGTTTACCCCCAAACTTTCAGAAAATGCATTTGGAGGGAAGAGAATTAGAACTTTGACCCCTGATCTATACCATGTTGCATGTTTTTAGAAATGTAAAAACAGTTTTCTCTCAGTTTTATGTCAACCAACCATTGCAGAAATGTTGGTAAAATTAAAATGTAATGTTATTATTAAACTGTGGTTAATATCCTACCAAACGATGTATAGCTTATCTAATCCATAATTTTGCAAGTATTTTATTTGACCATTACAAAAAAATGAAAAATAAAAAATTTACTTCGACTTATTAAAAGTCCTTGAAAGGACACTCGCAGGTACAACCTTTATATGGGCAATTTACTCCTGACTCCAATCTAAGTAAAAGTCGTTATGGCGTTATTTCTCTATTACTAGTTTAGGAGATATTAGCCAATAAAGACATATTCCATTTTTTAGTGCATTTTTAGCCTTTAGGTCAAATTTCCATGGCATTTTTGCACTACAGATGGCCAGATTTCTTTACAGATCTTATTTTTTATACCCATTCTTTCAGAAAATGCGTGTGGAGCGAAGAAAAAAAATTTTTTTTTGTGGTTGTTCTAATGTACATGCCGTTCCATTGACCTCTATCTGCACGGATGTCGTATCCTCGTCGCTAAACTGAGGAAGAAATAAAGCATGTATATTAGATTTCAATAGGATACATGCCCTAGGTTTCCCTACTGTGGCTCCACTTACCAGTGAAAACCCTGCAGCCTTCAGCCCGCCGCTGCTTTACTGTGGTGGAGATTAATCTGTAGCACCCGCACCATCAGGGTTACTACACCTCTCCACTACCGTGACATTGCCAATGTCTTCGTCAGACATCGGCTCATCCCCCGAGTTCGCCTCGCATAATCTACCGAAGCCCAGAGAAGAACCTAGTGAGAGGGTCGATGCGGCGTCGTCCTGTTCCGTGCCGTCCATCGGATCGGCCCGGCTAGGTTCGACATCCTCTACCACCCCCTCGCTGTCGTCCTTCTCCAGCTCCTCCTCCAGGTCCTGCACTGACCTAAGGTCGTTGGAGTACACCCGGACCCTCATCTGGACGAATCCGAAATTCATCATCCAATTCGACTTTTCCAGGAGAGGGACCGACTCCTTATTCAGCATCAGGACCGCCTGACGCGTAGCTTTAGAGCTAGACTCTAATCTGAGGACCCTCCAATTGGTGGTCGGAAGGTCCGGATTAAAGGCCCTGAGCACCTCTAGGACCTTTTCTGGCTCCTCTGGTTTGGATGGTATCCAAACCCTAGCCCTCGGCCTACATGGGATCTCGCTGAGATCCACAGCTTTGATAGCCGCACCAGGGTAGACCGCCTCCATCAAGCTCACTGCCCTCTTATACATTGCAGCCGACCTTGAATCCCCACAGGCCACCACCTTCACCGAACCCTGGAACCACCCCACTTCTTTCCAGGAGGGGATGGGACCAGGAAATTCGGCCAAGACGCTGACCGAGTGGGTAGCCATCTCAGCCCGCACCCAGTCCCAGTGAGACCGGAAACGCCTCTCCCCATTGGGGTTCGAGTCAAAGACCCCCGGAAGAATACTACCTCTAGCAACCTCTGCAAACGTGGGGCCTAAGACTCTAGCCCTTTTTGGGTTAGAGGCGCTTGACCCAGCCTCCATGGACCTGTTGCGTTTCTCGGTCCCCTTTTCTACTGCCGGACGACTGCCGTCGACCAATTTGGCCCACTATAGTTCGGCCTTTACCTCTGCCACGTCACCAGGCAGCGCCTTGGTAAGTAAGTCTGGCATATACCAGGACTTCCTTAGGATCCTAAGCGCAGTGCGCTTATGTCTGGACCGCACGTTTTCCAGCTTTGGCCTATCGCAGGCCCTACTGAAAGCCGTGGGCCTAGGAAGAGGGTTCCTCAAGGCGAGCGCGCCGACCTCGGCGTTAACCCCAGTATCGAGCCGCTTACTGGGTACGCCTTCGCCGTCTCAGCTCTCCTGGTCGCCCCTCCCTCACCCACAACTACCAGTTTCCCCCTAGCACCAGACTCCGGCATCGCCTGGAGGCTGCGTGCTCTCTCCTGTCTGCCGCAGCGCGGCTAGTAGAGGCGCCCTGCATCGCACGAGCGCCGTATCCTGTGGGGGTTCTCCCCTCCGACTTTGCTGGAGTGTCGGCCTACTTATTTTTTTTGTTTTTATTTTTATACCTAGTAGTGCTTCGCACACAAGGTATATTAACTTCATTCGCCTAACGGTAGTATGTAACGGCATAAACGAATCGAGATAGATATTGACTTATATATATCAAAATGTTCAGGAGGAAAAGAGAAATTGATTGAGCCATGTCCGTCCGTCCGTCCGTCTGTCCGTCCGTCCGTCCGTCCGTCCGTCTGTCCGTCTGTCCGTCCGTCCGTCTGTGAACACGATAACTTGAGTAAATCTTGAGATATCTCAATGAAATTTGGTATGCAGGTTCCTTTTCACTTATCTCGGAGCGCTATTGAAAATAGGCAAAATCGGTTAAAAGCCACGCCCACTTTCTATATATATAATATTTTCGAAAATACAAAAAGAGTGATTATTCAGTACATAATACACCTATAAGGATAATATTTGGTGTGAACTTTAGCGTTAAGGCAAAAAATACATTTTTGAAGAAATTTTTAAAATGGGGCGTGGTACCGCCCACTTTTGATTAAGTCAAATTTGGAAATATTATTAATCATAAATCAAAAACCGCTCAAGATAGCAAAGTGAAATTCAGCACACATATTTATATTAATACAGGCAATATTTCGAAAAAAAATTATCGAAATCGGGTTAGGTCCACGCCCAATTTTATACGAAAGATTTTGAAAAGGATCATGGATATATTGAATATGCTATAACTTTGCTTAAACTAGCTGTATATCATTTCTGTTTCACCTCTAAAGTGTTCGTGGGCAAAGAAAGTCGAAAACACAAAATTTTTGGAAAATGGGCGTGGCCCCGCCCCTTTATGGGGGATTATTCCATAAAACTTTCCATGCCATAACTCCGGTAAAAATTGACTTATTGAAACGATATTTACAGAAAGTGTTCAACATATAAAGGTAACTCTTTGCTGTAAAAATAAACAAAATCGGTGAACGGACACGCCCACTTTTTGAACACAGTTTTGAAAAATTTCTTTGTAAAATTAAAATCGCGATATTTCCATAACTGTATAAGTTATATATATAAGATTTTACACACTTAATAAGCTTTTTAAGAAAAACTAAACTGCAAAAAAATTTTGTGGATTTTGTTGAAGTAGGCGTGGCGCCGCCCACTTTTCAGCAAAAAAGGTCTGTTATTTTCAAAAGCGATTGCTTGAAATTTCAAGAAGGTATTTCAATTAAAGTTAGTGAGATGCTTCCCAATAGTATGTAGTATACTCCTGCCAAAAATTATGCAAATCGAATGACAAGCAAGCAAGATTTACGGGAAAGTAGTTAACTCCCTATTGCCTTTTTATACCTAGTAGTGCTTCGCACACAAGGTATATTAACTTCATTCGCCTACCGGTAGTATGTAACGGCATAAACGAATCGAGATAGATATTGACTTATATATATCAAAATGTTCAGGAGGAAAAGAGAAATTGATTGAGCCATGTCCGTCCGTCCGTCCGTCCGTCTGTCCGTCTGTCCGTCCGTCCGTCTGTGAACACGATAACTTGAGTAAATCTTGAGATATCTCAATGAAATTTGGTATGCAGGTTCCTTTTCACTTATCTCGGAGCGCTATTGAAAATAGGCAAAATCGGTTAAAAGCCACGCCCACTTTCTATATATATAATATTTTCGAAAATACAAAAAGAGTGATTATTCAGTACATAATACACCTATAAGGATAATATTTGGTGTGAACTTTAGCGTTAAGGCAAAAAATACATTTTTGAAGAAATTTTTAAAATGGGGCGTGGTACCGCCCACTTTTGATTAAGTCAAATTTGGAAATATTATTAATCATAAATCAAAAACCGCTCAAGATAGCAAAGTGAAATTCAGCACACATATTTATATTAATACAGGCAATATTTCGAAAAAAAATTATCGAAATCGGGTTAGGTCCACGCCCAATTTTATACGAAAGATTTTGAAAAGGATCATGGATATATTGAATATGCTATAACTTTGCTTAAACTAGCTGTATATCATTTCTGTTTCACCTCTAAAGTGTTCGTGGGCAAAGAAAGTCGAAAACACAAAATTTTTGGAAAATGGGCGTGGCCCCGCCCCTTTATGGGGGATTATTCCATAAAACTTTCCATGCCATAACTCCGGTAAAAATTGACTTATTGAAACGATATTTACAGAAAGTGTTCAACATATAAAGGTAACTCTTTGCTGTAAAAATAAACAAAATCGGTGAACGGACACGCCCACTTTTTGAACACAGTTTTGAAAAATTTCTTTGTAAAATTAAAATCGCGATATTTCCATAACTGTATAAGTTATATATATAAGATTTTACACACTTAATAAGCTTTTTAAGAAAAACTAAACTGCAAAAAAATTTTGTGGATTTTGTTGAAGTAGGCGTGGCGCCGCCCACTTTTCAGCAAAAAAGGTCTGTTATTTTCAAAAGCGATTGCTTGAAATTTCAAGAAGGTATTTCAATTAAAGTTAGTGAGATGCTTCCCAATAGTATGTAGTATACTCCTGCCAAAAATTATGCAAATCGAATGACAAACAAGCAAGATTTACGGGAAAGTAGTTAACTCCCTATTGCCTTTTTATACCTAGTAGTGCTTCGCACACAAGGTATATTAACTTCATTCGCCTAACGGTAGTATGTAACGGCATAAACGAATCGAGATAGATATTGACTTATATATATCAAAATGTTCAGGAGGAAAAGAGAAATTGATTGAGCCATGTCCGTCCGTCCGTCCGTCCGTCTGTCCGTCTGTCCGTCCGTCCGTCTGTGAACACGATAACTTGAGTAAATCTTGAGATATCTCAATGAAATTTGGTATGCAGGTTCCTTTTCACTTATCTCGGAGCGCTATTGAAAATAGGCAAAATCGGTTAAAAGCCACGCCCACTTTCTATATATATAATATTTTCGAAAATACAAAAAGAGTGATTATTCAGTACATAATACACCTATAAGGATAATATTTGGTGTGAACTTTAGCGTTAAGGCAAAAAATACATTTTTGAAGAAATTTTTAAAATGGGGCGTGGTACCGCCCACTTTTGATTAAGTCAAATTTGGAAATATTATTAATCATAAATCAAAAACCGCTCAAGATAGCAAAGTGAAATTCAGCACACATATTTATATTAATACAGGCAATATTTCGAAAAAAAATTATCGAAATCGGGTTAGGTCCACGCCCAATTTTATACGAAAGATTTTGAAAAGGATCATGGATATATTGAATATGCTATAACTTTGCTTAAACTAGCTGTATATCATTTCTGTTTCACCTCTAAAGTGTTCGTGGGCAAAGAAAGTCGAAAACACAAAATTTTTGGAAAATGGGCGTGGCCCCGCCCCTTTATGGGGGATTATTCCATAAAACTTTCCATGCCATAACTCCGGTAAAAATTGACTTATTGAAACGATATTTACAGAAAGTGTTCAACATATAAAGGTAACTCTTTGCTGTAAAAATAAACAAAATCGGTGAACGGACACGCCCACTTTTTGAACACAGTTTTGAAAAATTTCTTTGTAAAATTAAAATCGCGATATTTCCATAACTGTATAAGTTATATATATAAGATTTTACACACTTAATAAGCTTTTTAAGAAAAACTAAACTGCAAAAAAATTTTGTGGATTTTGTTGAAGTAGGCGTGGCGCCGCCCACTTTTCAGCAAAAAAGGTCTGTTATTTTCAAGAGCGATTGCTTGAAATTTCAAGAAGGTATTTCAATGAAAGTTAGTGAGATGCTTCCCAATAGTATGTAGTATACTCCTGCCAAAAATTATGCAAATCGAATGACAAACAAGCAAGATTTACGGGAAAGTAGTTAACTCCCTATTGCCTTTTTTATACCTAGTAGTGCTTCGCACACAAGGTATATTAACTTCATTCGCCTAACGGTAGTATGTAACGGCATAAACGAATCGAGATAGATATTGACTTATATATATCAAAATGTTCAGGAGGAAAAGAGAAATTGATTGAGCCATGTCCGTCCGTCCGTCTGTCCGTCTGTCCGTCCGTCCGTCTGTGAACACGATAACTTGAGTAAATCTTGAGATATCTCAATGAAATTTGGTATGCAGGTTCCTTTTCACTTATCTCGGAGCGCTATTGAAAATAGGCAAAATCGGTTAAAAGCCACGCCCACTTTCTATATATATAATATTTTCGAAAATACAAAAAGAGTGATTATTCAGTACATAATACACCTATAAGGATAATATTTGGTGTGAACTTTAGCGTTAAGGCAAAAAATACATTTTTGAAGAAATTTTTAAAATGGGGCGTGGTAAAGCCCACTTTTGATTAAGTCAAATTTGGAAATATTATTAATCATAAATCAAAAACCGCTCAAGATAGCAAAGTGAAATTCAGCACACATATTTATATTAATACAGGCAATATTTCGAAAAAAAATTATCGAAATCGGGTTAGGTCCACGCCCAATTTTATACGAAAGATTTTGAAAAGGATCATGGATATATTGAATATGCTATAACTTTGCTTAAACTAGCTGTATATCATTTCTGTTTCACCTCTAAAGTGTTCGTGGGCAAAGAAAGTCGAAAACACAAAATTTTTGGAAAATGGGCGTGGCCCCGCCCCTTTATGGGGGATTATTCCATAAAACTTTCCATGCCATAACTCCGGTAAAAATTGACTTATTGAAACGATATTTACAGAAAGTGTTCAACATATAAAGGTAACTCTTTGCTGTAAAAATAAACAAAATCGGTGAACGGACACGCCCACTTTTTGAACACAGTTTTGAAAAATTTCTTTGTAAAATTAAAATCGCGATATTTCCATAACTGTATAAGTTATATATATAAGATTTTACACACTTAATAAGCTTTTTAAGAAAAACTAAACTGCAAAAAAATTTTGTGGATTTTGTTGAAGTAGGCGTGGCGCCGCCCACTTTTCAGCAAAAAAGGTCTGTTATTTTCAAAAGCGATTGCTTGAAATTTCAAGAAGGTATTTCAATGAAAGTTAGTGAGATGCTTCCCAATAGTATGTAGTATACTCCTGCCAAAAAGTATGCAAATCGAATGACAAACAAGCAAAATTTACGGGAAAGTAGTTAACTCCCTATTGCCTTTTTTTTTATTAATTTTTTTTATTTTCATACCTTTCATAAGCCCCATGCAAAACTATTTATATTTTGTTATTTAGTGATAATTTAATTTACCACTTACAACAGAAGTGTTTTTAATCGAAAACAATCAGTTGTTTTATACCACCTTTTCAGGTATTAAAATAGACCTGAGTTAATTGGGATAACGCAACAGATCACTACTATGTATTTAATGTTCGGTTACACCCGAACTTAGATTTCCTTACTAGTTGTTATTGTTTTTTTCCATAATGTGGTCCCACTAGTAGCGGAGAAAGAGGGTCGTCCGCCCCGAGCAGAGATCCGCATACCCGGGGTAAGGCCAAAGATTACAACTGGGACTGGCCATGATCCCAGAGGGCACCGTTAGAGACTGGGCTATTTAAAGGGGCCCCCAGCCAGGCTGATCCTCGGCACGGTTCATGACGCATGACACCTTGATCCAGCCCCCTACCTCACGACCATAGTCAGAAATCACTTCAATACGCCAGAGCTATTGAGGGAGCCAAGACGTAAAGCCGTGATATCTGACCTTAGCTGGATACCTCCCGTACGGGAGAGTACTGAAGTACCAGCCTGTACAGAACACTGTAGTACCCATTACCAGTCGGCACCCTCTTGGAGGGTTCAGTCTGAGGATTTTCGCCGACCTTGAATTAGGTATCGTGATAAAAATTATCAATATTAATTTAATATTTTTAAAATTAGGCAACTTTTTCAAAAAGTGGGGCATCTATCCCGGTTTTACCCTAATTTTATTCTTTCATATTTTCATTACTGCTATTAATGCTAATTTTACGGTGGGGGGTTTGAACCCCCGAAACCCCTTCCGGAATACGCGCCTGCTTTACGCGTTATGGTTCGAATCGATATTGTCTACTTCCAGGAAGAGGAATTGATTAAGGCATGTCCGTCCGTCCGTCCGTGTACACGATAACTTGAGTAAAAATGTAGATATTTGTATTAAATTTGTTATACAGGTTACTTTTTGGCCAAGGTAGGTTGCTATTGAAAATAGACGAAATCGGATTATAACCACGCCCCGTTTTTCGATATCGAAAATTTCGAAAATCACATAAATTAACATAACTTGAGTAAAAATGTAGATATTTGCATGAAATTTGTTATACAGGCTACTTTCTGACCAAGGTGAGCTGCTGTTGAAAATTTTCGCAATCGAATTATAGCCACGCCCCCTTTTTCGATATCGAAAGTCACATAAATTAACATAAGTTGAGAAAAATTTAGAAATTTGCATGAAATTTGGTACACAGGTTACTTTCAGGCCAAGGCAGGTTGGTGTTTAAAATGGGCGAAATCGGATGATAACCACGCCCCCTTTTTGATATAGAAAATTTCAAATAAGATTCTAGGGCCTATATCATTGCCAAGTCATGGTATTTGTATCTAGTTTTGAAAACTAACGCTGGGTATTTAATGTTCGGTTCACCCGAACTTAGACTTCCTTACTTGTTAATTCTTTATCTGTTATTGTTGATAATATGAAGGGCTCAGAACCAAAAGGATTTAAGGGACATTTTTTATACCTTTCATGAACATGAAATGGTATTATAACTTTGGTCCGATGTTTGTAAGTATGAAAAGAAGAAGAGATAGACCCACTATTAAGTATACCGAAATTATCAGGGCGATGAGGCGAGTTGATTCAGCCATGTCCGCCCGTCCGTCCGTCCGTCTGTTTGAACGCAAACTAGTCCCTCAGTTTTAGCGATATCTCGATAAAATTTTGCAAGCAGGCATGACTTTGCACAGGATTAATCATTTGTCGGAACCAGCAAGATGGGACCAATACAACGCATAGCTCCCATACAATCGCTTGTTCCGATAAATGGGTTTTGGCTATAAATCTTGCAATTCAAATGCTAGGAAGGTAAAATTTGCAAGTTTAGTACATATTATAAATGTAACGTATGTAGTGAAAATCACCAAGATCGACCCAACGTGACATATAACTCCCATATAATCGATAGTTTCGATAAATGGGTTTTGGGCTATAAATTTTGCAGTTAAAGAGCTAGGAACGAAAAACTTTGCAGGTTATATATGTAACGTATTCAAAACTATTAATTTAAAGATACATAGCGGTTTTCATCCGATTTCGCCCATTTTAAAAACCAATCTATTCCCAGCCTAAACAATAGCGAATTTGGTGGGCGCGGCCACGCCCTTTGCTTATAAAGCATTAACCGCTTACATGAGCCAAAAGTACTCAATCGATCTTTTCAAGGGTTATACCATGTCCTATATATAACTTTGGAAAAGAAGGCGTACCATGCCTATAACTTTTAACGTATTTTGTGAAATTTTTGATATACGGATATATGTGTCCATTACTCAATATTTACATAATTTCTAAAATTTTGCAAAAATAATGTAAAGAATATGAATATTGATGTATGTACCAAATTATATTATTATAGCGGTATCAATTAATTAGATATGGACTTTTCAATATTTCCACCTCCTTTCAATATAACTTTTATGAAAAAGTAGGCGTGGTCGGGAAGCGATTTCGTTTATTTTCTATAGCTGAATTTAACACAACAATAGTATGCCCTCTGCAAAATTTCGTTATACTAGCACAAACTATTCTGAAGTTATTGAGAGTCAAAATTGGAAAATTTCTTCAAATATATGTGGGCGGTGCCACGCCACTTTTAAAAAAATTTGACAAAATCGGCCTTAGAACATCGAAATCAATACATATTGCAAATTTTATCATTGTATCTGCTTCTAATATTGAATTAACCCGTTTTATACGTTTTTCGAAATTTTCGATATCGAAAAAGGGGCGTGGTTATGGTCCGATTTTACCCATTTTCAATACCAATCTATTCTGAACCCAAATAAGTACGCATGCCGAATTTGGTGAAGATATCTCGTAATTTGCTCAAGTTATCGTGTTAAGGGGCAGACGGACATACAGATGGACGGACATGGCTCAATCAAATTTTTTTTCGATCCTGATCATATTGATATATGGAAGTCTATATCTATCTCTATTCCTTTATACCTGTACAACCATCCGTTATCCCAACAAAGTTATAATACCCTTGTACTAGTACTAGTACGCTGGGTATAATTAAACGGGCTACAAAACTTCATACTCGAAAAAATTCTACATGTTCTTTTGGCCGACCAATCAACGTTCGAAATTTTATTGCAATAATTTTTGGAAAATTTTGCAATAATTTTTGAATATTTCGAGTTATTTTCCATCTGCAGTAAACATTCTTTGAATTAGTTGACATACCTGCATTCATTTAGACAGAAATCATTTCAAACACATTTATATGTATGTATGTATGTATATATTCTTTATTTTCTTTTCATTTTTTACAACTCTGATGAAATTGCAATGTAAAATATAAATTCTAGTAAGAAAATAGTAATAGACATTAGCTGCTCTTTTAGAGAGCAGAGGAAATGCCATAATAATCGTTACAATGCTAAATTAAAAAAATATGTTTGAAATAAAAGGTGAAAATTAATAAGTAAATAAATAAATAAATCAAAAACGAAATTACAGAATGCAAAAACTCTGGCGTTGGGAATAACTAAATGATATGTTTCGATACCCTCATGATTAACCCAAGTAGCCATTGCTTCACTTCCCTCAGATACGTTGAGAGCCTTCTAATGACTTGTATTTCGGCAGGGAGTTTTTTGAACAGTTTACGTGAAACGGTGGTGTAAAAGTTACGAAAAATTGTAGTGCGGAAGCTAGGAACTCGAATTTGATTTAATGATCTATTTCTTATACAGTGAAGGTTGTATATTGGACTTAGTGTATACCCGCTTCTCAAAAAAAATATTTTTAAAACTTTGAAATAATATAAGTGTCGTAAGGGAAGAATGTTTAATTTTTTGAATAGATCCATTGAGTGTGGTAGACGATCAGCATTACACATTCTTCGGATAAGACACTTTTGTAAAATTAAAAGTGGATGGATCTTACTAGCGTAAGCACCACCCCAACAACTGACTCCGTATTGCAATTTAGAGTGAATTAGTCCATGATACACTAATGTCATTATTCTATTAGAGCACAGTCCCCTTAGGTTATAAAAGGAACGAACGGCTGATAACATATAAGATTTCAGTGCAGAAATATGCGATGACCAACTTAGATTTTGATCGATTATTACTCCCAAATATTTAAAACTAGGAACGACTTCGATCTCAAAGCATTTGCTGTCACAGGGTATGTTCTCATTAAAATTTACAGCTTTGATATATTGAGTACAATTATTTGAACACAGACGATGGCGCAAACAGCTAGAACCAAAGTATATTAAACAAAGTAGTAGCGAACTTGACAGTTCTCTCTTTGCTGTAGGAGTTTTAACGTCAAATGAAAAAAAATGTTAACCCGTTCGATTTAAAATTTCTCATTTTTATCAGTTTGTTATTTTTATTTGAGAACTACCAAATCGTGCTAATTGTTTACGACTGAAACCGAGTGCTAAAACACGTCCAAAAATTGCCGGGAGAGGTATCAATAGACGCGCCCAGTACCCATAAATAATAATCCGATTACGAGATCAATTTTTTTGAGTAGTTTGCAAGATATTTGCAAACTAATGAAACAATTTGTGTACCAAGAAGACGGGATCGCGTTATTTTTTTAAATCGTGGACAATAGTCGGCAACTCAAGATGTAATTCACACAAAAGTTCTTCGGATTTTTGCAAATATTTTTCAAAATAACAACAGTATTAATAATTTTTTTTGCAAATGCGGTTTAACTTCTTAAAACAAAAATTGTGTGGGGCCCAAATATTGTACATGGGCCAGTAAGGGTAAATTCGTTGGTTTATACTTTTTTGAAGTAAGAACTCCTACAAAAAAAAATATTTCAGTTGTCAATTCTACCTTGTTTAATTTGCCTTGGCTAGAACCATGAAAGACAATTTCATTTCTAGGTATTTCCTTACCGCAGAGATTGAAATACATCAACTTCGTTTTGCTACTTACAACGAGCTTATGCCTCGCGAACCAGGATCTCAACACGTAAACATCGTGACTTATATCAGCAAAAAGATTAAACTCGTTATTTGAAGCATACGCGATGGCAAGGTCATCAGCAAAGGCTGTTACTTTGCCAATAAATGGCAAAGAGAAAATCGAATTTATGTATATTAAAAATGAAATTGGACCAAGAACGGAGCCCTGGGGTACTCCTAAAGTTATACATCTGGAATCACTTAGATCATTTTCAACCTTAACTTTCTTAGCTCTATTTGTTAAGTACGACGTAAACCAACTAAGAATGTTACCACGAAAGCCTGCAGAGCTGAGCTTGTTTGTTAGAATACCATGATCAACCATATCGAATGCTTTAGTTATGTCAACAAAAAGACTAGCAGAACTCTTTCTATCGTCAATTGCCTTATATATGAAAGCAGAGAAATCAAGGAGAGCATTTTCAGTAGAGAGTTTGAGCTAAAGAACTTGATTCTGTTCAAATAAGATAAAATCCTATTTTTCACTGCTTTCTCAAATATTTTTGAAATTGAAGATAGAAGAGATATATGTAGGCCTGTAGTTATTTTTGTAATTTTTGTTCCCCTTCTTAAAAAGTGTGATAACATTTGCACATTTTAAATCTCCTGGAAAAATTCCGGAGGTTATGCTTAAATTGAAAAGATGTTTTAAAATGTCAACAATGTTAAATGCTATATTCTTCAGCGTACGATTTGATATGTTGTCATTACCACTTGAACTCGAATTGTTCAGACTTTTGATAATTGTAACAAGTTAAGAGCCTGTAATGGGATGGAAGAAAAAACTACTACAGGGTGAAAATAATTCCGTTGGTATTGGATTCGAATGACAAGTGCAAAGTTTATGGTCGAATTCTATATCTTGATCTACTCCTACATTTACAAAGAAATCATTAAATTCATTCGCTACTAATAAATGCTGTGAGACATCTACACCATCCACGTTCAAGACTATCGAGTCGCATTTTTTACTCGAATTACGGTTTGTAATTTTATTAATAGCATCCCATTCTTTTTTGGAGTTGCCCTGCGCTATAAAAATAAGGTTTTGAAAATATTTTTCGCGCTTTGAACGTATTTCCTTATTTAGCCTCTTTGTCAAACGCTGAACACGAAGAATTTGCTGGATGCCTGATACTTTTTTTCCGTAACATATTTTTTAGCCGGATCTTTTTTAATAAAGGTTGAGTTATCCAAGGTTTCAATGTTGAAGTGGATCTTTTAGGAAAATAAAGGGTACTTGAATGGCTTATGTGCATCGTCAGTGTTTTTATAAAGGAATTGTATGCTTTATCCACGTTTGATTCTCTACACTGTGCGACAATTTTAAAGTTTTTGTTTGGGGGCTGAATGATTCTAATTGCGAATGAAAGGCCTTAGGCCACGTAGTAAAACGCCCACATTTTTTTGCATTCTCAGGTGAATTTTTTTTATTTATGGTCACTTGAAGTTTGAATTTAAAAAAAAGTCATTTTAGAAAAAGTGGAGAAAACTGTTCATATCGGCTCAAAATATGTGGTTCGGGTGCATATATTAAAATTAAACCAAGAATCATTTAGTGGAATATTCCGATGGCTCCCTCATAAAAGGGGCTTTTCCTCCCTTTTTTCTAGAATAACGATAAAAGTATTATTTGTGAGGTTTTGAGAGGGTTAAAATGTTCTAGCAAATTCTTCAACGGAAATTTTCACTGGGGGTCTCCTCCGACCAAATTTTTATAAAAAAGATTTTGGAGCCCCCAGGAAAGAAATCTTCCTTGAAATATGCAACGATTTTGAAATTTAATTTTATATTTACATAATTTACAAGTGTAACTTTAGCTCTTTTTAGCGGTAATGGTTCGGAGACTATGTTATCACTATCGCAATCACTAGTATCGTCAGAGTCTGAGTCAAATATAATATCTATAGGTGAATCCACTGGTTGCCCTACTGCGCGCTCTCCTAAGCGGTCATTGGAATTATTTTCGAGTATGTGTTTACTCCACCAGCAAATTTCTGCAACTATTGCAGCCGGTGATTGTTTTCCTCTGTATATGTATAATATTTTTATTATAATAAGTTAAACACTGTTTATCACTGGTTCGAAAACGTGTTACCTCATTTCAAATGGTGCAGCGACTTGATGATAACGCTCGCTTTGCTCATCAGATTCCGTGGATAGCTGTTTGCTATATAGCTAATGATGATGTAAATAGTGTATTTAAAGGACATATGGACACCTATTTTTGAAAATGATTTTAGCATGTTTGCAGCAGCTACGTGATAGTTGCTGGAACGAGTTTTTCCCAGCAAGCCGTTTATTACGTCCTTAAGGGACTTCCAAGCAGCCATTTCATTTGTGTGTAGGACGTTATTGACGGATTGCTTTTCATTAATTTGCGTATGTCTGGGCCATTGAGTACTTCTGAAGAAAAAAGGAGACCAATGAAATTTTATTTAATTTTTAAACTTACCTTCTCTAATTTTGCTTTCACTGAGCCTAGAGTAGTAAACATTTTAAATATATTTATGTATGTTTAGTCTGTACCACCGTACTCATTAAATCTAAATGACTGAGTCGTGCAAATAAATGTAACGAATTAAATCACTAAAATTGTGTTCATTACCATATTGTTTCTCAAATTTGGGAAACCTTTGGAAAAGTAAATATTTCGGAAAAGTAAAATACCCTTGGGACATTTGGTTCACTTTTTCGAGATTCTACTGTATTTTAATTAACAAATATATTCTTGTTTTCAATCGCTGAAAAGGAATTGTAGGCATGGAAATATTGTTTGATTGGCTAACCTTCAAAATGGGCTTGTGAATTAAAGAAAATTTTTAAAATCGTTGCATATTTTAAGGGGTATTTTTTCTTTTTTCACTCCTGGGAACAACAAAATCTTTTTTATAAAGATTTGGTCTGAGGAAACCCCCGGTGAAATTTTCCGCTCAAGAATTTCCTAGAACATGTCAACCATCTCACGACCTCAAAAATAATATTTTTATCGTAATTCTAGAAACAAGGGTCGAAAAGACCCTTTTATGAGAGAGCCATCGGGATAAAATATTTCACAAAATGATTCTTCGTTTAGTTTTACTATATGCACCCGAACTACATATTTTGATCCGATATGAATTTTAACCCTTTTCTCCACTTTTTCTAAAATTACTTTTTTTTTAACCCTTATGTCAACGGCAACATACCTGGGTATGTTTTGCGTTTTCAAAACGCTGTAGCTCTGAACTGGATAATCGGACCGACTTGAAATTTCTTGATATCCTAGCGAAAACTGTTACGCAATAGTCCCAATTTTGGTTAGGATTGGATCATCTGTTTGGTAGATAAAGCCCATTTACAAAGTTGCACCCTTACGTCAACAGCGTACATACCTGGGTATACCATACCATATGTATAGTAAAACGCATGCAAATATGATAATATTTGAAAAGTATAGTTTATTTTGAGTGAAAAAAATACTTATGGCATACAAATTATTATAAATTATAAAATACTTAAGAAAAAAACTACGAAAAAATTTTAAATTATTGAAATTCAATTACATCTATCGCATTGCGGCAAGTCTTTGGAATGCTCTGCGCACACTGGGTTGTTGCATAATGTCCATGCTTTACGAGTAGGGCGTCGTTTGGAGCAGATGTAGCAATTCCCCTTTACTTTTAGGCGTCCCGTACTATCACGCTCCTCCGCTTCATGTGCTCCAGCATCCACAACTCGGATGGGCCTACCTATCATGGCTTCGATCGCGTTGCGAGTTGAAAAAACTCTGGATATTCTGCTGTTATTCGCCCTTGTCTCTATTTCTGGCTTGCATAGTTGCTCACTTAGCTGATGGAGAAACATCCTACGGCGGCTTGTATATGACTTCAGTAGCGCGATTCACTAACTTTTAACAATTTTGCAATAGAGATATTTATCATTAACGTATACTGTTTAATTTAACAATTGCGCGATTCACTAACTCGGATTTAACCATAACGTTTAAATAATTGTTTAAAATGATGATGTGGCATCTCAGTCGAAATTGACTAGAACGTTGCTTAAATGTTAAGTGCAGCATTTGCCAGCGCCGCCGTTGGTGTCGCAGTAGCGCAGCTGACAAGCGTCTGGATAACAAAATAGACGTCGCAAGTTCGATACCAATAACTAGGAGACATTTTTTCTAAAATATATTTTTTTTTAAATAAATACTTTTTTTTTAAATATAGAAATACTTCTTGCTCAAAAAATTTGTTTTTAATTTATTTTTATTTTAACCAATATTTCAACGACACTAACGGATAACGTGATAAAATATCAATTTACAAATCGACTACGATAAATTAACGATTTAAGAGTTGACAAAAAGTTAGAGAATAGCATAGATAGTTAAAATTATTGTTACGTTAATTTATCGTTGACAAATTACGTTAAAAAAGTTAGTGAATCGCGCTACAGGTGAGTGTTGTTGTCAACGTATATTATGTATGCAGCAAACGCAGCAACTTCCACAATATTATAAAAGAAAGCCAAAGGCCATCTATTTGTGCGCCGCTTGGTACTATATTCGGACAAGCACATGTCCATGCTATCAACTTCACCTTTGGGTTTGTTGTAGTCCAATATAAGCAATGGCTTCTTCTTAGGACCGGACGTTTCTGTAGACAATAATTGTTTTTCTTGGGCACGTACGAGCACATCGTAACGTGATTGTAGAACCCAAACATTGACGATTCAGCCTCACGACCCTTGGGGTTAGCAAATGCTGCCGGAACGAATGTACGCCTATAGTTGCAAGTACCCAATATAGATAAATTATTGTCTATCATCAAAGATTTTGCCAAGTTGTAGCTAGTGAAAAAGTTGTCACATGCAATATGTCTTCCACTTCCATCAAAAAGGTTGATACGTAAACCTTTGACTATTCTTTCACGTTCACCAGACGGTGCCATTCCTGTATAGATTTGTCCCTGCATTGAAAAATTAAATTCAATTTAGTTATTTATACTTTCAACAATATTGATAGTACCTGCAATGGATCGGACGAAATGGAGTCGCACACCCACCACACTTTTATCCCATATTTGGAAGGTGTTGATGGTATGTATTGCGTGAAGCCAGTTCCACCACCATAAGCATACAATTGTTCATCTACGGTGACGTTGGCTCCTGCCATGTAATATCTACGAAGACAGCTGTTTAGCATCAAAAAAACGTTGCGTTGCTGGCGTGTGTTTCCATTATCAAAACGAATGAAGCGGCTAATTTCCCAAAATCGTCGTACACTCATTGCAGCACGATATAATGGATGTGATTTAGTATTCCACAAATCTTTCGTATGCACGTAACCAGAATGTGTAACGCCACTTAGCATATATGCATCAAATGCACTTTCTGTTATGGGAATCCATGATCTCGGTTCTCTTGCTGGATGTTTTGCATTGCCATCATCAAAGAATTGCCTTGCCTTTCGATTTGATTCACGCATAATTATGTCGCATATTTCGTCTGACATTATCAATTTGAACGTTTCTGAAATGGTCAAACCTTGCGTTGCCCGTACTGGTCCAGATTGCGCACTTCTTAGAACGTTGTGCGTACGGAATCTTACAGTAAAATATTCCCCAGTTTCAATTGGTGCATCTTCAAGTTCTTACTCATTTCTTCTTGGCTCTCTTCAAGCGTTTGACGAATATATGCTTGCTGTTCTTCGTACGAAACTGCGCTTAGCTGTCGTGGAGTAAGCCATTCACCATCTGCCATTTCACATTGATTTTATTTTTTATTTCCACAAAATAAACAGAAACATCCTTTCAGTTCGAATCATACGTGCATGATAAAATCCGTAATACTGGTAAACCCTATTTTATACTTTTTAGCGCAGGTACTAGCGATTTTTATCGATATAACGTATATTATCGATATAACTCAAATGTGTGAATATATTACAAGGCGAATTTCATACAAGGTGGCGGCGGGAACATATATATATGTATTGAACTTTTTTTATCCTCAATCGCAAGCGTAATGTCAGACTCGTATGTTTGTTTGCGGCGAAATCACGATTTTGACAGAATCCATTAAAATTACAAAAACAAAACGCATGGGAAATTTTACTTATATGCTGGTGCGGCCACCTGTATAAATGTGTACCTGCCGGGCTATAACGGCATGCAATTTGTCATACAAAACGTATGTACATACCCGGGTGTGTTGCTGTTGACGTGCGTAAAAAAGTTCTGCTGTTGACATAAAGGTTAAATTCAAACTTCAAGTGACCATAAAAAAAAAGTTTGTCCTGAGAATGCAAAAAAAAATGGGGGTTTTACTATATAGCCTAAGACCTTTCATTGTGAGTTAGAATCATTCCGCCCCCAAAACTGCTGTTGCACTGTGTTATAAGCCGATACCCATTGTTCAAAACGAAGTGATTCATTTAAAATATTAAAGTTAATTTTCCTGCCAGCTGATAACACATCACAATTAGTAGTTCGCCTGTTAACATTTACACCGATAAGTTGAACTCCAGTCATGCAGTGGTCTGAAATTCCAAAATCAAAGTTTATACCGATGTGCTTAATGTTTTCCGTATTGCTTAATCGACCATATATATGATCTATACATGTCCCTGATTCTGGCCTTGTAATCTCTTGAATTAACGAAAATAAACCATGGTCTGCCAAAAGCGCAAGATAGTTATCTAGCATAGTATTAGTACTCAATAAATCAAAGTTAAAATCTCCTAATACAAATATATTTCTTGATGTTTCTCTACTTAAAAGGAGAGAAAACTCATGAAACAATTTGAAAGAAGTTGAGTGAAATCTGTACAAAGACATAAAAGTAAATGGTGCATTGCATATTTGCAAAGAAATTCTTATGACATCAGCACTTGATAGACTGGGGCATGTAACTTCACAATCGTATAAATCACGTACAAACACTCCAACACCACCTGCAGAGTAGGAGTCATTAGTATTTGCAAAAAACCTAAAATCAGGAATACTATATTCGCTGGTTTCGTAAGAGAAAATCCAAATTTCAGTAACGAAAATAATATCGGGGAGATTAGGCATAGATTCAAGGTTACAAACTAAGGAGTAAAAATTCCGACTTAGACTTCGAACATTTTGATGCAAAACTGTGTAGGAATTGTCTTCGGATTTTAATAAGCTAGAGTCGTTAATTACATCTATGGTAGGGCTGTTATTCATAAAAACTGATTTCATATTCATGATAAAACTTAAAATTTAATAAATAATAAAATTTAATTTTGATTAAGATCAGCAAGACCATCAAATATTTTTATGATAACAGCTCTACCATCATCGTTTTTTTTCAATAAAAGTCTAGAACTATTTAGCCATAAGTATTTAAAATTTCTCTTTTTTAAATTTACTAGCAGCTATGACCAGAGCTCTATTGTAGTTGGTAAAGCTGTTGTTTATAAAAATTTGTTTCTTATTTCTATCAGCATCAGCAACCGACGTATTAAGCTTTTTCCTAGCTGTACGTTTGGCGATCATAAGTTTTTTCTTGCTTTCCATCGACTTATAGCTGTATTCTGTAAGTCTGTCTCATCTCAAGTCACTAAATTTGAGATTTTTCATTAGAGACAATTTTTGTGACTTTCGATGATTTCGGTATTCTGTAAGAGAAAATCACAAAAATTTCACCATTGATATGTGGTGGAAACAGATATGCATAAATCTTAAGTACAGCATTTGGCAGCGCCCATATAAATATTGCAATAGCGCAGGAAGTAAGTGTCTCGGAGTACAATGTGCGGGTCGCAGGTTCGAACCCGGGATCGAGGTAGTTTATTTATTATTTTTTCTTTTTTTTTGTTAATTAATTATTATTTTTTTAAACATTTATAAATGATTTCATACTCAAATTTTTTTTTTTTAATTTATTTAATTTATATCTCTATATTTTCTTGTTTGTGACCTGCCTACAACCAGCTGACAAATTAGTGACTCCTTTTTTGAGACCTGAGATGTGAGACAGCTTACTGAATACCGAAATGTCTCAAAACTGAAATTGACCACAAAATGTCTCTATTAGTGACTAGAGACAGCTTACAGAATTCGCCTATTAAGCTTAACGCAAACAATACCACAGTCGTTTATATCAGCAACATTTGATCGCTAGTAAGTTAGTTAAGTTAGTTGGGAAATAACTCCTCAATAAGCAAACTTTGGGTAATCCAGCGCATTAATTGCAGATCGATCCTCGTTTGCTGTTGGAATTATTGAGGATCCCATAAATAACAGGGGACATTAAACTGCAGTTCTCGAAAAATATTCTACACTAATCTTTTTCAAGTCACATACATAACATCCCAATAAGCAAAATACGCTTACTATAAGCTTACTTTTGTAATCTTTTCGCTTGGAAAACGTTTACTATAATCATTGTAAAACGTTTGGAAAACATTGCAAACTCAACGAAAGTGGTCCCTTTTTAAACAATTGGAATTGATGCTTGGAAAACAATGTTTAATAAACGTTTTATTCAATGTACAGTAAGGGTTTGTTGAAAACTGATTGATAAAACTCCGATTTGGGCAACAACGGTGAAAACGGGCCAATAGCCTAACAAATATGTTGTGGGCTTTTGCTCCGAAGGTTGCTGGTTAGAATCCTTACCATTTCCTTAACTTTTTTTTTAATTAATTATTTAACTATTATGTTTTATAATAAATTCTTATTTTGGTGCAAGAGGAGAAAAAGGGCCAGTTTTTGTGTGCTGCTTGCAATTTTTTATGCAGTCTGCATCTGCAAGGCAGATATGTGCATTTCTTCTGAGAAGCCTGAGGGTTTCATCGTTTTAAAAAACCTCTTCAAATAATTTTTCATGCTGCCTGTAGCGGGGTTCGAACCTAGGTCCTTCTGTGTGGTAGGCCAGCTGCACTACCGTTACACCACGGTGCCCATATAACAAAATCAATATAAACAAGTAAGGAAGTCTAAGTTCGGGTGAACCGAACATTAAATACCCAGCGTTAGTTTCCAGAAAAACGGGGCGTGGTTTTCATCAGATTTCGCCCTTTTTAAAAACCAATCTATTCCCAGCCGAAACAATAGCGAATTTGGTGGGCGCGGCCACGCCCCTTGCTTATAAAGCTTTAACCGCTTACATGAGCCAAAAGTACTCAATCGATCTATTCAAGGGTTATACCATGTCCTGTATATAACTTTGGAAAAGAAGGCGTGCCATGCCCATAACTTTTAACGTATTTTGTGAAATTTTTGATTTACGGATATATGTGTCCATTAATCAATATTTACATAATTTTAAAAAAGTGGGTGGTGGCACGCCCACGGATTTTATTATGTTGTTTGTCCCTATTTGAAGATCAGTTTTCATTGCAGATCTTTAGGATACTTTCACAGTGGCTTGTTAATAGTGAAATGTTGATATTTTGTTTATTCACTTGTGGGCGGTGCCACGCCCATTTTCCAAAATATTACCAAAAAACCTTTAAACATCACTAATAACATCATCAGGTGAATGAGTGTACTAAATTTTAGCATTATATCTTTATCAGTTAAACAGATATTGCATATTCCGGTTTCCTAACTCTCGTTTAGAGAACTTTAGTCCAAAAGTGGGCGTGGTCGTTCACCGATTTTTCTTATTTTCTGTGGTAGTACTCTACATAAACACAACATGCCTGGTTCCTAATTTCGTAAATCTATCTCACTCCGTTCTGAAGTTATTAGCAGTCAAATTTGAAAATTGCGTGACTCATAAGTGGGCAGTGCCATGCCCACTTTCCAAAATTTTGCGAAAGTAATGTAAAGAATCTAAAAATTGATGTATGTATGTACCAAATTATATTATTATAGCTGTATCAGTTAATCCGGCTCGAAGGACCATGTCTAAGCTTTAGAGAAGGCGAGTTGTTTTTTTAAAGTTATTATTATTTTTTATTTTATTTTATTATTTGGCTCAGGTGCTATGTGACCGTTTTGCTCAAAAGGTATTTATTCATTTGGCTCAGGTTCTGACGACCATGTTTGCCTAAAATGTTCTTTGGAGAACGAGAGAGTATATATGTATTATTGGTGGCGAGCACTGTTGGCTCTGAGGCATGGCGCGATTGGCTTCCTCATTTTCGGTATGAAAAACCACACTTTGGCTTTTCAAAATATAAACTATATCTTCGAAATATTTTAAAAGCTGATTGCGAATTACAATAGCATGCAATGCAAATAAAATAAACGAATGAAATAACCGTAGCTTATGTATGTATGTCGCTTAAACACTTATGAAATACCGGATCGGATGTCTAAGCTTTAGAGAAGGCGAGTTGTTTTTTAAGTGTTATTAAAATTGTTGTATTTGTTTTTATTTAAATTATTCGCACCCGAAATGTTTATTTTGTGGACTGTATTAGTTTTTGTTTGTGTTAATCGTTTTAATCTCTGTGCCCATATATGTATGTATGTATGTAGATATATACAATTTTGTCACTTGGGCCTTTGTATTTTAGGATTTCAAAATTTCTTTTTTTGTTAATTTTGCCTCTTTTATTTATTGTTGGACTGTAAATTTTTTTGTCCATAGGTGCCTTTCTCCTTGGCGAAGGAGGACCTTAAACACTTTAGCACTAATGTTGCACTTTCCACTGCACTGCACTCACCTCGCGATTTCCAAATAAAACACCGAAAGGTTAATATTTAAAATTACAAATTTATTTGAATTGAAAAGAAGGATGGCGCATAAACAGGCGGGTAGTTCCCATAAGAATTATATTTGAATACCGGATCGGGTTTCGCGGAGTTGTCCAAAATGATGCTTGCCGCTTGCCTTGATGAAGTGCCTTTAATATAGTGATTGGTATATTACCAGTTGAGTGGGTTTCCTCGCAAAGGAAGTTAGTAAAGATCCAACAGATTAAGTATTAAATGCAATGTATACAATATTTATTGTGTTACTATGAATAAATTGTCTAACAAGAAATTTTTTAATTTCAAGTAATGTATGTAGTGGCGCAGAATAAGTTTTATTAGTGATGTGTATATAATAAGGTACAATCGATATGTACCACCTCGTCACACGGATTGGTGTGTTCCCATGGTAGTCAAGAACAAGGTGAGATAAAACAAATGGTGAAATTTAATTCAGGTGTTTTTCTTTGCGGTAGCAACGCACGCCTGGTATGGTATATTTACATATACATTTACATGGTTTACAAAAAGAAAGACACATAGTTATTATTTAGTAAGACTTACAAATATCAATTATACAAATATCTCGACGGAATTGGGCATATGGGTATAGAGAAAGTAGAAAAAACTCTTAGTAGAAGGTATTGGTTTCCAAATATGCTAGAAAAACGCTGTTACTCACATAGAAAACTGTTTGAAATGTATAGCGTTCTCCAATGAATATTTCATATGATACCAAAAGGAAACTGACCATTTGAAATGGTCATTGTTCATACCCCGCAGGAACAGCTGCCTCAAAAAAGGCTATCAAAGCTTTAAAACACTAATTCTGAGCATATATGTAACCGGCCCAAAACCGTAGTTTCAAACCGTGGTACCTGCTTTACATCAAAGGAGTTTGAACAGTTTTTAGAATATAACAATATCGAACACATAAAAATGCCCAGGGCAAAATAGTGATGGGAACTCTAGGACTCACGATAGCTAAAATTCTCTCGTTATAGTTTGGAAAAAAGCTTTGATTTCTGTAGAATATTCAATGCATAATATGATACACAAAGCAACTAATGAACATCCCAGTGTACTACTCTTTGGAGTAAGCCAAAGAGGTACAGTCAAATATAGCGTTATAGAAAATGTTTTAGAAGCAACACAGTCCTCAGTGGCGAGGATCATTGAAGACGTCCGAGTTCAGAAGCAATAAATCAAAAAACTCAGGTTAACAGTAATGAATATTCAGATTCCAAAAGTCTAAAACCCCGCTCTTTTGATATAGGAGGCTACGTAGTAATCTCCAACATATGTTCGAGGACAGGTGCCTCTACTAAACTCATACCCAAGTTTAAAGGACCATATAGTATATCGAAAATCTTAGACAACGATTGTTACACCTAGAAGGCATAGTTAAATGTAATGCGCAAAACAAATTAGTAAATGAATTTAAATACATAGTTAATATTTTTGTTAGTTTTATTAATACTTTATATGTACTGTATTATAAATATATATGTTTATAAAAAAATAAAAAATTATTGTAACATATCGCACGTTCCATTGTAAACAGGGTTAACGCAAAATTCTACAAACAGTTAACTTTTACGGCTAATGTAGTTGGTACTAGAAGGGCCACGTCAATAAATAAGGTATGACGGCAAACTGCAAATACTAAGCTAGTATACTGATAAGCAAAACATTTTGTTTTTGGTTTTTACGGTCTTTCTATTTACATATATTTGTAACATTTTCAAGCTCGAGACCAAGTGAACAATAATAATTGGTTTCAATTATTATATTCGATTTTGTGGAAAAATTGATATTTGGAATTTTTCTCCAAATATCAATTTTTCCACAAAATCGAATATAATAATTGAAACCAATTATTATTGTTCACTTGGTCTCGAGCTTGAAAATGTTACAAATATAGATAAGCAAAATATTTATATTAATGTGAGGGAGATGCTAAATTCCATCCAAACTTTTTTCATTCAGAGATAATTCACTTTACAATAAAAAATTTATTCAGAAAAAAATAGCTCCATACGGAAATTTTCTAAATAATACAGTTTCATACAAAAAAGAAAATGTGTTTTTTGAATTAATGCGTTTTTATTTTCTAATAGAGTGAATCAACTCAAAATCAAACCACTTTTTGATCTAACAAAACCAGAGAACATGTTTGTATGTTGGTGGAATATAGATTTTTTTCGAATTGATTTACTTTACATTGAACAGATAAGCTACGAAAATTTATAATACACAGATACAAATACCTCTATTTCCGCCATTTTTAGTTCAATGACTATTTTATAACGTTGCATATAATGACCTGGGTGGCTATTAAAATGTATCGTACTATCTAAAAAAATTTAAATTTTGAGTTAACTCTGTTTACAATAGAACGAGCGATATATGCATATACTCTTAAATTGCATTACATTGGTTACACTATGGAACATTTTTGGGATTATTGTCTGGGGGTGAGAAATTCCAAGTCAGGGTGATGGTACTAGGTCAGTATAGTAAAACCCTCAAAGGGTTTGGCGTTCGTATGTGTCAGTTTTTTTTATGACCTTTTAAATTTTTTCTTTATCTTGATGTTTTTTCGCTTAGTTGTAACATTTTGGCAAAAACGTAGTTTAACATAACTCGAGAACCGAGTGTTATTTATCGCCTGTTTTATAAATTTACCCCAATAACTCCAGACTTCTGGCCATAAACTACTAAAAAAATTAAGTAAACATATTTATTATTGTATTTCTTTTAATAAATATTGTCTAGACTTTTTCGATAGTGGTTTTTCCGGACCAGTGGCATGGCATTCATCGCTATCATCAGTTTCGGAACCACACATAATGTCAATGTGTGACTCCACTGTTGGCCTTGTCTTGCCACACAAGCTTACTCCACCAGCAAATTTCCGCAATTATTGCACTCGGCGACTTTTTGCCTCTATATCTGTAAGTTTTTGTTTTATTAAAATGAGTTGGTTTCATCAGATTCGGTAGCCAATTGTTTGCTGAAGTAGTCCAGATGATGATGTAAATAATGGATTTTCAAGGACATGTGGACACCAATTTCCGAGAATGCTCTTAACATCCTTGCGACAGAAACATCGTAGTTGTTAGAACGATGCTTTCCCAACAAGCCTTCTATTACTTCTTTGATTGCCTGCCATGTATTCAATTCAGCGTCAATCAAAATATTGTTGAATGCGTCACTTTTAATCAGCTTTCGTATATCTGGACCATTTAGTACGCCTGAAAAAAATTAATTTGTTAAGATGGAAAATCATGGGAAATGAATGTGATATTATAACTTACCTTCTTTAATTTTACTTTCGCTGAGTCTTGGGTAAATTAGTTTCAAAAACAAGAAAACTTCATCTCTTTTGGCGACTTTTTTGATAAATTTCTTAGCAATTCCAAGTATCATATGCAGTGGAGGCAGCAATATCTTCTCCTTCGGCACTAGAGGCTCACGAATAATATTGGCCGTTTGTAACCTGCTGTGCTCTCTGAGTTTCCATCCGTGACATGCATATTGGTCACCGGAAAATCGTGTGTCCCAATCGCACAAAAAGCACATATATTTTATATAGCCGCTTTGAAGACCGCAAAGCATTACGCCACATATGTTTGGCGTAGTTAACCATTTTTAAAATATTTTCCAGTGCATCATTTTCTTTCGTTTCTGTACTATAGGCGATTTTCACTGAAGGTTTTTTATTGGTCTTATGCAGTAAAACCGCCTTCAAGCTGCGTTTTGAACTGTCAATAAATAATCTCCAGTCATCTGCTTCATATTTTATTTCCATTGCGTCCATCAATTTTCCTACATCCGGGCAATATTCAAAAGTTTTTTCATCATTCACGAGGAATAAACTTTGGAGTGTTGCATGACGACTTCGATAAGCTGTGACTTTCACACCGGGTGCCAACAAATTGTTTGATTTCAACATGGAAGCCAGCTCTTCCGATTTATGCTGTGTTAATTCCAACTTGGCAACAATTGAATCAAGCTTATTTTGAGTTATTGAAATTGGCCCATTGGATACTGATGGCTCATATGGGGGATCATCGCGTACATCATATGTCGGAGCAGTCGTAGAAGAGAAAATATCAGGGCTAGAAGCTTTTGGCACAGGAGTTTGGTCCGAATGAGGCAATGGTGTTGCGGTACTTGCAATTCAATGGATTGTGACCTTCGCCAGGATTAGTCCAAGTCATTGGGATACCGAATGGCATACTTTCACGTCTTCTATTTTTCAAATCCTTTAGACGGCTGTAGCAGCTTTTACACATTATATTTGGTACCCAAATTTCGTTCACTATAACATTTTGGTTGAAGTATATCGCGTATGTTTGAACAAAATCAGTACTGAAATTTCCCCTTTTTTTATGTGTTGAGACATATTGACCACAGCAGTAGCAAAAGCTATTTATATCTGGCTTGCACAGTTCCATATTCTGTTCTCTTTTGTTCACTTTTAAAAAACTGGAGAAAAATCACTTTTACTGTTCGCGTTCGTCGGCACTTGTTGAATGACAAAAATCACAGAACCAGTGTGAGAAAGAGAAGAAGTATAATGACAATGCATGTTTTATGCATATATATAATACTTCTATATTGCGCCTATTCAGTTGACCCAACATTACAGTACAGGTATACACGAGAAAACGAGACAAAATATCAAAGTTGTCGTCAAACTTTTGCAAAGAGGGGATCATGAAATATGTGGATATTTCAAAAATTTCCTAAGAAATGCATTTATTTATCATTCGTTTTCCAGGAAAATTGTACTACTTATAATATTTCGGGAATTTATACTTTGTCGCATGCAATGAATACTGTGTCGAGTAGTGCTGCTTGGTGTAGCCTAGCCTTAGTGCGGCGAAAATTAATAATGCAACTGCTACATGGCTGTAAGCAAATATGCATTTGATGCTTTTTTCTAGCATTCATGTTAAGTTGAATTGAATTCCTTTTACATATTATTTCAAGTACTAACGAATATGCATTTATTGTTTTTTCTAGCATTTATGTGAATAGTAAAAGTTGAATGGCTGTTAGCCAGTAAAAATATTTAATACATCAAGATCTTTATTCTATTGAGTGACCTTTTCATTGTTTAATCCACTAAACTGTGATTTTTTAACTTTTATGCACAATTTGTGCAAAGGGAATAACGACCCCCGTGATTCCCCTTGATAATATTGTTTCAACGCGCTGCTGTAGTTCACTCAGCTGGCACATGCGCAGAACTGGTGCAGTGAAATAACTCCCAAATGAAATAACTCCCATGAAATAAGTCCCAATAAAAATGAAATAATTCCCAACTTTAATAAATGAAATAACTCCCAAAGAAGGAAATGAAATAACTCCCAATATTTGGCAGTTATTTCACAATGAAACCACAAGTCCCCAAAAAAATGAAATAACTCCCAAATAAAATAAGTCCCAAAAAAATGAAATAAATCCCAAATCAAAATTTGGAATGGTATATTTTTACAATATAATCAGTTACAATGAAATTTGAAAAATACAGGACAGCATTGGACATGCGAATTAATGTCATTGAGGCATTTGGGTTTGAGATTCGACGACGTAATGCCGCAGGCGAAAATTTGACTTAGGTCAGATCCCCAATTCGGGGCGTGATCCATGGTATTTATGTGCAGAACTCCTTTCCGCATTGGCGGCCTTCGGCCGCCCTTCAAAAAATAACCCTGGGCTACGCCATTCCAACTCCGGGTGTGTGCCATAGCCGTGGCTACCGCCACGGTGATGTCTTTCCGCGTGCCACGTTTCCCACTTTTTCACTTTTTGGGCTCAGCCTAATGTGCCATTACAACAACCACATGAAAATGACAGAAAATTGTGAACTTTAACTGCAAATAACTTTTGAACGGTTGAAAAAAATCTCATTTCAGATTCTAAATCTAGACGTGGTTAATCGTTTACGTGGGGTACCGAGCTGAACCAATATTTTTAGTAGTTTGCGAGATATTTGCAGTTAAAGTCATTTTCATGTGGTTGTTGTAATCACATTAAGAAAAGAGTGGCACGCGGAAGGACATCACCGTGGCGGTAGCCACGGCTATGGCAACCACCCGGAGTTGGAATGGCGTAGCCCAGGGTTATTTTTTGAAGCGCGGCCGAAGGCCGCCAATGCGGAAAGGAGTTCTGCACATAAATACCATTGATCACGCCCCGAATCGGGGATCTGACCTAAGCCAATCTCAGATTCATGATCATAAGTCGAAGGTGATAATGAAAAATGAAAATTTGGAATATAAAAAAAATGTACTGACTTTAGTTCGCTTTCTTAATGCGAATTAATGTCAATGACGTTAGTTCGCTAAAAATATGCCCAACAAAAATGAAATAACTCCCATTAAAAATGAAATAACTCCCAATGACTGGATTACAAGCAATGAAGTAAGTCCCAAAAAATGAAATAACTCACAATTTCCAAAAATTATGAAATAACTCCCAAAGATATTTTATTGGGGATTATTTCATTTGGGAGTTATTTCATTATGAAATAATTTCCAGTTAAAATTATGAAATAAGTCCCAATGAATTGGGAGCTATTTCATAATGAAATAAGTCCCAACTTGCATGGAAAATATTTGGGAGTTATTTCATTTTTTTGTTGGGAGTTATTTCATTTGGGAGTTATTTCACTGCACCGCAGAACTTGCATTTGAACAGTTTCATACAAATAATGTTGGTATGAATTTTTTCTCTCTTTCTTTCTCTTTTAGTACAGTAGAAAAATATGAGAGAGTTCGGCTTGTGAGTGTCAATGTTTTCTCCAAATAATGTTGTGCATATCTGGAACAAAGTATTGAAATTCGTACATTTGCCTAATTGTGAATAAATGAGAAACGCGTGCATCGATTTTTATGATCTATGCCTTTTTTGCTCATGAGTTATGTGACTTTACGCAAAAGTAATTAGTTTTGGCACTTTTTTCCATTTTGGATTTTTTATGAATTTAAAAAAAAAAATTTAAATTTCTAGGCAAAAAATACTTTTTTCCCAACATACATTCATTTTTAACTTCGAAAGTGTTGTACATATAGGAAAACGGTATAGAATCAGATTAGAGAAATTGTAATTCTTAATTTTTCTAAATTTGTTTCATCAAAATCGGACAAGTGGTTCTCGAGTTATGTTAAACTACGTTTTTGCCAAAATGTTACAACTAACCGAAAAAACATCAAGATTGGGAAAAAATTTAAAAGGTCATAAAAAAAACTGACACATTCGACCGCCAAACCATTTGAGGGTTTTACTATACTGACTTAGTACCATCACCCTGACTTGGAATTTCTCACCTCCCAGCAAATAAGAACAGTCAACAACATGTGCAAGAACTAGCCGGTCGTACTTTTATTTCACTACGCGTGTGCGGTAGTATATACATATAGTTTTCATATAAATTTCAGTATTTGAAATTCAGCTTTGGTAAAATGCTTTTAAAAATAGATTTTTTTTTAACTTTGAACATGTTAAAATTTTATTTTCATTTACTATACACTTTAATATGATTCTTTTGACTTTACCTTCTGACCTAAATGCAGCCAAATCCACCTTCGGTAATATACGTTCAGTCTTCCACTCTCTTCCTCTTAAACTATAACTGAAATAAACTCACATACAGCCTGTAACCGCTAGCCGGAATTTAGTTGACCCTTAGTCTTCATATTATCCCCATTGAGCGGATATATGTACATACGTTAGGAAGAAGCCGTTAAGGAACATTAGACTGCATCCTTTGCAACAAAAATGGACAGTTAACTAAACCCTTAATAATTTTGAAAGTAAAGGATACGAAAGAGATATGTGACTCTCCAATTAAGACGAGTAAATACGATGGTATAGGCTCCTCAAAATTTAGTGGCCGAACAGCATACTTAAGAAAAACTTTCTATACTCTCGCCAATCTATTTATAGCTATCTGAGTAATATGTCTCCAATTAAAGTGTATGCCACAAATTATATGCTCCAGCTTACTAGGTTTAAATATTAGAGGTCTAGGTTTAACAGTGGTACGAGTATATTCAGAATTCAGAAATATGCAAGAATATGAACGCAGCTCATTTCATGGTTCTACGAGGAAATCAGAAAATTCCATTAGGCCGGGCCATAAAAAAACATCCGAATGATAATTTGGTGCTGATGAAAGTATGCTAAATTTGTATGAAAAGTTGTGTTAAGTCTTGTATGTAATAATTTAATCCGTTTTTTAACCCTTAAAAATTAAATTGCTACGCTAAAAGCTAATCTGAAAATTTTAAATGCCGGTATTAATATCCAACGCTTAATCGTACTGTCTTTTGGCACTTTGTTTTTATGGAAAACCAGTCAGAAGTAAATGAAAAAAGGAAACACTTTAAAGCGGACAGCTTACGACCTCTTCTTAATTTATTTATTCCCTTAAACTTGCCCAGATTTCATTATGTATTGCTTCCGTTACACTTGACGTGACTTGCCGCTCTTTTTACTTGAAAAATTCTATTGAGAACATAACATGTTTTCCCAAAATTATCGCACACAAATGATTAAATCATTCCCGTTTGCGAATCATTCCCCGATTACTGAGCAATGGCATGCTTAATTAGCCTAATCTTAAAAACAGCATTCTTGAGGGAGGCGTATTCTACCTTCGGCGAACTTTTGACATTGACGCTCCTCCTGTAAAAGGCGTACTTCATTTGAAATTTAAAAAATATGCCACCCAACCCTAAAAAGGCAATCTATGGACAAAGCAGGAGTTTGAAGAAAAGCAATGAAGGCCGGGGAAGTCCATTTACAAAAATCAAGACAATCATAAACTTGATTTGTAGTTGTAATCCTGATTGTTGCTTTTATACATTCGCCATGATGTATGTTAACATGTGTGTGTAACAGGCTTAAGCTGGAGGCATTGGTGCGGTAGTCACATCGCTGTAGTGGTATCCTTAACGTAAAAGAAATACCAACATGCAATTGGTCGATAAGGCCACGTTACATAAAGTAGCTTCATAAACACAGGTCAACAAAATAAGAGTTTGGTACTTGTAACCAAATTTGATAGTAATCGGTACCCTGATAAAAACTGTATACTTACTTTTTTAATGCTACGTACAGTTTTCTAGATAAGGTCAAGAACCCCTTTTTAAGAGGTTTAGGCATGTATGGTCCCACAACTTTGACTATGTTTATTCTATCAACACAGTTTTGATGTCGTTGAAAAGAGTACATTTTGCCACTTCTATCAGTGTACAAGTTTTTAATGTAATTAATTAATAAAACTAATAATAAACGTCAGAGAAAATGCAAAAATAATGTGAAAAATTCAATTTTTTCATTTTTAATCAGGATTTTCTCGAATAATCTGTTAACCAGAGCATATGTAAATTATTTTAAAAAAATCTTCCATTAATTCTGTTTTCAAAGACATTTAACTTTTTTATATCAGTGTAGATCTTCCTGGGACTTTCAACTTTATTACATTTTATTTTATAAAAATGTTTTCCTTCCCCTTTATTTTTTAAATTTTCTGTAATTGGTACTTTCGGGAACGCGGTTTCGAGTGTTAGTGCCTTTCCATAAATAAATTAAAAAATTGCAATATCATGTCGCTGGTTCTATTTTAAACAGAGTTATCTCAAAATTTTAATTTTTTTAGATAGTACGATACATTTTAATAGCCACCCAAGGTCATAATATTCAACGCTATAAAATAGTCATTGAACTAAAAATGGCGGCAATAGATGTATTTGTATCTAAGCATTATAAATTTTCCTAGCTTATTGTTCAAACGTAAAGTGAATCAATTCGAAATAAGTCTATATTCCACCAACAGACAAAGATGTTCTCTGATTTTGTTGGATCAAAAAGTGGTTTGATTTCGAGTTGATTCACTCTATCTATATATATAAAATTCAAATTATGTAAATATATATGTATGTAGGTATAGATCGACTTGCGTCCTAAACTTATAAACCGATCGTAACCAAATTTTACACACCCACTGTACATCTTCCAGGGATGGTCACAGGCTAAAAAATATTTTGATATATATAGGGGGCGTGGCACCTCCCATACAAATGGAATTTTCCATTGTCCGTATCTCCGGAAGTATTTATGTTAGACCATTGAAACTCGGTAAGGGGTTATATGGGATCGATCCCTACCACCTCCAAAGCAACTGGGTATAACGAAAAAGTGGGCGTGGCACCTCCCATACGAATGAAATACTTCTTAGTCGATATCTCTGGAACTATTTAGGTTAGACCACTGAAATTTGGTTAGGGGTTATATGGAATCGATCCCTACCACCTCCAAAAAAAACTGGGGATAACGACGGTGTGGGCGTGGCACCTCCCATACGAATGAAATACTTCTTAGTCGATATCTTTGGAAGTATTTAGGTTAGACCACTGAAATTTGGTGAGAGATTATATGGAATCGATCCCTACCACATCCAAAAAAACTGGGGATAACGACAAAGTGGGCGTGGCACCTCCCATACGAATGAAATACTTCTTAGTCGATATCTCTGGAACTATTTAGGTTAGACCACTGAAATTTGGTTAGGGGTTATATGGAATCGATCCCTACCACCTCCAAAAAAAACTGGGGATAACGACGGTGTGGGCGTGGCACCTCCCATACGAATGAAATACTTCTTAGTCGATATCTCTGGAAGTATTTAGGTTAGATCAATGAAACTTGGTTAGGGGTTATATGCAATCGATCCCTACCACCTCCAAAAAAACTGGGGATAACGAAAAAGGGGGCGTGGCACCTCCCATACGAATGAAATACTTCTTAGTCGATATCTTTGGAAGTATTTAAGTTAGACCACTGAAATTTGGTGAGAGATTATATGGAATCGATCCCTACCACCTCCAAAAAAACTGGGGATAACGACAGTGTGGGCGTGGCACCTCCCATACGAATGAAATACTTCTTAGTCGATATCTCTGGAAGTATTTAGGTTAGATCATTGAAACTTGGTTAGGGGTTATATGGAATCGATCCCTACCACCTCCAAAAAAAACTGGGGATAACGACAGTGTGGGCGTGGCACCTCCCACACAAATAAAAATTTTCATTGTCCGTATCTGTGGAAGTATTCGGGTTACACCACTGAAATTTGGTGAGGGGTTATACGAGATCGATCCCTACCACCTCCAAAAAAATTGGGGTTAACGAAAATGTGGGCGTGGCACCTCCCATACTAATTTTTCAAGCTAAATATCTACAAAAGTATTTAAGGCAGGAACCTGGAAATTAGTATAGAGCTAAATGATATCAAAACAATTTTCGCGCATAAAAGTGGGGTTATCGTAAAAGTGTTTAAAGTTAGGACCTGAAAATTGATCAGGAGATTAATGATATCAATAGTTCCCGTGTAGGAAAATTTTTTCGCTATTTACTTATGCTCCGGGACAGAAAACTAAAAATTTTGTGTATCGTGTAGCCTTAAACGGAATACTAAAATTTTATATTTTTGAAGTTGTATGCTCAATGAAGTAGTGAAAAATTAATAAAAAAATCTATTTTGGGAAGAACGAAGTTTGCCGGGTCAGCTATATTTTATGTATGTATATAAATATGAAATCTTAAAGTATATTATTGATTTTGAAAGGCCCCCTAACTACTTACATCCCGAGCAACGCCGGGTACCCTGCTAGTCTTCTATATATATAAAATTCAAATTATGTAAATATATATGTATGTAGGTATAGATCGACTTGCGTCCTAAACTTATAAACCGATCGTAACCAAATTTTACACACCCACTGTACATCTTCCAGGGATGGTCACAGGCTAAAAAATATTTTGATATATATAGGGGGCGTGGCACCTCCCATACAAATGGAATTTTCCATTGTCCGTATCTCTGGAAGTATTTATGTTAGACCATTGAAACTCGGTAACAACAAAAACAACTGGGTATAACGAAAAAGTGGGCGTGGCACCTCCCATACGAATGAAATACTTCTTAGTCGATATCTCTGGAAGCATTTAGGTAAGATCATTGAAACTTGGTTAGGGGTTATATGGAATCGATCCCTACCACCTCCAAAAAAACTGGGGATAACGACAAAGTGGGCGTGGCACCTCCCATACGAATGAAATACTTCTTAGTCGATATCTCTGGAACTATTTAGGTTAGACCACTGAAAACTGCGAACCAATACACAGCCGAGGTAGAAAAGCTCACAAAGTCAAGAGAACGAGCATATATCTCTGATAGCATAACACCAAATTTAGCAACTAAATACGCTACTCAATTTACGAATAGCTGTACTTGAGGTAACCCAAATACGGTGTTACGCCTGACACGCTCACGAAATAATTACCGCGGTAACTCCCGAAGAGGCTACCAAAACAGTAAAAAACCACAGATATTACAATAACGCTCATCTTTCAATTATAAAGTCTGCTTACTTCAGCATCATAAAGTCTGCTTACTTAAGCAGTCCAAAGTAGTGAGCAACCTATTTCCCTCCAAGTAGGTCTTAAACCTTGTAAGGGCGTATATAATGGACAAGGTCTCGAGCTCAAAGCTGTGGTATTTTGATTCGGCTGCGGTGGCCATTTTTGAAAACTACAAAACTGGGTGAAAACTCCTATCGTTTTGGCGTTGCACCTATACTGCACCAAATTCTATGCTGCTAGCGTCGCAGTGGAGTTCGGTTTCCCTTGTTGGGTTAAATATAGACAAAATAGGACTTTTATTTAGTCTGGCTTTAAGTTCGTCGAGGCATTTTTCATCGAAATCGAAAGGCGAGTTTCTACGCAGTAGATTTTGTAACGGCTTGGCTATTTGGGAGAAGGAAGGGACAAAACGTCGGAAGTACGAGAAAAGCTCGATACAGGACTGTAACTGCTTGGCATTTGTTGGAACAGGGAATTACTGGATGATTTTAACATGAGAGCCATTGGGCAGAATTCCTGATTGTGATACAATGTACCCCAAATAATTTATCTCATCATACCCGAGTCTACATTTACCGACATTGGTCTTCAACGCTCGCAGGGCAAGTCGTTCTAATACTAAATTGAGAAGGGCCTCGTGCTCTTCAAAGCCCTCAGTAGGTATGGTGATGTCATCAACATAAATTATAATCTTCTTGGTATCAATCAAATCTCTAAAAATATTATTAATGAGACGTTTAAATACGGAAGGAGCGTTTTTTATCCCAAATGACATCTTCAAGTACATACTCATATTGGCCGTTAGGCGTTACAGAAGAAGTTAAGGAAACCGATTCGGAGGCCATTTGCACTTGGTGGAATCCGCTTTTCAAGTCCAGAAAAGTATTTCTTATTTCCCAAGTACTCTATGCAATCATCTATTAGGTGTAGTGGGTAATTGTCCCTAACTGTAATTTTATTCAGTGTCCTATAGTCTACGCACATACGACCTGCACCGCTTTTCTTCCTAACCAGTACTGTTGCTGATGCATATGGTGAATTACTAGGTCTAATTATTCCATCTCTACAAAGTTGGTCGATGATGGTTTGAACTTGGTTTCTCTCGGAATAAGAAAGTCTACGTGGCACACAATGGAAAGGTACATCAGTAGTTAAATGTATCCTCATCTCATACTTATACGGCTCTTCCCTCACATTAGGATCCTTATACCTATTCTCAATAAGTTTATTTAAATCAGTTTGCTGACGTTTAGTTAATTTAGGGTTTATACCTATATTTTGTTTATCTCCCAGGATATCAGGTACGTCAACCACGGTATCAACAATGCCAATATCATCAAGTTTGCTCAAAGACTGAGTAACAGCATTTGTATCGTTATATTTTCTAGTGGGTGTTTTAAATTTGCAACTGGGTCACTGGGACCCAGACTCTCGGCCTTGGTTGTGAGGGGATATCGCGCGCCTCCACCACTTTAAGACGCGCGCCCGGATATACCTCACCTAGCCTCATAACGGCGGCTTGGTACAACTCCACAAAGGTGTACGATGGCGGTGGACCAGGATTATCTTTGCGTGGGATTAGATTCCTCCATTGATCTCTGGCGCCTCGAGGTTTCCTCACTCTCGACCCAGTCCGGCTTGAAATCCGGGAACAAGTTTTTCGCCCCTGCAAGATAACGATGAGCTTTTGCCCAGACCTCCGCAGAAACATCCCCCTAACTTATCGGTGATGGCGCTCCTGCGCAGGACCCGGACTGTCCAACGCTTCTAAAGATGGTTAGGCTTTTTATGCCCCCAGCCCTAGAAGCAGCAACCCCCGCATCCCAAGAGCCCCCAGCAACCGATCAGGCAGACGCTTGACGCTGAGTGCCAGCCCGGCTGGTGGAGGCTATGGGATGGGCGGAGGTTGCACAGATGGCCTCGTTGTCAGTACCCCTCCATGAGGGGTGCCGGCCCTTGGCCCAATCGGGCTGGATAAACTCTCAGCCCTTATCTTAAAATTTATATTTTTATTAACATCATCCATATTAAAACCCACGAGTGGCGGAGAAAGGGGAAGGTCCACCCGGACAGAGATCCGCAATGTCCAGTTAAGGCTAGTTACCATCGAAGGCCACCCGGTGTTCGATGCACTCCGTTAGCGACTGGGCTATTTAAGGGCCCCCAGGCAGGCTGACCCTGGGCACAGGTCGTATAACACCTTGATCCGGCCCATTTAGAAAGGAGAGGAGATGAGAAGGATACTGCGAAAGAGAAGGGAAGAACGAAAGAACGGAAATAAAAAAATATATATAGTAAACTTAAACCTACCCATCAAAAAGAGACAAAAGAAATCTTTTCATATGTCAGAGATAAGTTGGTATCCTCACTATCTAAATACAATATAGATGCAACAGTACCAACTTCATTTGAACACGATAAATTTCAAATATAGAGGAAGCTCATAAAGAAGTCGTAAGTAAGGAAACTCAAACAAAGAGAGTCAAAATGGCACAAACAGTAGTAGGGTTTATCAAAACTGCATCGTCGATCTTACCTCGATGGCAAACCAGAAAATGTACCAAGTTCTCCTTGAACAAATCAAAGATGGTCATAAAGCCATTGCATTGAAAGAAAGCGACAGACAGCTATTAAAGGAGAATCAGTGGAAGTGTTGACAGCGAAACTGCTGAATGTCCAACAGCGTAGTAAAACTGCGAACCAATACACAGCCGAGGTAGAAAAGCTCACAAAGTCAAGAGAACGAGCATATATCTCTGATAGCATAACACCAAATTTAGCAACTAAATACGCTACTCAATTTACGAATAGCTGTACTTGAGGTAACCCAAATACGGTGTTACGCCTGACGCGCTCACGAAATAATTACCGCGGTAACTCCCGAAGAGGCTACCAAAACAGTAAAAAACCACAGATATTACAATAACGCTCATCTTTCAATTATAAAGTCTGCTTACTTCAGCATCATAAAGTCTGCTTACTTAAGCAGTCCAAAGTAGTGAGCAACCTATTTCCCTCCAAGTAGGTCTTAAACCTTGTAAGGGCGTATATAATGGACAAGGTCTCGAGCTCAAAGCTGTGGTATTTTGATTCGGCTGCGGTGGCCGTTTTTGAAAACTACAAAACTGGGTGAAAACTCCTATCGTTTTGGCGTTGCACCTATACTGCACCAAATTCTATGCTGCTAGCGTCGCAGTGGAGTTCGGTTTCCCTTGTTGGGTTAAATATAGACAAAATAGGACTTTTATTTAGTCTGGCTTTAAGTTCGTCGAGGCATTTTTCATCGAAATCGAAAGGCGAGTTTCTACGCAGTAGATTTTGTAACGGCTTGGCTATTTGGGAGAAGGAAGGGACAAAACGTCGGAAGTACGAGAAAAGCCCGATACAGGACTGTAACTGCTTGGCATTTGTTGGAACAGGGAATTACTGGATGATTTTAACATGAGAGCCATTGGGCAGAATTCCTGATTGTGATACAATGTACCCCAAATAATTTATCTCATCATACCCGAGTCTACATTTACCGACAATGGTCTTCAACGCTCGCAGGGCAAGTCGTTCTAATACTAAATTGAGAAGGGCCTCGTGCTCTTCAAAGCGCTCAGTAGGTATGGTGATGTCATCAACATAAATTATAATCTTCTTGGTATCAATCAAATCTCTAAAAATATTATTAATGAGACGTTTAAATACGGAAGGAGCGTTTTTTATCCCAAATGACATCTTCAAGTACATACTCATATTGGCCGTTAGGCGTTACAGAAGAAGTTAGGGAAACCGATTCGGAGGCCATTTGCACTTGGTGGAATCCGCTTTTCAAGTCCAGAAAAGTATTTCTTATTTCCCAAGTACTCTATGCAATCATCTATTAGGTGTAGTGGGTAATTGTCCCTAACTGTAATTTTATTCAGTGTCCTATAGTCTACGCACATACGACCTGCACCGCTTTTCTTCCTAACCAGTACTGTTGCTGATGCATATGGTGAATTACTAGGTCTAATTATTCCATCTCTACAAAGTTGGTCGATGATGGTTTGAACTTGGTTTCTCTCGGAATAAGAAAGTCTACGTGGCACACAATGGAAAGGTACATCAGTAGTTAAATGTATCCTCATCTCATACTTATACGGCTCTTCCCTCACATTAGGATCCTTATACCTATTCTCAATAAGTTTATTTAAATCAGTTTGCTGACGTTTAGTTAATTTAGGGTTTATACCTATATTTTGTTTATCTCCCAGGATATCAGGTACGTCAACCACGGTATCAACAATGCCAATATCATCAAGTTTGCTCAAAGACTGAGTAACAGCATTTGTATCGTTATATTTTCTAGTGGGTCACGGTGGCGTTTAAAAAATTTAGACGCAATTTTCAGGTACCCCGAAGCTATGATTATGAGATTGTTCTGAATAATTATTGAAAACAATTTTTGATAAAATTAAAATATTTCCCTGAGCGGATTTTTTTTTTTCCTAGAAAAACCTTTTTGAAATACTAAAAATCAGTGAAATGCCATTTTCAAGTTAATAAGACCATATAATTACTTTATATAAAGGAGTTATGCGTAAATTGCAACTACTAATGGGAAGTCAACCAAGAAATAAATCAAAACAACTTCTTTTTTAAATTTAAATCTACATATATATTTATGAATATTTCATAAAAAAATTCGTATACAAAATGTTCCAGTTTCAATATGAATTTGTTATAAAAACTGTGGTAAGTATAATATACATACTATTATTATACGTATTAATATAGACTGCATAATGTGTAATATACAATGTACAATTATATATAATAGCTATATAATAATTGTATTATAATTAAACGTGCCTACTGTTATATTAAATTTCAGCGGACTTGAAACTATTAAATATATTGGTTGGCCTCATGTCCCATAGTAGCTCATATCCGTGCACTTGGTGTACAGCACATAAAGACAATATGAATTCTTTAGGTACTTTAAGAACTATCGGTAATTGCATTGACAATTTTGAAGCTTGGGAGAGAAGTGGGGGCAAGAAGGAGGACTGTAAAAAATTTAAAAATTGTTCTAATTTACCTATATGTAATTTCATCAAATAAGGAAAAAACTATTAGTGTTTTAATTCCGCCACCTGAATTACATTTATTAATTGGAGTAGTAAATACTTTGTTTGATAACATGCACAAACAATTTGAGAATCTTAGTGAAATGTGGGCCAAAAAGTGTAACGTTAGTAGAGAAGTGCTGTATGGAAGTGCAGGATTTGCTGGGAATTCAAGTAAAACGTTGTTAAATAAAGTTGATGTACTTCGTGAAATTTGCTCATCTACGAGTAATTTTGTTTGTATGAAATATGTGAAATGTTTTGAAGCATTTAAAAATGTTGTCGATTCCTGTTTTTCAATTGAGTTGAAACCAGGATATCTTGAAATGATTATGATATTCAGAAAGAGTTATCTAGATTTAGGCATAGGAGTAACTCCAAAAGTTCAAGCAGTATTTTTTCACATCGAAGATTTTTGTAAACAAAAAAATAAAGGCTTAGGATTTTACTCGGAACAAGCCGTAGAATCTTCTCATGCCGACTTTAAAAAAATATGGAAAAAATACAAAGTGAAAAAGTCAAATTCTAACTACGCAGAACGTTTACTTAAAGCTGTACGTGAATATAACAGTAGGCACGTTTAATTATAATACAATTATTATATAGCTATTATATATAATTGTACATTGTATATTACACATTATGCAGTCTATATTAATACGTATAATAATAGTATGTATATTATACTTACCACAGTTTTTATAACAAATTCATATTGAAACTGGAACATTTTGTATACGAATTTTTTTATGAAATATTCATAAATATATAGATTTAAATTTAAAAAAGAAGTTGTTTTGATTTATTTCTTGGTTGACTTCCCATTAGTAGTTGCAATTTACGCATAACTCCTTTATATAAAGTAATTATATGGTCTTATTAACTTGAAAATGGCATTTCACTGATTTTTAGTATTTCAAAAAGGTTTTTCTAGGAAAAAAAAAAATCCGCTCAGGGAAATATTTTAATTTTATCAAAAATTGTTTTCAATAATTATTCAGAACAATCTCATAATCATAGCTTCGGGGTACCTGAAAATTGCATCTAAATTTTTTAAACGCCACCGTGGGGTGTTTTAAATTTGCAACTGGATAGTGGGCATCGTAAGCAGTTACAAACTTTCTTACTTCATTCAATTCAGGATTGTTAACAATTTCTTTTATATGTAAAAACTTTTATTTGCTATATTTCTTTCTTATTTATGTGAGTTTAATGTCAAACTTTTTCAGAAAACCCTGTCCCAAAATAACTGGCTTACGCATATTTTGTTTTCAACAACATTTAATTCAACAATCCGAAAAAATTTTATTGCTTTGTTAACTTTAAACGCAAAGTCTCTGGATTTCCATCGTCGCTTACGTTTGGAGGTAAGAGTGCTGATACCGATGACAATACAGTGCACTCGCGAAAACTCGAACTAATGAAAACCAGCCCTGTCCGAGTTATCGAAATGTTCGAGTTTTCGAACGTTATGTATTTTTAATCGATATATGTATTCTTTTTAACAGTTTTTATACCCTGTCCAATTTTATGGTATTATTAATCAAAGAGATTATCTGGTTTGATGTTTTGTAGTTCATTGCCAGTTTATTTAATAAAAAATGCTAGCAAATATGAATGTTGTTTACAAATTATGTATTAGAAAAAAAAGCAGTGATTTTGGTTTGATGTTTCTTATTTTCTATCGCATTCAATACAGCCTTTTTTGCTAAACTTAAAACATTTAGTTTTCGTCCCATTATAACACGCAAATAAATTTGATCCTAACTGCGCAAAATCCCGTGTATCACTGACAAATATCAATCAACTTAAAAGAAAAGTTCCGTAATTAGCACGAAACCTAGCCAGTGCGGCGCCTTAGAATGAATCAAAAGACTCACATAACGACACAAATTTGAATATCGGCCGTTACAGCACATGCAAAACGACAGTTTCTAACATGTTTTTCCATGAAAAAAAGAAAATAATTGTTCGAGTTTTAGAGTAGCTACATTTTGTTCGAGTTTTAAAGTAGTCAATGGAGAAAAAAAAATGTTCAAGTTTCCGAATGTTCGAGTTATCGTGTGTTCGAGTTTTCGCGAGTGCACTGTATTGCAAAATTATTTTCTGAACTCTTTAAATCGACCTACTCCTCCAGCAGTTTCCAAGTTAAGGAGTATCCATATTATTTGGCTAGTTCCAATAACGTCAGGAACCCTGTTATTGATATTGACATTGTTGTTCAGAGCCGTGAATCACTGCAGCCCATATTCTCCCCAGGTCCTGATGGGGTTCCTAGTTGTGTGCTTGGGTGCTGTGCGCAGCACTTATCTGGGCCGATCTTAATGGTATTTAATATGTCTCTTGATTCCGCATCATTCCCATCTCTCTGGAAATAATCTTTTATTATTCCCTTGCATAAAAAAGGTAGCAGATCAAATATTGAGAACTACAGAGGCATTGCTAAGCTTTCAGCTATTCCTAAAACTTTTGAACAGATCATTACCAAACAGCTTCAGTATCAGTGTACGTCTTTATTATCCCCTTGTCAACATGGTTTTATTCCTAGTAGGTCAACCACTACCAACTTGATTGAGTTCACATCCTTAGTAATCGACAGCTTTTTGAGAAGAAAGCAAACGCATGTGATCTACACTGACTTTAGCAAAGCTTTCGATTCCGTTAATCATGAGCTTTTAAGTCATAAACTGGATTTACTCGGTTTTCCGGTTCATATTTAAGCATGGCTTACAAGTTACCTTACAAACAGGACTCAAAGAGTTATGTTCAATCACACAACTTCCAAATCAATTGACGTAACTTCAGGTGTGCCTCAGGGGATCCATTTGGGCCCATTGCTTTTTACCCTGTTCATAAACGATTTACCGCAGGTTATCTCATATTCCAAAACCTTAATGTAAGCGGATGATGTTAAACTTTGCTATAAGAATTGTCCCTCTGACAAGTCGGCAGGTGCTCTTCTCCAGGTACCTAGATTTGAACTCATTCCATTGCTGGTGCACGGTAAATTTACTTGCGTTAAATTGCTCCAAATGTAAACAAATGACATTCCCCAGAACGAAGCCAGTTCTGACATCCTATTTATTAAATGATACCGACTTAGAACGCATATCCGTTTTCGACGATCTAGGTGTCCTTTTTGATGCCAAACTGTGTTTTAATATACAAAAGTAGTTCCTAATTTTTGCCTTACGCGGACTCAATTGGAACCCTAATATTAATCCACCCCTTACAGAAACCGGCTTCTTCTAATTAATTTACCCACCCTGGAAAATCGAAGAATTTTACTAGGGATAATGATTCAACATAAGCTGATTATTGGTGATATTGACTCTTCTGAACTAGTAGGCAAACTAATTTTTGCTGTACCTTCTAGAAGGTCCAGACACTACGTCCAGTTTCATTTACCCCTTTGTCATTCAAACTTCGTCAAAAATAGTCCCCTGCTTATCTCGTGTTCGTACTACAATGACTTGTCTTGCTGTATAAGCTTTTAACGTATAATTGCCACTTTACGTAACGGCATACTTGCATATCTAACCAGACTTTAAAAGTAGATTGGAAACAAGTCCTTTTCACTCCTCTTTAATCTCTTGGATGGATTGGAGACTCGGCCTCTCATACCACCCAGTAACGATTAAAAAGGATATACTTACTTCCTTAAATACATAACTAGAAATATTTATCTATACTTCGATTGGAACACGTCCTGCCATGCTATGGTCAGATTATAATCTGGGCACTACATATCAAAACTTATTCTACAGAGTCCTTCCAGGCTCATGCGCCCCTTTCTGGGCACTACGCATCTGCTCCCTACTGAGCTAATATTGTTAACTACACTATCAGGATGCCTGAGCATATATTTGCATGATCACATGGACCGAATGGCAGGGTGGATTGGAGGCTCGGCCACTTGTGGAATTAGTTAGACTTAAGATTATTTTGCTATGTTAAGTTTTCTTTTGTAACACTTTGTAATTTAAAATAGAATGTTCTACATTCGCCATTAGTCCACGCTTTGTGTTAGTGTCGACTTAAAATAAAATAAAATAAAAATAAAAAATAGTGTATGCAAATTGCAGGATATTTTATCTTTTATAACTTCTGTGAGTCGACTCCAAACCTAAGTGGAAAACTAGAGATATTTGTTTAGTGTACATAAGGCGATGGTGAAAGATTAAAATAAAACTCTTCAGGTCAATTTCACAGACGGTCAGATAATGACGAACTGGAAGTTCGCCATCTCCTTTTCTTTTTTCTTTTCCAACCTAACATGGTTGTATCCTTATAACAGAGTTGCATTTTTATTGATACATAATAGAGCGTTTACAATAACAATAGGGAGTTAGACCAGGAATAGTTTTTTCCTTGATAGATTTCAAAGTCATATATGTATTATGCCATTGATGTGTTTCTTAATCGAAGTATTTCTGCCCTTAAAAGGAACCGTGCATACATAATTCATATCCAAAACATATGTTTGTGCCGGCTGTATGAATTAGCCCCCACTGAATTAACCCCCACCGGGCAAAATGACTTAAGCCCCACCAATGTCTCAGTGAATCTTTCCCCACCAAAAATGACAGAATCCACAAAAAAAAAAAAATGAATTAAACCCCACGAAAATGATTTTATCCCCACCAATCAAAATGAATTAAGCCCCACCAAACGTGGGGGTTCTTACATGACAGAATCCCCACCAAAAAAAATTGAATTAATCCCCGCGAAAATGACTTTAGCCCCACTTTCCGCTATTTTTAATTTCGTGGTAAAACTGGTGGAGCTTAAGTCATTTTGCCCGGTGGGGGTTATTTCAGTGGGGGCTAATTCCTACACCCGTTTGTGCCCATATGGATAAACGGAATTTTTGAAAATTCTTCAGAGCTACAAACACTAAATTAAAACAGGAATAATTCAAACTGCTAAAATAAACGTTTTTGTACACTTCTGATATGTTTAACACAAAATGGATCACATATATTTACATTCAATTTTTATTCAACGAAACCCATTTTTCAAAGAAAAGTAAAGATAGACACTTTTTGAATGGTTTTTTTTTTTTTTAATTTAAAAGAGGTGATAAAAAATGTGTATTGCTGGTTTCGGAATATACATTAAAAAATCACAGTCAGCTAAAATATAAGTAGTGCTAGCCACCGACAAACTTAGATGTATTCACAACTAAAAACCAAACATAACAGTTATTTTACACAGTGTCATGATCCACTACTAATAGCCGTACAACACTACGTATTTTTCTAGTGCTTTATGCTGTTTTTTACGCAAAAGAGATAGCCACATACAGTTTTCGCGTTTGTAAAAACAGGCAAGCTATGTTGTAAAAACTAACGAAGTACAATCTACTCTGTTAAAAACAATCGAAAAAGTTTGTATTTCGTCTCTTTCGACAGTTGGCCGTTTTTCGTTAGTTTTCACTATAGTAATATCTGTACCACTAACAAGAAAGATCGGTAAGATAACCAAATTCATGATGGATACGAATATTAAACACACTACGATTTGAGAGAGGAGGCACACAAAAAATCTTCCTGAATGATGAAATTTTAGCCTCATTTATCCAAGTAGCGAAAGCAAATTGAACTTTCTGTGGTGTTTTTTCAACTGCTCATCAGTTTGGCTCGATATCTTAAGAGAGTTCTAGCGTTTCCATCATTTGTCTACAGTTCGTCTTCAGAAGATCTTTCTGTATCATTGGAAGCTCTGAGAGCAAGTCCTTCTCGGCCACCCAGAATAACTGGGATCATGCGTATGTAGTAGCTTTCATGCAGAAAGTCTAATTTTTGTATCGACAATTGCAAATGAATGCATAAAGCATTAAATTCCCATTCTGAAAGACCACTGCGACAGAAATTTTTTGTGGTATTATAATTAACTGTGCTTTTCGAAAGCTTCTAGTGGTTTTTTTCCGCTTTTTTAATGAGGTAGTAACTAACTGTCCCAGAGTATGATTACCGACTCATCACAATGTAGCACAAAATAACAGACAGTATTTGCAATATGCACCGCCTTCTATTGCCAATACGTTACAGCTCAACCTAATATAAACGCACAGCGTTTGCGGACGCACAGAAGTCTATACGCAACGATGCAGGAAAGCTGTAGCGGCCATGGGACTCCAAATCTCCTTTTGCAATTAATGAATTAAGTTTATTTCATCAGCTGCTGATGTTTGAACAAATAATCCAATATCATAGGAACTGAGCTCATATTTCAAAAAGCAATCTTGTCGGTACCTCCAATTAAATTCCACTTCTGTAGTAGTCAGTGCTTATCCCATTTTGAGTTTGAAGTTCAGTACGACTACATTCGCCAACGTCTTCACATGAACCAAATAATATTTTGCACTTGATCTGAATTTATGCTATATTCAATATTATGTTAAACTTGCATCTTCCTTCTCTATTCGCCTTTTTTTTACACAGAAAACGATAAGACTTATACAATACAACCTATTTAATAAAAATCCAAATTATTTAATAATAATATGAATAATTTAATGGCATTGAGCCCCCAAAATCTCCACTTGCGCACGGGCCTGATTTTACTTATCTTGAAATTGAAGGTTTTGTAAAAAATAAACTCTTTTTTCTGTAGGCGTTGTAGTATCAACATAATTTTCGTTATGCTCGCAAAATTTTTAAGCAAATATAAAAATATTTAGTGTAACTAAACACCCTTTTATTAAGCTGTATCGTAACAGGGTGTTCAAGCACTTTTTGTACAATATATTGACCATGTATGTACATACATATGTATAAGAAAAGGGTTGCTATTAAAACATTGCCTTGGGGCAATACAATTTGTAAAAAAAAAACGTTCAATGTGCTTATACATAAATTGGGCAACTTTTCGCACGGATTAAACTTAAACTGCTTTACTTTCCACATTTTTTGCTTATACATAATTTGTTTTGAATTCAACAAGTCAAATGTACTTCGTATGCACGTAGTTACATATGTATCACGGTGGGTTTTAAGCATGTTTTATTAAACGGTTCATGTCCCTACATTATTTCTTTTGAACTCTCAAATATGCATTAAAATAAGATGATATGTTGATTTTTAGCATTTTTCCCAGAGCTCTTTTTTAATAAACTCATTTTAAAAATAAAAAATACCCAATTTTGAGATTTTTTACATTTTTCTGGAAAACGTTAAGTTTTATCTTAAAACTACATGGGACAAAGTTGTAGACCTGAAAATTCTCTACAAAAACGGTGTGAACAGTTTTTATCTACGAGTCACCAGTTCTGAGATATCGCGATTGCAAATCTAATTCTATACATTATATGCACATAAATGCCACTTATAGACTTTTCCGGATTTTTCTCGAAAACGGTTACATGTATCGAAAAATTTTCTTTTACCATTTGTTCGTCACGAAGCTCCTCATTAACAATGAAAATAGTTATTTTTGTAAAACTTATAGTTCCCTAGCTAGAGCCAAATTTGCTCCATTCGTGATATCAAAAAGTAATAGTGGTTTAAATTTAGATATCTTGTATAACGAAATTTCGATATAGCTAAATTTTTGTGGAGAGCTTAGGTTGACCGCCAGAAAGAAAACTGCAAAGATCCCATATGTGCTAAAAAAGTTATTCAGCGTCAAAAGTCGAGAAGAATCCAAAAAAACCTAAAATATGGATCTTTGACCAGTACAATTGATGCCATCGCCAAATGATGCTAAAGTTGTGTCAAGTGACCAGCAGGCTTCTGCTTTTTTCATGAGTATTGACCGCGAAGAGTTGCAATGTTAAACGGACTTTAATTATAGCCACGTATTCATTCAAATAAGAATTGTGAGAGGTTTTTTTATTTTACCTAACAGAAGATAAAGATCGCGTTTTTCATGGATGTTTATCAATAGTCTGTAGAAAGATATAAAAAAAGCACATTTCATATTTTCAGAATTGTGTCTATAAAACTTCATAAAACTTATTTTTTATAATTTATAAAGTTTCATATAAATATCGATAAAGGCCTCCAATATGACCTAAAAGAAATAAAAAACGACCCAAAATAAGCTATAAAAAGGCAGCAATAAAAGGCTCCGAAAAGAGTCCAAAAACCCTCAGAATGGAGGAATAAAAGGCTTTGAAAAGAGTCCAAAAAGGTTCCGAAAAATTTTCAGAAAAGCACCAATAAAAGTCTCAGAAGAGTCCGAAAAGTCTCCGAAGTTCATTTAAAAAGAGTCATAAAACGCTCTATATTCATCGAAATCGGACTCATTTCGGACTCTTTTTTATGACTCCGTTTGGAGTGCCCGCGGTAGAATGATTTTTTTTCTCCATTTGGTCTCCGAAAGGAACTCATTTTGGAGGGTAAAGCTCTGGGAAATGAGCGTTTTACGGCTCCGAAAGGAGTATTTTTTTGCACTTTTGGTTAGGGTGGATATGCCACCATATCACCAATTCTCTATCAAAACAGAAAAATTTGTACAACCAAAAAAATTTTCTTGGGTATAATTTTAGGCATCAGAGTATGGTGTTTCAAAAAAGTAAAGAATATTAAAATTTATTATGTATGGGTCTGGGTATCTGTTTCAGCAAATATGTTTACCTTAGCGAAATATTTTTTCGAATGCAAATCAAAATTAAAAACCCCCCTAAGGCTAATTCCTGCGCACGGCCCTGGTAACTGTTTCCCGAAGAAATACATATAACAAGCGGCATATATTGAAGAAAAAAGTAAAAAACAAACAAGAAACTCGTCCAACAATATCAAGAGACGTATCAAAAAGGGCGTTTCGACTTTGGTATCAATAATCCAAAAGCGCAAAAATAAATTTTTTGTTGCAATCAAAAGTTGTTGGTAAAAAGCTTTTGTTTCGCTTATTTCTGTTCGATTGTTTATGTGCTCTTCTGCTCGATTGCTGCACTATTAACCATGTATTTCTAGACGTCAAACACTAGTATTTTTTTTAGGCAATTACCGAAATGCTGGCTTAATAGTTGCACCTCTTATGCTGTCGCTTTTATTTATTTATTTATTTATTACGACTCTTAAAGCCTAGTTCAACACATGAAAGTAATATTGCATTACTTGAAAATTTACAATATTTTAACTAGAAATAAGTACTTAAAATATTTACATTAAGATTTTTTAAATTTGATATACTTACTATGTTACTTATTGTTATTGCGTTGTTGCATGCACCACAAATCCACACAAACCCTACATCTATCTTATATTCATAGATTTGGTATAATCAAATAACCTTTTTTTAAATACCTTATTATCACAATTTTTAATGCATTCTGGGAGCTCATTGAAGCATTTTAACCCTTTATAAAAAAGGCAATTTTTTCCGCTTCGGTTTTAAAATAAGGAAGCTTGAAATAATTTCTCTGTCTTGTATTTCTATCATGGACCTCGCAGTTGAATTTAATGCCAGATCTTAGATAATCTAGCAAATTCTTCTTCTTTAACACTAAAGTACACGCGCCTTTTTTTTACACTAACGCACGCGTGGCCTACTATGGTAGACCATTTTAAAATAGCAATAAAAAATTGTTTCATTACATATTACTGAAACTAATGATTGAAAGCGTATTTATATTTATTTCAAAGAATAATTTAAGCTTTAATTTATCCATAGAAAACAACATTTTAAAATCAAAGCCAATTTTGTTCTATAATAGTAAAAAATACCAAAACTTGTACTTTTGAGACCAATGATTCAAATTTTTTCTTACATTATTAAAGTTTATCAAAAACCTATTTTTGTGACATTTATTACACATCACAGCCGGTTGATTAGGGCAAATCCATTTGTTGCACGGTTTGCACTTTTTTATGATTGATTTCTTGCTGCTATGGTAGTCCCGAGACTTTTTCGCTAATCTTCAGAAATATGTGTACGAGCAGAAAGCTCTCACGGTAGTGACTTGACGACAAATTTAATGCATAGGGCTTTCCTGGAACTATTCCGCTCTAACATACAGAATTGTTAAGTTATCAACAAAAATATACCAATGGTCTACTATAGTAGGCCGCGCGTGCACTCCAGTGTTAAATTGCCATCTAACAGCCTGAGCGATTTTGACCGCCCAATATAGCTCGCCAGTCATTTCTCCGTTGCGCCAATTGGAGACCCCGCGAGATCGCAGGTCGGTCTCCACTTGGTCCTTCCATCGGAGTGGTGGTCTTCCTCTTCCTCTGCTTTCACCGGCGGGTGCCGATAAGTATACCTTCTGGGCTGGAGCGTCTGCGTTTTAATGCGCTGTACTATGTCGACGTCTGCGTAAAGCTCATACAACTCATCATTAAATCTTCTTCGGTACTCGCCGTCGCCAACGCGTAGAGGCCCACAAATCTTTCGCAGAACTTTTCTCTCGAATATTCTCAATGCCGCCTCATCAGATGTTGTTAGTGTCATCTGCACCATATAGCAGGACGGGAGCGATGAGTGACTTGTAGAGTGTGATTTTCGTGCATCGAGAGAGGACTTTACTTTTCAATTGCCTACTCAATCCAAAGTAGCATTTATTTGCAAGAGCAATTCTTCGTTGGATTTTTAGGCTGACATTATTGTTGGAGTTAATGCTGGATCCAAGGTAAACGAAGTCCTTCACTATTTCGAACTTTTTGCTGCCAGCAGTGGCGTGGCTACCAAGGCGCGAATGCGCTGACTCTTTGCTTGATGACAGCATGTACTTCGTTTGTTCCCTCGTTCACCACCAAAAATATTTTTTCCGATCCTTTTTCTAGTTTGGAGTAGGCAGAGGCTACGGCGCGGTTAAGGCCGATAATGTCAATGTCGTCAGCATATGCTAACAGTTCCAAGCTTTTATAGAATATTGTTACAGCGCGGTTAAGTTCTGCAGCTTGTATTATTTTCTCCAGCATCAAATTAAAGAAATCGCACGATAGGGGGTCACCTTGTCTGAAACCTCGTATAGTTTCAAACGGCTCGGAGAGGTCCTTCCCAATTCTGAACGGCAAATTACCGTTTTTTATATTGGGAATAAATTTCATTGTATGAAAGTATACTAGCTGTTTTACACTCATCCAATTCAAACTGAGTAGCATATCCTTTATGAGAGTATCATAACGTTTGCGTAATATAAAACGCATAGCTTTATTCTGCATTTTTTTTAGTTTTTCAATTTGGGAATCTTTCATTATAAAAAACATGGTAGAACAATAGATGAAGTAACGCTCGGCTATAGATCTATATATTTTCAGTTTGTAATAACTATTTAAGTTTTTACAAGTTCTATAAATAATCCATAGTTTTGTTGCTATTTTACCTATTGTATAATCAATATGAGTGTCAAATTTTAATTTACAATCTATTTGGATACCCAAGTACTTAATTGTATGTACTTTTTCAATTTCCACATTATTTATTTTAATAGTTTCTAGTTCATCAATGTTCTTCCTTGTTATTATCATATATTTTGTTTTCTCAATATTAATTTTAAGTCTGTTGACACACAGCCATGTATAAAGAGCATTTAAATCAGTCTGTAGTTTTACTCGCATCTCAGTTTCGTTTCTTCCACATATCGATATAAGCGCATCGTCAGCAAGGAGTTTAATAGAACTAAATTTTCATATTAAGTTAATATCATTTATATAAATGTTGAATAAAATTGGAGCAAGAACAGATCCGCGAGCAAATTTAAAAACGCAATTTAGCCGACTAATTGTATTGAAATCTCGATCAACAACTTCAATGTTACTGCATATATTCGCAATGCTGTCAACAAAAAATTTACACAATTATAAACATTGGATACACAACCTTTAGTGTCGTGATTTGCTCCGCATTTACCACAAGATTTTTTATTAATACATTCTACTGCCTTGTGATTGAAACCCTAAATACTTTTACATATTCAACAGTAATACAAGAGTCCCATTCTACATTAATTCTCTCTTGTTCTAATATTTTTCGTATTTTTCTATGTCTGTCTCAATGAGAGCATTAAAACATTCTTCACTACGATTGTAATTTTCGAAACTCTTTAAGGCCATTGGTAATAGCTATGGAGAACTTGAAAGAAAATCTTACGGTGAATATGGTGTGCTCCAAGATGCAACTTCATACAAAGAACAAAAAAAAAAGGTATATTTATATAATGAGCAGAATAGTGTTGCGGAGCGCATGAACCGTACGATTGTAGAGCATATTCGTTCGCTCAACAAAACCTTTTGGACAGAAGCTGCAGTAACAGCTGCCTATATTGTAAATGAAAATATAAACATTTCTCAATAATAAAATAATTATATTAAATGAAAAATTTAAAAAAGTTCGATTTGTTCTAGTTTCCGGACAGTTAAATTTAGTTTCTGGTCACTTTTGTTTTAGTTTTTGGAGACCCGAGATTTGTATGACATTTATATGTACATTGTATTTTTATATCCAGCGTACTAATACTAGTACAAGGGTATTATAATTTTGTCCACCTAACGGTACTATGTAACGGCGCAAAATAATCGAGTTAGATATAGAGTTCCAGGTATGAAAGTTCTTAGGTTGAAAAGAGGAACTGATTAAAGCATGTCCGTCCGTCTGTCCGTCCGTGTACACGATAAATGGAGTAAAAATTGAGATATTTGCATGAAATTTTGCATACAGGTTACTTTCTGGCCAAGGTAGGTTGCTATTGAAAATGGGTGAAATCAGATGATAACCACGCCCCCTTTTTCGATATCGATTATATCGAGATTTTCGATCACATAAATTGACACAATTTGCGTAAAAATTGAGATATTTGCATGGAATTTGGTGTATTGGTTACTTTCTGGCCAAGGTAGGCTGCTGTTGAAAATTGTCGCAATCGAATTATAACCACGATATCGAAAATTTCGAAAATTACATAAATTAACATAAGTTGAGTAAAATTCGCATGAAATTTGGTACACGGGTTACTTTCTGGCCAGGTTGGTGTTTAAAATGGGCGAAATCGGATGATAACCACTCCGCCTTTTTCTGAAAACTAAGGCTGGGTATTTAATATTCGGTTCACCCGAACTTAGACTTCCTTACTTGTTGTAAGATATTTTTGAAACATAAAGAAGGAATTTGAATATAATAAATATGACCGATTTTCTGGGAAAGTAAACCAAGTAGTTTTTTTTTTGCCAAATATTGCAAGCACTGTGGTCTTTTTCTTTTTTTCCTACATCCAAACAAGGGTACATATAAAAATAATTATAACTATTTCATATACTTTTATTTGTAACCAATTAATATGTATATAATCAGCAATATAAGCGATTATTGCTAAAATAAATAGAATTACTTATTGCAGCACTCATCAGCACCTTTTATTTGATAACCATATTGTACTAACACATTTTGGATCGCCCTTGGTCCACATATTGGTCGATAACTACAAAACTGGTTAAGAGATCAACGGTTACAATTTTATTATATGTACAGATACTCAGTTTTCGCCATATACATATATAATACTTCTATATTGCTAGTATCGTATATTCCCAATATGCTGAAAGCGTGTCAATCATTATTACACGAGATGCTTATAATGCAAGTTGTGCGCATGCGCGAGTTTTATTAGTGTTAGTGCATTGAAGCAGCGTGGCGAAAAAAACGTATGGAAGGGGTAGACAGGGGCCACTGACTTGTTTACACAAATTGTACTTTATAGCAGCGTATAAAACCACAGTTGAGTAAATTAAATATGAAAATGCCAATATATTGAATATAAACCGTAATATATTTATTATTTGAGCTTATAGGGTTTCTATGGCTACGTGATCGTCCATAATATGGTTAGAAAATGCATTATTTAAATTTTGAAAAATTGTGAGAGCGAAACTGACTTTTGTACATTACATTAGTGCAGGAAATAATAAGAAAAAGCAAATAAATGCAATCTTTGAAATATCCAAATATTTCATTGACCCCCTTTTATTCAAAAAAATTGACGACGCCAACCGAGATTTTGTTTCTTCTCTCATTGTATGTCTGTACTGTAATGTTTGACACGCTTCACAGTTCTTTACTAGCAATATAGAAGTATTATATATATGGTTTTCGCACGTGTAACGTTAGCAGTGCTTTGTGTAACGTAGGCAGTGCCTTATTTTATGTTAAATTACGCTAAAAAATCCTAAAGATTTTGGTAAAGCGGTATGCCATGGCCTTGTTAGCATCCTTGCTATATAACATGAAGAAAAATTGGGATGATTGTCTCAGCAAGTTCGCAGAAATTAAACCAGACATGATCTATATCTTGATCTCACTTCCAAATGATGTAACGTTAGCAGTGCGTTTCACGCGCTTATAACTTTTACGATATGGTAGCCATCAAACTAATTTTACTCTTAAAATGAAGGTATAGGCCTACCTGATAGCATAAGTAGCAAAACCTTGGACGTTTCTAACATTTTTGTTATTATTTCGTATAAACTAAATAAAAACTCCATGCGAATGTAACGTTAGCAGCCGGAAAATTGGTCATATGTAGGTCTTAATAATATTCCCATCAAATAGATGTTGATCCTCTTTGATAAGGACACTGCACATAAACCGTGGCTCGAGGGGTCAGCCAAACTTACGGCGTACGCAGTTGATGTTTTATCTGTCGTGATTGGTACATTTTTGCTATGTGACGGTTCGGGAACTTCAGGAGGTATTGAATTGAACTAAGTCTAAACTAGGAACGAAAAAAAATGTGTGAATAATTTTGTGCAGCAAGCAATTGTGGGAACCAAATACACAAGAGAGGGAAAAAGGCCCACGACGCCACTTAAGGTACACGGCAAAAAATTTTAGCCTAAATTTTAAACCATTCATTGGTTTAAGCAATTTTTAAAACTTTTTTGTAATAAATTCCAAACCTTTCCATTACCTACAAAAATTCTCAATTTTTTGCGGTTTAGATTTAAAACTTAACTGGGATAAACAAAAATATAACAAAAGTCGTATAGACAGCGAATGTGTCGCTTGTTCCATTGTAAATAGGGTTAACTCAAAATTCTAATTTTTTGGGAAAACGAAAATAAAGTTTTGTCTATTCAAACAGTTAACTAAGGCTAAATTAAGGCTAATGTAGTTGGTACTAGTAGGGTCACGTCAATAAATAAGGTATGACGGCAAACTGCAAATATTAAGCTAGTATACGGTGGCGCGAACTAAAGTCAGTGGAATTAACGTCAGTGACGTTAATTCGCACCCCAAAAGCGAATTAATGTCAGTGACATTAAGACGCATGCCAAAAGCGAACTAAGGTCAATATTTTTAGCGAACTAACGTCATTGACATTAATTCGCATTAAGAAAGCGAACTAAAGTCAGTACATTTTTTTTATATTCCAAATTTTCATTTTTCATTATCACCTTCGACTTATGATCATTATATCATGAATCTGGGATTTAAAAAATGAATCTGGGATTGACTTAGGTCAGATCCCCAATTCGAGGCATGATCAATGGTATTTATGTGCAGAACTCCTTTCCGCATTGGCGGCCTTCGGCCGCGTTTCAAAAATAACCCTGGGCTACGCCATTCCAACTCCGGGTGGTTGCCATAGCCGTGGCTACCGCCACGGTGATGTCCTTCCGCGTGCCACTCTTTTCTCACAGGGTAATGTGATTACAACAACCACATGAAAATGACAGAAAATTCTGAACTTTAACTGCAAATATCTCGCAAACTACTAAAAATATTGGTTCAGCGGAGCTATATTCATGCTCCTGGGACCAAAGCGCGTCTCCTGATACATATCTCAACATTTTTGGTTGTGTATTAGCGCTCGGTACCCCAAGTAACGATTACCCACGTCTAGATTTAGAATCTGAAATGAGATTTTTTTCATCCGTTCAAAAGTTATTTGCAGTTAAAGTTCAGAATTTTCTGTAATTTTCATGTGGTTGTTGTAATGGCACATTAGGCTGAGCCCAAAAAGTGAAAAAGTGGGAAACGTGGCACGCGGAAAGACATCACCGTGGCGGTAGCCACGGCTATGGCACACACCCGGAGTTGGAATGGCGTAGCCCAGGCTTATTTTTTGAAGCGCGGCCGAAGGCCGCCAATGCGGAAAGGAGTTATGCACATAAATACCATGGATCACGCCCCGAGTTGGGGATCTGACCTAAGTCAAATTTTCGCCTGCAGCGCTACTTCGTCGAATCTCAAACCCAAATGCCTCAATGACATTAATTCGCATGTCCAAAGCGAACTAAAGTCAAAATATTTTTAAAGTCAGTGCCCTTAATTCGTTTTTGGTCATGCGTCTTAATGTGACTGACATTAATTCGCTTTTTGGATGCGAATTAACGTCACTGACGTTAATTCCACTGACGTTAGTTCGCGCCACCTAGTATACTGATAAGCAAAATATTTATATTAATGTGAGGGGGATGCTAAATTCCATCCAAACTTTATTCATTCAGAGATAATTCACTTTACAATAAAAAATTTATTCAGAAAAAAATAGCTCCATACGGAAATTTTCTAAATAATAGAGTTTCATACAAAAAAGAAAATGTGTTTTTTGCAATAATGCGTTTTTATTTTCTAATAGAGTGAATCAACTCAAAATCAAACCACTTTTTGATTTAACAAAACCAGAGAACATGTTTGTATGTTGGTGGAATATAGATTTTTTTCGAATTGATTTACTTTACATTGAACAGATAAGCTACGAAAATTTATAATACACAGATACAAATACCTCTATTTCCGCCATTTTTAGTTCAATGACTAATTTATAACGTTGAATAAAATGACCTTGGGTGGCTATTAAAATGTATCGTACTATCTAAAAAAAATTAAAATTTTTAGTTAACTCTGTTTACAATAGAACGAGCGATGTGTACTTTCTCATAACACGTACGTGTGCTCCGTAGCTCAGTAGGTAGAGCATTGCGCACAGGATGTGGGACACGTCGGTTAGAGTGCTAACATTTAAAAAAAAATAAAAATTTTTTAAAAACATTTTCGGTTAAAATTTAAATAACTTTTATTACGCACATTTCTTTGAAAGACGGTGTACATTTAATTCTAAGCCAAATTTGGTTTGGACATATATTTAGCCCAAAAAAGTTTAAAATTTTTAGCCGTGTATCATTTAGCAGCATTAAAATGGTAATTTTTAGTTTTAGCCTACTCTTCAGCAGCCCGTCCGGAAAGTGGAAATCATGGCTATTTATGGTTTAAGTAACCGGACAGTTGGTGCCGAAAATGAAAGTTAATTTATAAACAAACTGTTTTATTTCAAACAAATATTATTAAGTTCTATTGTAATATGCTAATAAATACTTGTTTAGCCACTTACTTTTTTTACCAGTTCCTATTTTGCATACAGGTAGGTTGCTATTGAAAATGGGCGAAATCGGATGATAACCGATGATATCGAAAATCACATAAATTGACTGAACTTGCTTAAAAACTGAGATATTTGCATGGAATTTGGTGTATTGGTTACTTTCTGGCCAAGGTAGGCTGCTGGTGAAAATTGTCGCAATCGAATTATAACACGCCCCCTTTTTCGATATCGAAAATGACATAATCGAAGTTGAGTAAAACTTGAGATATTCGCATGAAATTTGGTACACAGGTTACTTTCTGGCCAAGGCAGGTTTGTCTTTAAAATGGGCGAAATCGGATGATAACCACGCCCCCTTTTACTGAAAACTAACGGTGGGTATTTAATGTTCGGTTCACCCGAACTTAGACTTCCTTACTTGTTAACTATACTTCTGATTCAACTTAAATTTTCCAAAGACACTCAGAAAACATATATATTTCCATTAGTGCTGTTATTTAAAAAAATTTGTTGGTGATTTTCCATTTATCCCAAAACATTGACATGTGCCCGGGCAATAGCGCTGTTCGGATAGTGGTTCAGTTATCCTGTAGTGTAGAGATAGCAGCCACAGCCCCGAGGAAATGTGGCCAGGTAGAAAATCTTATTCTTGGTGCATATAAGTAAAGAAAAACGACATAAGTTGGGGCCAAAATCCTTCGAATGCATTATGGTAGGCTACAGTGCTGAAAGCAAAGTATATCGCTTATTTAATCCCATAAAGCAGAGACATAGTTTTTCTGGAAAACGAAGACAAAGTATGCAATGAACTCGCGGTAGATCACTATTATCCGACGTTAATAGAAACAGATACAACAAATTCTGGGGTTGACGATAATGGCAAGGAACTTGCGCCAATGATAGTTCTAAAGATATTGGTTTTGCGGTTTACACACTTAAAGTTGGCGATGATGCAAATTCAGGCGGCAACTGGAGTGAAAGTGGTGAAATTCGCAGGTCAGAAAGGCTCCTTGGTAAAACTCATCAGTCGTATAACCTTTGTGCTACGCGGTTAGTCTACAATGGGCCTGAAAAACTTTCAGAAGCGGTGGAAGAAAGCTAATGGTGAACACGATTTAGGTGTTCGATGAAAACAGTACACCTATTCTTAGAAAAGCTAGGCTGGTAGCTAAAGGGTATTGCCATCGAGGCGGGGTATATTACGCTGAATCATTTGCTCCAGTGGTATGGTTTCACACTGAGAGAAGTTATTGGTAGTCGCTAATCAATTATCAGAACAATTCTGAGAGATCACAACTAAATTCCTGCAACGGTTCACTCATTTGGCGCTTTAAGAAATTCGAGCAAAACTATCAGACTTGCTCTGCATAAGATCAACTTAGCATTTCAACTACATAGCATGTTAACAACAGCAAGAGTGATTCGAACTCAAGTGTTGAAATTCAAATTAACTGCTTTTCGAGTTATGAATACAGCTGGTAAAAATCGTAAAAATGAGTGTCTCTCGTTATTGTAGTCACGGTTGCCTTAAGTTTAACAGGAAAAATTGACCAAGGAGTTAAAAAAAATTAGCAAAAAATACCAAGCAGTACACAACGCAGTCGCATTGAATTATCAGAGAAAGTAACAATTAAATTGTACTTATACTTGTCAGGGGATACAAGTTTAAAAGTAAAAGCCCGGTATGCTGTTGAAAAGAAAATGCTCAAGAAATATTTTCAATTATTTCTTGACCAATAAATTGCCATGAATAAATGACGATGAAAGTTGGAGTCCAAATGGCATATCTTTTACGAAGCGAAATTCCTTGTTAGATGAAGCATCAGGATCATCTCCAATCTTAACAATTTCTGATGATGATGAAAGCAGAATAACACCAGCGCAATCTCAAAATATAACACTCGAAGGAGATATTGATTTATCTGATTCAACAGTCAATCAACAGCAAGTTTTGGTGGGAAATGAGGTTTCTTCACCTAATCAATACACCTGCCAAAATAATGATACACAAAATATAATATACATTTACGAGGAAAATTCTAGTTCAGACGTGCCTTGCAAAAGTACAAACACTTGTTCAAAAATGTATGATAATTTGAATCCTGTTTGCGACTTATTCCAGAACTTTCTGATCCCTTGGGCTAAATTTTCACCTGAAATAACTCGAAAACTACTCAGCAAACAAAAGCTCGGCAAACTTTTAAAGTTATTTGCAAATGTTTTAGTCGACGAATTGCGTGCAATATCATATTATATACTGATGAGTGTCTATAGAGCTGTTGCTCAGCAAGCTTCTCAAAAATACCCAGATTCCTTTATTGAGAGAGATGGTGAAGGAAATGTTATGTCGCATTCAGAGGTTTCATTAATCGCTACCATGAGAAACCGCAACAATTTTTTGAACAGCGAACCAAAAAGGAAATCTGTAAATAGTCATTTGCCTCACAAAAAACGGATTTTAAATGCTTTAGCCAGAACTTGTATAAATTTGGAGCCACAAACGAATGACGTTGATAACAAAGACGTTAACACTAAAAAACAGTATTTAATATCAATGTATCAAAAGAAAAATCTTTGTGCAGTTGAAAGTGATACTGTTAAAATGTACATGATCGATTGCTTCTCCCCCCTAAGAAGTTTTCTGAATGATTCACAACAAAATCCGTCCGTTAAAGATATTTTAAGTGACTGGCCGATGATTTTTCGAAAGGACTGCCTTTATGATCACTTCAGCAAAGTGATGGAACTGCAGGTTGAAACATTTAAGGAACGCTTTTATGCATCGTGTGACAAAATGAAATCTTTTTTTGGCATAGAACAAGACGCAGATGAAAAATCAATCTTAAAAGCTATCTGCAAATTTTTTAAGGAAAAAGATACGCTCATTTTCAAAGAATACAAGGTATTCCAACCCTAAAGCTATAAAAAATTACAAATTTCTTTAATATATGTATATTTTTCTTATTACAGTTTGGCTCAACCATTGAAGATATAAAAAACGACAAAGAGGAAGTAACTCCCTGGATATCTATAGTTGGTAAATATAATATTCTATAAACTGCCTTAGTTATACACTAATATAATTTTATTTTTTAATTTCTAGCAACTTCACCACAGGAAAATAATGCCCACGTAGCTTACATATGGTTTGAGAGGGAAATAACTTGGAAGGAGGAAAATTTTAATATCGTGGACTTAGTATTACAACTGCTTTGCTACTATTATGTATTTAACTTAGTTTATCCCAAAGAAATATCGCAAACGTTTGAATTTTTTATGAGATATTTTTTTAGATTTTACCCCGCACAAATGAGAGGCAAAAAACAACACATAAATAATTTAAGAAAAATCAATACACTTATAAGAAAACTAGACCAAGCTATGTAAAAAATCTTGTAAACTAAAGGTCATAGTTCGTAAATTATTTGCCAAAGGCGATACAAATTTAATTTCTGTTTTTTATTTAGCACAAAATATCTTGCGCTGTGAAATGAATATCCAAAGGCGATACAAATTTAATTTCTGTTTTTTCTGTTATTTCTGTTATTTAGCGCAAAATATCTTGCTCCATATGTGAATATATTTATAAATATAATATATATGTATAAATAAAATCACTATTTCTTTTTATTGAACATATTATGTTCAAAAGGCAACTTAAAATTGAACATATTCTGTTCAAAAGGTAAGTTAAAGTAAAACATATTATGTTCCAAATTAAACATATTCTGTTCAAAAGATAGGCGGATATTAGACATAATTTGTGTAAAAGTTTACACTTAATTTGGTTGAAAATCAACAAAAATGTCTAGAAAATTTGTTGTCTAATTTTAGGTCGATAATATTTGGTAATCTGTTGCCGACTATTTTCGACCTAATTTTCAGCAAAAGTGATTTAGAGTGTAGCAAAGAAATTTTGACGTTCCGTTTTGCATGTTGAATAATTGCAATTTGCCGCTTTTTATATGAATTTCAATGTTGTTTTATTATATTTTTTATTTTTATTTTTCCGAAGCTTCAGTTTTTCTTCACGAAATAAAGCGACAACTATTTACTGTTTTTATTCTTTGTAAAAATTTTTCAGAAATTAGCAGTAGAAAATTAGAAGAGATTCTGACACAAGAAATTTTTCTTTAGCGTTTCGGCTCTACTCAATATCCACTCTACTTTTGAAGTAACTCCTGAAGAAATCCTAAACAAAATTTCAAAACAAACAATAAAAATAAATATTGTTTTGTACACGGCTAAAAGTTTTAGCCTAGATTTAAAAGTTTTTGGAGCTACATATACACCTAGACCAGTATGTCTGCGTTCAAAGTGTTGTTTGGAATTTCCAGTAAGATTAACTTCCTTTGACTAATTTCATTATTTTTGTATGAAAGTATGTGTAAAAAAACAATAAAAATACTGCAGCTCAAAGTTAAGAACTTTGTGGAAAATTCATGAAAATTCGAAAAATTTTCATCAAAATTTATAACTTTTCAGTAAAAGTTTTTAGATTTTTTTCGCGTATGTAGTTTTGTGGCCCGTTTAATTAATCTTAAGCCGCTAGAAGAATTACTCGATTTTTGGCAATTTTTTTTTCTAGCCAAGTGCATTAAATACCAAATGTATAAGCGTAATATTTTTATATTGAAGAAAATGCTTTTGGTCGGCTTTTGACAATTGAATGGACTACAAAACTGCATACTTGAAAGTTAGACATTTTGATGAAATTTTTGCGAGTTTTCTTGAATTTTCATGAATTTTCCACAAAGTTCTTAACTTTGAGCTGCAGTATTTTTATTACAAAAATAATGAAATTAGTTAAAGGAAGTTAATTTTACTGGACATTCCAAAAAACACTTTGAACGCAGACGTAGCGGTCTAGGTGTATAACCAAACCAAATTTTGTTTAAAATTAAATTTACGCCGCTTGTCATAGAAATGCGCCTAGTAAAATTTTTTTCAATTTTTAAACCTAAAATGTTAACAATTTTTTATGCTTTTTTAAAAAATGTTAGGACTCGAACCGACGTGCCCCAAATCAGTGCGCAATGTTCTAGCTACCGAGCTACGGCGCACTCATGAATTTTATTCGAAAAGTACACATATTCGCTGTGTATACGACTTTTGTTGTATTTTTGTTTATCCCAGTTAAGTTTTAAATCAAAACTGCAAAAATTTACAATTTTTGTAGGTAATTGAAAGGTTTGGAATTTATTACCAAAAAGTTTTAAAAATTGTGTAAACCAATAAATGGTTTAAAATTTAGGCTAAAATTTTTAGCCGTGTAGAAAAAGGAAAGTTTCAAATAAATAAAAGTATGTATAAATATGTAAAATTTAAAAATATAAATATATATGTGTGTATTTATAGGTAATTCTTATTTACTGACACTTTGGCCAAACCCCCCCCCCCCCCCCCCCCAAATTTTGTTCTGGCTACGCGCCTGGTCTTAGGTAAACGAAAAAAAACAAAGCTTTGTCAATGTCTCCTCATATTTATATTTTTGGCGCAGACGGGAGGCGGTTTGTATGGAGAAAGGAAGAAGGAAATAAAGCCCATGGGTGTTATCACCTTTTGCTGATGGGTGTTATTTCCTTTTTCGAAGAGAAATAAAGCCCACGGACGTTAAAAACGAATTAAACCAAGCTGATTCAAGAATTAAGTATATGGTTTTCTTTATTTCAATAAATTTTAACATATTTGTTATTTTTTTATAAGGTGGGGTGCAATAGCGCCTTGTGAAATAAGCCCTTTAAGGCCTTATGTGAAATAAGGCCTTTATTTCAAAAAAGGCTTTATTACACTTCGAAAGAGAAATAAAGTCTTAAAGGCCTATTGCTCTTTCATTTTTTTTAATGAAACAATAATATTCTAATTCTTTTTGTATTTTATTGAATAGTTACACACAAATTTCACGTTAACCAAAGTGGGAAACGTGGCACGCGGAAGGACATCACCGTGGCGGTAGCCACGGCTATGGCACACACCCGGAGTTGGAATGGCGTAGCCCAGGGTTATTTTTTGAAGCGCGGCCGAAGGCCGCCTACGCAGAAAGGTGTTCTGCACTTAAAAATCGTGGATCGGGCCTCCGTAACTATAATCCGAAGGGGGAAAAGCAATATTTTGTTTCTGTGAAAAGTTATTAGTGAAAAACCGAAAATTGACCTGGGTCAGATCCCCGATTCGGGGCCCCATCCACGTTTTTTATGTGCAGGACACCTTTCCGCGTAGGCGGCCTTCGGCCGCGCTTCAAAAAATAACCCTGGGCTACGCCATTCCAACTCCGGGTGTGTGCCATAGCCGTGGCTACCGCCACGGTGATGTCCTTCCGCGTGCCACGTTTCCCACTCTTTTCTCACAGGGTAATTTGTGAAAAAAATGCTAATAAACAGTTCGTGTTGCTCGCGTAAAATCCTATGGGCGTTATTTCTCTTTTAAAAAGGAAATAAGAGCCATGGGCTTTATTTCGTTTTGCAGATGGGCGATATTTCCTTGGGCGTTATTTCACTGCACCGTTATAATGCGATTGGGACAATTTTCAACAGCAGCCTACCTTGGCCAAGTAACCAATACACCAAATTCCATGCAAATATCTCAATGTTTACGCAAATTGTGTCAATTTATGTGATCGAAAATCACGATATCATTCGATACCGAAAAAGGGGGCGTGGTTATCATCTGATTTCACCCATTTTCAATAGCAACTTACTTTGCCCAGAAAGTAACCTGTATGCAAAATTTCAAGTTATGCCTTAATCAATTCGTTTTTTCAACCTAAGAACTTTCATACCTGTAACTCTATATCTATTTAACTCGATTATTTTGCGACGTTACATAGTACGAATGCTGGACTGTAGCCTGTTGACTCGCATACGCTCGTGTTCAGTGCTAGTGTCATCTCTGGCAGCAACTCATCCCACACTTTGTGCTCTTTCCCAGTGAATTGCGCTATTATCCTCTTGATGTTACGATTCGCCCTCTCCGTCGGATTCTCTTGCGGTGTATATGGTGCCGTTAGCTGGTGCTTGATGCCAGCTTCTTGTAAAAACTTCTTGAAATGTCTGCTTGTGAACTGCGCCCCATTGTCTGTGATTAGGATTTTTGGCGCGCCAAATCGGGCCAAAATCCTCTCCCTCATTGCTGCGGAGGTGGGAAACCACCACTAACTTTCGGACAGCGGAGGTAGGAAACCACCACTGTATATAATCTTGAAAACTCGTGAGCTTGCAAATCCCAGGAGTTCCTTCACTGTTGAACAAGGCGTCAACAAGCTACTATGCCTACCTAACGTCTGAATCTTATTGGCAAAATGCTCTTCTTTTATACTATTTTGAGCACAGGCGGACAGTTATTTTACAATAAAAATCCTTAATGTATGCTAATATCCTATTTACATGATTTGTATGTAAATATATATTACATCGATATAACTACACATTATGTTCTAAGTCCCTAACAGCATTTGCTACGTGCTCGCTTGCACCCGGAATGCCCCCATTGTGATCAGCTGCCCACTTGCACTCCATCGATCAGCTGGACATGCTATTGACATCAATATGTATGCTGGCTGTTTTGCTGAACTCCCACCGCCTATTGTCTTTAGTTGCGTTCCAGTTTGCTGACCTGGGTCGGATCACGGTCATAATTTAACAGGAACGATGCGGGTCAGCTGCGTGAGAGTTGTTTGTGTAAACAAATGTGTATACATATGCATGTTTGTGCTACTAAGCAAATAAGGGTTGACTGTCAAAAAATCTACTACAAAAAAATCTACTACTACGGATCCGAAACTGACCCAGAAAAATATCAAGATCACAGCGTTGTTGTTGCATTTACATGCAAAATTTTATACAGGTCTGGGTTTGTGTTTAACTGGAACACGCCATTTGCTATGCTAGCAATGCATTTTCCATTTCTTCTTTGTGCGATGTCCGCTCGTATTACCCGTGTCGGTAGCCTATGTGCTTATTGTGTATATACGTATGTATATTGGTTTGTTAGCAAAGCACCGCTGCCTTGAGTTGGCTGACCGACCCTTTTCATGCTGGAATGCCGGTTGCTTGCAATTGTTTGTGTGCTATTTTGTTACTTGGAACTAAAATATGGCTTGGTTAGCGGCTCATCTAATTTTTACAAAATTAGTTAAAGTGTGTATTAGGGTGTTCCAAAAAAATGTGTAAATTAGCGCATCCAAAAATATATATATTTGTGACAATTTATACCGCGGAATTCATGTGGTATAATGGTTGGTTATTTATATATATAAATACGTATGTAAATGTGTACAGTAGGGTGTTCAAAAATATATTCTTTTTTTTTATAAATTCAAAAATTCAAAGTAACTCCATTGTAAAGTCGGGACGAGTGGGTTCGCGTGTGGGGCTCCAAAACCGGTGGTTTTGGGGTCCTCACAATGTATAAAGAAAATAAGGCATGGCTTTCAACTAAAAACAAAATTTGTTTTATTTCGAGTTCTACTAAATTAATTGAAGCATTTTTATAGCAAAATATTTACGATTTTTTACGGTATTTAATTTGCTGTTATTAGATCGGAACATTAGGGTGGTAGCAACTGAGGTATGGTGGGTAGGTACCACAACGGAGCGACTGAGTTCAATGGGATTTTTTTTAGGCAAAACCCACTCCTTGAGACAAAAAAATTGGTGTATCACACTTTAAAATCCTACAATAAATGCCGAAGATATGAAGAAAAATGCAATTGGGCGACATCTAGGGTTGGCAAAAAAAAAAAAAAAATTTTTTTTAAATGTTTTTCAAAACCACATCATATGAGGCGAGGTGCGGCCGACTTTTTTTTTGTTGCCTGTAAGTCGAGACGCTCTAATGTACATACATCTGGTATATGCAGTGATGGCAAGCAACATGTATGTACATTGTATATACACCTGCTATATTTGAACATTCGAGCATGTGTTCGGGTATACCAGCGATGGGGATTTTTTTATGCGTTCGTATTTGCGAACAGGAATGCAAATTTGGTTTTTTAATGTTCAGTTTCGCGTGTAAGAAGCTTTAAGTAAGTACTTGAATAATTATAAACGAATAATTCCGAACCCTGATATTTATCTTCATCGACTAATGTTTATAAATAAATATTAAAAACTTAAATTGATGTTGTGCTTAAAATAAAGAAAATAAATTTGTTTCGATACATGAGGTTTCCAATTTTGAGTGTGATTTACTGTATTTACTTTACAAAAATTAAAATAGGTATTTTACAGATAGTACTTAAAATTAATTAATAATGTCTAATGAAATAATGTTGTCATTTACCAAACCCAAGATTATGTTGCAAATCCCTTCTAAAACGTCATGCATAATGTCAAAGCAAACGTTATTTGTTACGTGAAAGCTTTTTAACTCATTAAAAATACAAACTGTTTTGACACCGGTGTCTTGAAATTTATTGTTAAGTAAGTCATCTTCGTATTGAATCCTAGTTCTTGCAGTTGTTCGTTTTCTGAAACATCAATTTTAATTTGATCTTTAGTAGTTGTACATGCTCGACAGTAACGCTTGGCATTAAAAGATTGCATAAAACCCAACATACTATTTACACCTAAATTGTCTCCAACTATAAGACCTAAAACGAAATGTACTTTGAAAGTCTGATCAAATGATTGAATTAATATCCCTTCCTCCAATGATTTAAGCTCTTCAAGTAAATGGAAGAAGGACGTTCTGTTTCCACAACATTTCAAATCTTTTGTAGATATAAAAGCAGCATTAAAACTAAAATCAAGTTTTAAGAGCATATATTGTGAAATAGTAGGGAAATTGTAATAACAACCGCAAATTGAGAATGTGTGACTACCAAGAGCGTTATTTATTTGAAAGTCATCAAAATATAAAACGTAGGGTATTACCAGTTCAGAATCAAATTTTAATTTAATTGAACGAAAAATTTGGCCATTACAAAAATTTGAAAAATTAGTATCTGCTAAAAACTTTTCTATATTTTCTTTTTTGAAATTTTAATGGCATTATTTGAATGCTAAGCTTTTTACTATCGAGTGCAGGGTTTCCCTGAACAACTGTGTCAGCTATTTCATAAAGAATTACAAAAGACTTTGGGCATTCATATAAATTCATTGCCTTCAAAACTGTAATTATTCGATGTTCAGATTTTATTTCCATAAATGGATAATCACAAAAGTTAAGAATACAGTCAATATCGTTTTGTAGTTCGGGTAATAAGTTACTGTTAGAATTTGAAAATTTAGGCCCGATGCCTAAAATCTTATAAAATGCGTCACCCTAATGCCACGTTTTAGTTTATACAAAACCCCAACACCAAGCCGCCCACATGTATGTACATGCACGCATATTCATGTTTGTCAGCAAACATATACATGCATGTGGGTGTGCATGTGTCGGTTCACCTCCCCTTAAAACCGGAGGCTGAAATTCGGGGTTCAACGGTTGTCCGCGACTGGACAACCGTCTACTTTTCCAGCGAACGTTGCAGACACCACACCACGGCCACCCCAGGATTTTCACCGTCAGCCAATGTCGAAGGTAAAACAATTTGTAAAATTATAACTTTCAATTCAAATATACGGCCACATTATAACGAGAATTCTCGTTCTTTTTATTTTCTTTATTCCACTAAATCACAAATCGACCGCGGTGCGTCCGAGCCACGGCCGCTCTTAAGAACCACCACAGCCGACTTGTTCATGGTCCATCTCACCGAGAAACGGATACAGCCTATACAGTCCACAACAACAACAAAAAAACAACATCGAAGAGTTCAACATCCCAGCCGATTTGTTCATATTCAATTTTACTAACATTCAACTTGGAATTAATTCACTCAGCCACACACAGCCAAATTAACACTGCCGCAAAGAAGCTGCCACAACAACATTAACATACAACATACTCTGCCGATCACCACATCAAAGCACGTAAGTTGTATATTTCTTGCCACTTGTTTTTTGGTGTTGCTATTTTTTTTGTTAAACGAACTCGAATATTTAAATTTGAAAAAAAAGTGTCGCCCGCGAGTGTGCTCAAAACATAAGTGCGAAAAGTGAATTTGTTTAGTGAGTGCATTATTTAAAAGTTTTCAATAATTAACATTGTCATTGCTGAGGTAACATAACCTCACTTTCACATTAAATTCACTTAGCCTTTCGATTGGTAGTATCGTCTCAGTTTTCCACCTTTTTTTGGTAATAAACACGCACAGCTTTTCAACCGAAGGCTAGTTAGTATCTTAAATAAAGTCACTTAGTTTGTTTTTAGTTAAAATTTAATTTATTCGCACAAATATCCACTTAAATATTCACTTATTCGCTCGTTTTGATACACCGCGCACTTTACTTGTGTTTTCTTTTGTTTACTTTTGTTATTGCGGCAGCACATATACACACGTATACATATATATATAAACATATCCCCGGTAGCGTGTGGGTGTCGAGTTAATCAAATATTATAAATTTGAATTTATTGTCGAGTTTAAATAAATTATTCAGACGATACGGCCAAGTCTGTAATAAATAAATAAAATTTAATAAGATTTTAAAGAGTCTGCTTTCATTTATTGAAAAAATTATTGAATTGGTTTGTTTGATTTTCCTGGGGTACATACGGAATTTACCCTTTTTTAAGAATTATATTGTACGATTGAGCATTTCTCGTACCTCAAGCTATTTTTCTAGTTTTGGATTGATTCTAATTCCTCAGAATTGAAAACATGGACAGTTTCATTAGGTTGGCTGACACGATCAGCGAATTCGAAGCTGACTATAATGAAATAGAGGATTCCGCCCACACCAAGTTTACTCTTGGCCTTCAACAAGAGGACTTGAAGTCAATGTGGAGGAAAACGAGAACGGCCCAAGATGAGTTGTTAAACTCCAATAAGTTGGAAGCTTCTGACACAGTAGCAGTGAAATTAAAATTCAAGAAGGCATACGCCATATATTTGCGCTGCATGTCAGACATGGCTACACGCCAAGCGACGTTCACAAAACCCGATTCCAAAACGGAAGAAAAGCCAGAATTTGAGCACATTATCCGCCTGCCTCCGTGCGATACTGAAGTCTTCAAGGGCGATTACCTGTCATGGCCAACATTTCGTGACATGTTCACGGCCATTTATATCTTAAACAAACGCCTAACACCAGTTGAGAAATTGTTCCATCTCAACAATAAAACACAAGGTGAGGCAAAAGATATTGTGAAAAAATGTCCACTTACAAATGAAGGATTCGATATCGCGTGGAGAAACTTATGCGAGAGATACGAAAATAAACGTATACTTGTGAACTCGCAACTCCAAATTTTGTTCAACTTAAAAAAGGTAGAGAGTGAGTGTGGTAGCGCAATTAAAACATTGCAACGCGAAATAAATAATTGCCTTTCGTCATTGCGAAGTCATAAAATTGACACTTCCAACTGGGACGCAATTATTACATACCTGTGTTCGACTAAATTGTCGGAAAGTACGCTCGGTCTATGGGAACAAAGCATAGACCATAAAGTGGAAATATCCAAGTGGGAGGATATGGACAAATTTTTGTCCAACCGCTTCCAGACACTTGAAACAGTGTCCGGGTTCATAGGGGCTTCTTCGAAAGCGCAGAAACCGCAGAGTATGCGACCTGCCAACGAAACTCCTGCAAAAAGACTTGGTGCATACCAAGCAAATGTCACAAAGTTATTGTGCACAAAATGTAAATCAAATTCCCACAGATTGCGAAATTGTCCCCGTTTCCTAAGATTAACGCCGGTGGAGAGAATCAATTTTGTTAAATCCACCAAGGGCTGCCTAAACTGCCTATCCCCAGGACATACAGTGTCGAAGTGCAGCAGTTCGTACGACTGCAACAAATGCCACTCTCGACATCATACGCTCCTGCATGCGGAGTCTCTACAGACGCAGGCAACTAGCAGTCCGAATCAGTACAATGCTGATAATGCTGCCTCTACTTCCCAACAGGCACAACAGAGACGGGAAGTTTCAAAATCAAACTCGGATTCTAACCGAAATGTAAAATCCTGCCATGTAAATTCAAGTGCAGGTGTGCTGCTAGGGACAGCTCGAGTCACCATTCATCATAATGGTACAGACTTCCCAGCAAGAGCACTGATAGATTCTGGCTCAGAATGGTCGTTCATGACAGAACGACTAAAACGCCGAATCAATTTACCAGCAAAAAGGATGCATGCCCAAGTTTCGGGTATCACTAATGCTGTGCCGGCTCAAGTCAAGGCGGCCTCCCACATTGAACTCCGTTCACCAGTGGACCCTTGCTTTAGCCTAAAAACTTCTGTGCTAATTCTAGCCAAACTAACTGGGAATCTGCCATTCTGCCATATCGACTATGCAGGCATTCCCAGACTTAGTCTTGGCAGATAAGAGATTCTACGTTAATGAGGAAGTAGATCTCATACTTGGCGGAGATATACATCCGAAATTAATACGGAGCGGACTAAAAAAGAATGTACTAAGTACACTTCTGGCTCAAGAAACGGTGTTCGGTTGGATACTAACCGGGCGTGTAGACGCACCCAATCCAACCAGAAATATAGTGTCGTTTTACAATTCTTTGGGGTGGCAGGGACCTTCTTGGTTACAAGAAGACAACTCAAAATGGCCAGTACAAGAACACGAATACCATAAAACCATACTTCCGTGGAGGAAAAGAGGGCGCAGGCCTGCGCAATATCAAAGCAACAACTTCTGCAGGCGAGGGAAACTTCAAAAACGAGTGAAGTGGAAGCATCCGAAACAAAACATTAAGGTGGGAGATCTTGTTGTCATCAAAGAAGACAACTTGACTCCGACTGAATGGAGGCTCGGTAGAGTTACGCACGTACACCCCGGCGAAGATAACCGAGTGCGTGTAGTGGACCTCGTAACCGAAAAAGGGCAGATCTAAAGACTGTTGGTCAAATTGGTTCTGCTCCCTATGGAGGGATCGGATGGCGAGAGACCCGCTGTCTCATCGCCACCATCCACTCCACCTCCAACCAAGACCCTACCATCTCCCATATCCCAAACTTCCACCCTTCACTCGCTACCCTTAACGAGGACAATAGAAAGCCTAACGCAGAAGGTCGAACCATTCTGCCAAAGAAAACCTAATTGCACTCGCAAACGAGGCCAGAGAAAACCTAACGCAGTAAGGCGAACCTTTCTGCCACTGAAAATCTATCCATCTGCCACGACAAGTTGGCAGCAGATGGACCCACCCTCGCATGCATACCCCAAAATTCTAATACATAAACATGTTTATAAAAATTACCAGTGTTACTCGCCCTGGAGGACACCTATCCATCATACCGCAATTTAATCATATATACCTGAAAATAAGAAATATGAGTATTGATCTACAAGGATTAATAATATACATAGCTATTCTAACTGATGTATGCACACACCCTAAAACTTCCAAACTTTAATACAAATACCTCGTGACGTAACGAGAATATCGAGCTTCCGCCCTCAAAATATTGTCACTAAGGCCAAAACGAGTCGTTTGACACCTTTCCAGACATTTTCGGAAGTGTTTTAGCAGTTGACAGTTGTGGTATACAATTACCGAAAAAGTTCAATAATCAAGAGAAGGAACTCTTGCCATGCGAATGGCACCCATTAAAACTCACGCAGTACCGAAATAACGGAGTCACGCCCACTTGTCACCCCATCATGCGGGTATAGCCACAACGCCTCCAAATAAAACGCGATATGTTAGCATAACACGAAAATATCCACTACCTAGTAGTATCTCATACATATTCAGGACCTAATTTTGTGCACTATCGTGGATATGAAAGTGCATGCGGACGGACTGGCGGACGGTCAGGTAAACCACTAATCCTGAACTGGGTTTGAAATCGCGTTAGGGTTCTTGAAAGGGACAGGCCAAACTAAAATATATATACATATATAACTATATATAACATATTTCATCCCACATACATACGTCAAGAGGAGCCACAATGCTCACACCTGAAGCGTGATCAAGTGGAATCTCAGTTATCAAGGAAAACACCTTATCGTGTGGTGGCTAACTTTAGCACAAAAGGTGTCTATGAAATGATTGAGTTGGGCGGAACGTATGGGAAAACTTCTTCCAGATGTCCCTGAAGTGAAACATCATACTAGTCAGAAAAGGTCTATTCCATACTAGTATTCAACTACAATTTTGCATTGTCAAATTGTTCTAGTTTGAAAAAGTTCAAACTCTAATTACCTTATATGCATTCTTTAAACTATGAAGTTATTAAAACAAAGTTTGGTTTTAGTTTTTATTTATTTTTATACCTATTAAATGCATTTTGTTAGACACTCGGAATACCTACTACTATGGAACTACTATGACTCTGGTATATTGCAACTAAATATATGCAGACTAGTATGAACATATGTATATTCTAGTAGATGACAGGTATGTTCTGGTCGAAATCTGACAATTGAAATTTCGAAGGACATCAACATTGTAAAAATACCAGTTGCTTATATGAAAATATGACGGTTGGCTGACTAGTTGGGCGTAGGGCACATAATTATTGCAGGGGTATTACCCGACCAATACGACTCCAATTTATATTTTTTAAATTCACAAATACAACGTACCTTATTAAGCGCACACAGTTTTGCAACTGGACTTTGGGGTAGACATTAATGGTATTTTAGCTGAAGTGCCGCCTCGTGATCCTGAAGAGGCAGCTGAGATTAACCATTAACCAGTTCATCGGATTATGATAGGTATCCACAGCCTTCTGCCATCTCTGATTTATAAATAACTTCAGCTACACCTGGCCACACTAAACGCGACTCACATAATGGGCCAATATCTTGAAATAATTCTTGAATATCTGACATCCGTGCCACAATCGCATGCAGATAATCCTGTCAAGAAATAAAAAAAGCCCATAACATCTAGACTTAATTGTCACTTTTTAGGACGGAATTTACCTTTAGGTGGTGGTGGTAACTCAGGTGATAAACGTCTTTTTCGTGGTTGATAAACATCAAATTATCACTTGTGGTGTAACGCAATTGACAAAACGCATAGAGCACCATTTTTGCTGTGACCACTAGACGCTACAACTTCAATTTTGAGTTTACCCAAATTTTCTACATGCGGACGTAAAATAACGCCATCTTCGAACTCACCGCGTTCACCAGCGCACATAAAATTAAGTGGACCAACACTCCACAAACTACCGCATACTTCGAAGATGTCATTGCGCCCCGTTTAACCAATTTCATATTGAAGGGATTATCATTGCCGGCAGCTTTGGCCAAAAGTTCCTTTTCTATACCGGCATCGTTCAGCATTTCACAGAAGCAATTACATCTGACATTGCAGGCATATCGGCGAGAAACTCGACCTCACCTCTAGTTGTTATGTTTTCGCCTTCCACACCCGTCCCTCGGCGTTGAAGAAAAATATGTTGTTTATAGATGACAAAGCAAAGGAATTCTCCTGCAAACGTAGCAGCAGTTTTGATGGGGATGTTGGAATCGACGACATTTACTATTACTGCGTTCGGCTTCCAACGCGTCGCTCCATTTTGGCAACAAAACATTCAAGGCACCTGAGCAAACGTATATGAGCGGTATATACATTAACGCTTCCGCGATTAAGGAAGGTATCACCGACTATCCCACTGAAAATCAAATACATAATCCAAAGCATGAAAACCTGCAAAGAAAAAAACCAAACATTAAGATTTGCACCGAATATATGTATACACGTATGTATATGTCCATGCAAATGTGTCTCAAATGCATGTGCCGGCCGCCACAGCATTGGAGACACCATATTTTCAAAGTAATTTGCGCTGCTACCGAAACGACACAGTATTTCGGGCAGCGCGAATAAAACTTACCTAATCCTGTCCTGATGTCCATGCGTCCAGCAGGCGATCCTCTACGATTTCATCCATGTGTCCATTGAGATCTGAAAAGGAAAAATTAGGTTATGCATATGGATGAAAATGAAAGAAAATTTACCACTTACCTCTGCTACTGCGACCACGCGTGCCAAAAATCCATGAAGAATGAATTGTTCTACATAATGTCAATATGTATAACAATGAATTTTTCTAACCACTCACTAGCAAAGCGTGAGTAAACACATATGTATATGGGTGTTTCCGAAAATGTGTCAACCAAAGAGAAAAATATCAAAATGCACCGAGGTCAATCTTTTTCATACCATTATATAGGTACGTATTTCCTTGTTCACGCCACAAAATTTTATAGACATTGGAACACCGCTACTTACAAAACTTACATGCTTCAGACAAGCATCTAAAATTTTTTTTTTAGTTCAGTATATATGACTCCCGAAATACATCTGTAAATTCGCAACAAAAGCGCCTGTAAAAAAAAGCCTTTACAAGTACTTAGCCCAAAGTCAGACCTTTCAAGATTATAATAGTTACATTTGCTAAATACTTCGGATTTTGTATAAAGTAAATTCAAAAGTAGTGTTTTTTTCGAGCGTTCGGACGCAAAATTTACTTTGTAGTAAAAAAAAACCTACACGGCTTTTTGTTTTTATTCAAATTTTTTTCTCGCTTAACACAGTTTTTGGAGCTCTCTCGGGTAGCGTAAATTTCAACAAACATTGGAACGTCCGAACGCAAAAATAATTTTTCTTGAGAAAATTGTTTGTTTTTATTTCCTTACTTAAAAAGCTACATACCTAGCAATGAATTCGGCTCAAAGGGCTAAGAAGTGGAGGACAAACCTTATGAAAGACGATAAAAAGTGGAAGGATTTCAAAAAGAGAGAGAGAGAGAGAAAAAAGGTATTCCGGAAAAACATTAAAAAAAACCCTAAGAAGGTAAGAATGCTCCAAGCTGCGGCTTCAAAACGAAAGCAAGCATTCACTGAAAAGTGCAAACGCGAGAAAAGTGGTGTAGCCTTCGGAGAGTATAAATGTAGGCAATCTTTTTGTAAGGCCCTAAATAAAGCAGAAAAAGGCCTGCCTAAATCACTTGAAAATAAAAAAGAAATTTTAAGGGTTTTATGCAATAAATATTTCGAAGAAAAAGAGATTAATCGCGGAAAAGACCAATATCCTGGAAATGAATTATTGCAGATCCTTGAAATTTTTTTTAGGCGGGACGATATCTCCGTGCAATCGTCTGGGAGAAAAGATACGATCTTGAACAAAAGTGGAAGTCCAGTAGCAAAGCGCTATATGATCCTTACTGTAGGTGAAGCTTACGAAGTATTTAAAAAAGAATACAAACATCACACAATTAGCAAAACAAAGTTTTATGAGTTTCGACCAAAGGACGTTCTGCTTTCCAGGGATATGCCCCACTATATGTGTGTTTGCCAATATCACGCGAATATGGTGTCAAGTTGCAGCGTTAGCCAATAATCGTCAGTTACCATTAGTTGCAACCCTATTACTCGTCACCTGCAACTCTGTCTTATCCGTTTTTAAAATAACGCTTGATGCCATACTTTTGTGGAATGCAAGGAGTAGTTACCGAGAAGTTGCGAAGATACCAACACCGCGTGAAGCTGATGATTATTATTCAAATGACATTTTATATACATTTTCCTTATACTTACTTAATGTAAAAAAACTGAAGTTCTTAATTAAAACATTCTATTGATCTATAATTGGTTGTGAACAAATTACTTGTGTTTTGGAAAACAACATCACCAAGCCATCGCACTGAGGCTTAGGTGATATTTTCAGAAAGTGAGATTTACAAACTACGCCTACAAAACTTAAATTTATGAAAACGATAAAAACGTAATATATTGCAGTGTAAACGAAGTGAGTGCGTTGTCGAAAATACTCGTTTAATTACATAAATTGCTAAATCGGAAATTTCAGTGTGCAAACGTATATGCCACTGAACATAACCTCACAATTGTTGAGACACCTCGGGCTTCAGTATACATACGCTTTGTTGCTGGGCAAAACGGTTTTAATTCAAAAGTTGTCGCGCATGCATATACATACATATGTATATGCACATCGGTTAACATCGTATTTCGGTTATATCGCTATTCGTCATGCGTGCAATTTCATAAATTTCTCGCTTACTCAGCTACGATCTCAATATATAAACCTGAATACGAGCGAATAAAACGTATATGTATACATATGTTAACATATATACATAAGTGCATTCGAAACGAAATCGTGAATATATACATACATCGTCGGCCACGAACAGTCATACGGTTGCAAATAAATCGGACAGTTGATTCACTTACGCACAGTAGTGAAATTGCTGTCGCATTTTTTTCGCACACACGAGCATACGGCAGTGTTGCGAATACGAAAGTGACAAACGTTTGTAAACGTTTACGCATTATTATCAGGCACATACATACGGTATTGTCGCGAAAAGAAACAATTACGATCCAATCGTTAGCAGCGTATTGCTATTTCGGTCAAACACACACGGTCATGTCGCGCAAATAAACAATTACGATCCAATTGTTAGCAGCGTATTGCTATTTCGGTCAAACACACGGTCATGTCGCGAATATAAACAATTACGATTAAATTTTTAGCAGCGTATTGCTATTTCGGTCGATCACACACGGTAGTTTCAAACAAAGAAGACAATAATCAAAACAAACAATGGAAAACATTCGAAGATTAAAAGTGGATGAACTCCGAAAAAAATGCAAAGAAGTGAAAATTTCGCAAACGGGTAATAAAGCGGAATTAATAGAGAGATTAGAAGCATTCTATAGTGACGAAAATTTTGAAAGTGCAAATGAAAGTTCAATACTATTGCAACGAATAGCTGAATTAGAAAAAACTGTGCGTGAATTACAATCGCGCGACGAAGGTACAAATAATGATTTTATACCGCAACGCATATCTTCACCAATGCAGGTGCATGCAACGTCATCTGCTGCACCTCCCGTAAGTGAAATTGTTTACGACGCGGCACGGTTACAAAATATACAGAGTGTAACGCAAGCTCCATATACGCAAACGTATTACTCATATCCACAACAAAACGTGTATCCACAAACTCAATTAACGTACTCAAATAATTTTAATAATGCACCGCATGCATTTCCGGCATATACGACGGGTCCATTTACAATGCCAGAGCAACCTATTCCGCTGGTAACGAACTCTTTTTGCAAAGCGCGCGACGTGGTAGAATTATTGCCTGAATTTAATCCGGTATCTAAAACGTCACTGAACTCTATTCAATACATCAAACGGGTTGAATTATTAAAAAATGCATACGGTTGGAGCGACGGTATAACAATATTTGCCGTACAACAGAAAATGCGAGGTCCAGCCAAGTACTGGGTGGATTCTCTACAAGAGGTGTTTGCCTCGTGGCAACAATTCGTAAAACGTTTATTAGACGATTTTCCGTATACGGTCAACATAGCAGATGTGCACATCGAAATGTCGCGTACTAAAAGGCGAAACGACGAATCGCCACAAGAATTTTTTTTTAAAATGCAAGGTATAGGAACGAAAGCATGTATGCCGGAAAATGCTATAGCGCGACACGTTATAAACGGAATTAACGACCCCGATTTAAAAAAGAAAATTTCTAACAACTACATAAAATGTACGGACTTACTGCGCGATATTAATGAGTATTGTGCATATAACGAAATAAAACCTTTAACGATCACAAATTTTAAACAAAACGCGAGTGTTGTAAACAAAAATAAATTATCACTCTCGCAAAACGTAAACAATAACGTGAACGGCGACCAAAAGGGTCTCGATAGTGTCAAGTGCTACAATTGCTCTAAGTTCGGACATTTTTCGAAAAATTGTCCGGAACCACAAAAGAAAAGTCGGTGTGCAAAATGCAATCGAACAAATCATACAACCGAAAAATGCACCGAAAATCAAAAGGCTAAAGTAAACGTAATTAAAAATAATGACGGTATCGTAAAAAATGTAAAAGTTAACGATCAGAATGTAAATGCTTTCGTTGATCCGGGTAGCGGCCGTACGCTTGTCCGAAGATCATTTGCAACAAAACTAGGTCAAACAAGGCCCAGTGTAGTAGTTCTCAAAGGATTCGCTGGTGGCGAATTTATATGTAAAGAAGAAATTTGTGTCACTATTATTATTGACGATATTAATCTACAAGTGTGTGCATTAGTTGTTGACGATTTGTTGATAAGCGAAGACATTTTACTTGGTGAAGATACACTGTGTCAAAACGGAAAGCGATTTGTGATAGAGAACGGTGTTTGTCGGGTAGAGCGAATTTTTAAAATCAATGAAACAATCGAGCTAGACAGTGCAGAGCGTAAAAAACTTGAAAACATTTTAAACGATTTTCAAAACGTGTTTTCGGAAAAACTATCAGATCTCGGAAAATGTAACGTGGCGAAAATGAAAATCGAGTTAAATAGTACGGTTCCGGTACGAATGAAACCATATCGTGTTCCTTTTGCTAAGCGCCCTATTGTAACGGGCATAATCCGTGATTTAATAGACAATAATGTAATACGAGAATCCGATTCGGAATACGCGTCGCCTATAGTGCTAGTCGAGAAGAAAAACGGTGAGCATCGCCTCTGCGTTGATTATCGATGCTTAAATAAAATTACTTCGAAAATGCCGTTTCCGATGCCCATAATGGAAGAACAATTTGCTCAACTGGCAGGTAACTATTATTTTACTACTCTTGACATGAGAATGGGGTACCACCAGATTGAAATAGAGGAAGAATCAAAAAAATTCACAGCTTTCATCACTACGGATGGACATTTTGAATTTAATAGAATGCCATTCGGGTTGGTGAATGCGCCAGCAGTATTTCAATCTGTCATGAATAAATTAGCTGCCAAAATGTCTCCTGGCGAAATATTGGTGTACCTCGATGACGTTATAATACCCAGCAAAACAATCGAAGAAGGGTTAAATCGTTTGCGATTTTTTTTGAATATACTACAAGAAAGTGGACTAACGCTACGTCTGGCCAAATGCAAATTTTTAGCTAGAGAAATTGAATACTTGGGTCATATCGTAAATGAAAAAGGTATGATGCCGGGTACGAAGAAAATATCTGCTATTCAAAATTTTTCTCCCCCTACCAACGTAACGGAATTACGACGATTTTTGGGACTAACGGGTTTTTTTCGAAAATTCGTGCAGGATTATTCGATCATTTCTAAGCCACTTACTGTTTTGTTACGAAAATCAGAAGCTAACAATTTTTCTTGGGGTGAGCCACAGCAATGCGCATTCAAAAAGCTGATCGATGCACTTAGTAATGACCCTGTTTTAGCATTATATGACGTAAATGCATACCACGAAGTGCATACCGATGCAAGCAGCGTTGGGCTTGCTGGTGTATTGCTGCAGTCATACGACGAAAAGAACTGGCAGCCTGTCGCATATTATAGTCGGCATTGCTCTTATACTGAACGCAACTACCATAGTTACGAATTAGAGGTTTTAGCGGTGGTAGAGACGCTCGAACGGTTTCGAACATATGTACTAGGGAAAAAGTTTCGTTTGATAACTGATTGTTCGGCCATTACGGTAGTTCGCGATAACAAGGAGCTGAAATCAAAAATTTCACGTTGGTGGTTGAGGCTCATGGAATACAATTTTGAGTCAATTCATCGAGCAGGTACACGTTTGCCTCATGTTGATACATTGAGTCGTTCTCCGGATCAACCTTCTAAGGAAGTTGAGACAGCTGGAGTTGTCATGAAAGTTACAGTCGACATTAACGACTGGGTTTACACCATGCAATTGCAAGACCAAAATTTACGAGAAATCATAGATGTTCTGAACGGCAACTTAAAATCACCTAACGAATCAATTCTACGAAAGGAGTATCGCTTGCAAAAACATCGTCTGTATAGAGTCGAACCGGATGGTTTGAAATTCGTTGTACCCAAATCCGTGCAATGGCGAGTTGTTCAGCTCTGCCATGACAGCATGGGTCATTTCGCGTTAGATAAAACCCTCGATCGTATTCGGCAAACATTCTGGTTTCCCAAAATGAGAAAGTATGTCCAAAAATATATCGCATCATGCATCGAGTGCTGTTATCAGAAGGCACATGGAGGTAAACCTGAAGGACGTTTGTACGGTTCACCACCAGAACCGATACCTTTTCGCTTAATCCATATCGACCACGTTGGACCTTTCATACGTAGTAAGAAGGGTAACAGTTACTTTTTGGCTATATCCGATGCGTTTACGAAATTCTTGGTGGTGAAAGCAGTCCGAGACACTAAAACTGTACACGTCATTCAGGCCCTTAACGACTTAACGGGATACTTTGGGCTACCGTCGCGAATTATTACCGACAGGGGTACGTCATTCACTTCAAAAACATTTGAGGCTTTTTGCGAAGACAACGGAATTCAACACGTCAAAACGGCTGTACGCACGCCCCGCGCCAACGGCCAAGTAGAGCGTGCAAACCAAACCATTCTGAATTACATTCGAACATCTACCGAAAATCCTAAACTATGGGATACAACACTTCGAAACTTGCAATTCACCATCAATTCGCAGAAAAATACTACAACCGGGTTTAGTCCAAACGAACTCATCTTCGATTTCGACCTTCGTAACATCGTTCATAACCGACTTGTCGCTGCAGTCAATGATGATGCTGATGATAAGGTACAATCTTTGACAATTGCTGAGAAACGTTTACAAGCAATAGACAACATAAACCACGAACGCGCAAAGTGGAAAAAACGTTTTGATGAAAGGCATGCGAAGCCCACCTCATATAATCAGAATGATCTAGTCGTCATTGAAAACGAACCGTCGGCTACAGGCGAGTCACGGAAGTTGGAACCGAAGTACCGTGGGCCTTATCAAATTACAAAAGTCCTCGGTAATGATCGGTTTTTGATTGAAGACATTCCTGGCATGCAAATAACAACACGTAAATTTTGCTCAATATTCTCATCAGACAAAATAAAACCTTGGTGTTCGACTTCCCCCGAATTAAACGATGACGAATCTCAAAGTGGGGACGAAGAGCCCCAAATCGGGGACGATTTGTCATCAGGATTGGCCGAATTGTCAAGTTGCAGCGTTAGCCAATAATCGTCAGTTACCATTAGTTGCAACCCTATTACTCGTCACCTGCAACTCTGTCTTATCCGTTTTTAAAATAACGCTTGATGCCATACTTTTGTGGAATGCAAGGAGTAGTTACCGAGAAGTTGCGAAGATACCAACACCGCGTGAAGCTGATGATTATTATTCAAATAACATTTTATATACATTTTCCTTATACTTACTTAATGTAAAAAAACTGAAGTTCTTAATTAAAACATTCTATTGATCTATAATTGGTTGTGAACAAATTACTTTTGTTTTGGAAAACAACATCACCAAGCCATCGCACTGAGGCTTAGGTGATAATGGTGTTTATATTAGAAGCCTTGCACAGTGTAATTGAAGAATTACCAAGAACAATCGATCCATTTTTATTAAAAATTTGCTGCGATACGAACAACGAAGACTGCATGACAAGTGCATGTAACAGATGCAAAATTAATATAAAAGATGATTTAATAACGCTGAATATGTATGAAAAGTTAAGTGACATTATACGCTGGAAGCAATGGGCGAAGATCGAAAACCGTGTTGTTTTAAACCAAAGCGAAGGTTCCTTAGATGCTTTGGTTTCTGAGTTGCAGTCAAAGTTAGCAAGCTTCAAGTTGCATTATTTTGTAAAGAAGTCACAGCAAAAATATTTTGAAACGAAAAAAGCAAACGTTCAAGTCGGAGATGTTGTTATGCAAATGGATTTTGCAGGAAACTATAGGCTTAGCTCGCAAAATGAAGTTCAGGCAGCGCATTTTAGTTATAATCAGGTACGCTCTTCACGTGCGTTATATGGATGTATGAAAAAACAGAGTCATTTGCTATAGTTACTGATAAACTTTCTCATAACAAAGATGATACTTATTACTTCCTGACACAAATAGTTCAACGCTTAAAACAAAAGTTTGTTATTAACAATTTATTGATATTTTCTGACGGCTGTACCAGTCAATTTAAAAACAAATTTATTTTAAGAAGTATTCCAAACTTAATTCAAGAACTAAATATAAGGACGTTTGAATGGAATTTTTTTGCTTCGTCGCACGGCAAGGGCGCGGTTGTTGGGGTGGGTGCAGTTGTAAAAAGGAAAGTGTGGGAAATAGTACGTACGCAAAATATAATATTAAAAAGCGCATTCGATTTTTTATAAGTGTGCCAAAAATAGCATAAAAGGAATTAATATACTGCACGAGAATTCAAAGGATATCGATGAGTTTTCAAAATCCTTGCAAGAGCGATGGCTTAAAGTAAAACAAATACCAGCGCTTCAAACATTACACAGTTTCTCATGCGAAAATGGACATCATATTAATGCCGGACGTACGGCGGCATCTAAGCAACACCATATTTAAAATACCTTTGTTATTCACATTAAATTTTGCTAGTACTTACATAAATTTTTTGTTATGTTTATCACCACTATACTCTATTAGTAGTAGTATTTAGTTCTCAGAACGTTCAACTAATGTGAATTCCGAATTAATGAGTTAATTGCAATAAAATATGTGCTCAACATTTGCTTTGATATGAAAAAGCTGTGTTTTCTTTCAAAGAAAAAATTGGAACGTCCGAACAAAATTAAAACCGATATTACTCCAATAAAACCCGTATGTGGCAACATAACTTTAATGCAGTCACAGTCCTTGTTTATTCCTCTGTAAATCGTACATACACCATTTTTTTGTAGCATTAACCAATTCGCAGAATTTTAGGGAAATTAGAAACCACCTCAAATATGAGGTACGATTTAGGAACGTCCGAACGCCAACTTTAGATCCTTCTACAGTGGTAATGTGTCATTTTTAGAAAAATGTTTTAGAGGGCATAGATAGATTGATATAAAGGCTCTATATGAAAAAAAAAAATCATTCTGATCCAAAGCCTACTATAGGTTTTATACTCAAAATAATGTGCCAGCATGGAACGTCCGTAACGCTGGAAACACCCATATGTATGTGTGGTTCAATTGAACCGTCGCTCAATGCGAGCGCCATACATATATGTAAATATGTTTGCTGATGATCAAGCCAGCGCGCTAGTGATGCTACGGTTTTGGCGACGGGTACCAAAAAACCCGACATGCCGAAAAATCGGGACCGATTACTGCGGGCGAAGGGGGGACGAAATCTACGTTCGTCCTACTCCTAGGAAACCGTGCCGAGGCAAAAAAAAATTTAAAAAGTCCAAGAAATAAAAAGTTTTTTTTCACTTCGAAAAAAATTTTTTTCGGGTTGCTGAATTTTTTTATGATTTTGGGTTTGGTTTTTCGGAGGGGCAGGACTGTTTTGCCCACAAAACAACCATAACAAACCCGAAAACCGCCCTCCACTCACACTCTCAACCCGGATCGGTACCGAATGTCAATACCGACCAAAGCGGAAATGTCGCTGTGTGCGCAGCCCTAGTGAGCACCAGTGAACTGTAGCAAAATACATATATGTACATATGTATGAAAATTAGCGAAACGCACTACCGGGTGATCCCGTAGTTGCAATAAAGTTTTTTGGATGCGTTCCAGTGGTACGGTGCCGTACGACAATTTTTGGCAAAATTATGTCAGCCAAGCATTTAGTTGCATTAGTCTGCAAAATTGCAAAGACTAATCATAAAATAAAAAAAAATATACATTTATATAAAAAATAATTTCGCCACCCACTCTTACCGGCGTCGGTCATATAACGGCGTAAGAATCGCACCTGGTTCGGAACCACGGCCATTCCGACCAGTACACGGGGTATCGGACTCACTGCCGTTCCTACCCTTTCAAAAGAGTTTCATCTAAACTCGACAATTTAGACTGGCCATTCAGCCGTGCCAGCTAAATCTTTTTTCTACCGAAAATTTAGACTGGCCACTCAGCCGTGCCAGCTAAATACAAGCCACGTAACTCAGACCTGCATAGACTGGCCACACTGCCGCGCCAGCTACGCAACCCTAATAATTAGTATGTAAGATTAGATTAAGCCTAAAAATAAAAATACAATTTTTTTTTTCTTCTCGTTGATGTAACATATGTACTGGCAAGAAATATACAACTTTTTATTTCAAAATTTTCTTACACCTAGCTCTAGGTAAGAAGCAGAGGTACGGCCAGACGAGAAACCTCAATCTTCGGGAGGTCGCTCAAGGGCAGACAGTGGTGACTGCGCCATCCGGCACTCACCATCCTAGATATAAGCCAGTAGCTTTAAGAGGACGTGGTCGGAAATCCTGGGGGCGGATTAAGATGTTGCGTATCGCAAGGGGGCCGGCATGTTTAGGCCCGATGCCTAAAATCTTATAAAATGCGCCACCCTAATGCCACGTTTTAGTTTATACAAAACCCCAACACCAAGCCGCCCACATGTATGTACATGCACGCATATTCATGTTTGTCAGCAAACATATACATGCATGTGGGTGTGCATGTGTCGGTTCACCTCCCCTTAAAACCGGAGGCTGAAATTCGGGGTTCAACGGTTGTCCGCGACTGGACAACCGTCTACTTTTCCAGCGAACGTTGCAGACACCACACCACGGCCACCCCAGGATTTTCACCGTCAGCCAATGTCGAAGGTAAAACAATTTGTAAAATTATAACTTTCAATTCAAATATACGGCCACATTATAACGAGAATTCTCGTTCTTTTTATTTTCTTTATTCCACTAAATCACAAATCGACCGCGGTGCGTCCGCCCCACGGCCGCTCTTAAGAACCACCACAGCCGACTTGTTCATATATAATAAATCTGATACCATGCTTTGTGTATTTAAAACATCTTTTCTTGGCATGGTACTTTTTGAATATAGTTGCAGACATAAAGCTGAAGACTTATTTTTTAAATCCGTTATGGTTTGCTCTCTATTTATATGAAATTGTGAACTTGTGTCTGGTATTGTTACTATGATAGGTTTATCTATAACCTATGTGGCGGGTAACTCTGTTGGTAAACATCTGAAACATTTATACATTATTACAATCGAAAAATTGACAAAATTTAATTTTTTTCATTCATTTGTGTTCACAATGATGTAAGATTTGAACTTTTTAAATACAATTTTGAATATACATAATTCATTAAAATACGTTTTGGATAAACATCCATGGCATTTCGCAGATCTTAGGATATTTAAGATTAAACACGTGAAAGATTTTGAAGCATATATCCAAACTTTCAATAAAAGAATTTAGTTTGTACAAAGTTTTGTCAAAGTAAATATAAAAGGTTTTAAGATCGTCCCATGAGTCTCCTACCACAATTATAAAAGGCTTGTACAGTCAATTTATTATAAAAATATTTACCGATAATTTCTTCTATTCGTATTGAGTAATCGCAATAGGAAGCTTTCATTAGCATCTTTAATGGTGGCGTTCTTATTTGTATTTCCATCTACACTAAATGTTGTTGAAGGCAGCAGAACCATATATGTAATACTCCTATATTGCTGGAAAGCACATAGTACATTCCCCCATATCAGAGTGCAGAAATATAAAAAATAGAAAGAGAGATCCGATAATCGAATGTACCTAAAATTACAACTTCACTTTAAAAAATACATGGGCGGATCAAGCCTTATTGGAAAAATTGTTTATATTTACAGGTTGAAGAAATTATTTAAATTGTTAAAAGCAAAGCAAAAAATATTTATAAAGCAAAATATATGATGGTGAGGCTATGCTTTGTGTGCAAAAAAATACAGATAAAGAAGAACATCTTCATGCGTAAGTAGATATGTATATTCCAATTTTTTAAGAAGCTAATAAACACATTTTCCAAACCAGTTTACCCAAACATGGAGAGCTTCGCAGAAAATGGCCAACACAAGCATGCAGTTTATATTTGCTCAAAGCATTTCGAAAAGAAATGTTACCACAGTATTGGCAGATATTTGAACAAAAACGCTTTCCCTACACTACACCTGCACCCAAAAGTGCAGTCCTTACAAATGGAACTTGATTCTGATATCACCGCAGTAAGCCCTCATCTTCAACCCTTATACCATAAGCCACCGCAGTCGTCAGTAGTGGGATTAAAGTCAGGTATGAATTTTTAAAATGATGTGCCTAGCTTGTATTTTGATTCTGATATTGACATAAGTAGTAAGCAACTCGAACGAATCCTTACACTACGAGCGACAACAGTTTCCAGAAGTTCAATTTAGTGCTGGTATTAATTTGGATGTAGGCACTATCATCGACATTACGCCTGCAGTAATTATTGACTCGGACATTGTAATCGTGAGCGATCCGCCTATCAAGGATATCGATTCTAACATTGAAACAATGAATACTTCTCATCATGAGCCACCGGACAGCTCAGAAGTTGGATTTAAACCTGGCATGCATTTTCAGAATGGTAGGTATAACCACATTTTGTATAGCCGGTTCCTACGGTTGAAGTTCATCGAACTTAGAACCTTAAGATTAGGGTTTTGAATTCGAAATTGCCTAATTAATGGTATATAGCATGCGAGGTATGCAGTCACCATCTGATAGGAATAGCTTCTGAGCCGCAGAATCTTCTATTCCCGATCCATGACCTAGCCAGTAAAGCTGTTGGTCTTTAAGTCGCTGCACTATATAAACATCTGTAAGAGATTATTCAGCCCATGTTAAAATTTTCGGGAAGGACCATATATTCTGGAAATATTTTCCCCCGAATATCAAAAGAGCCATCCATCAACACTGTTCAAATGAGAGGCTTGTAGACGGTGGTCCTTATTCGTCGAGAGAGGACTTTACTACTCTAATGCGCACTCAGTCCAAAGTACCACTTGCTGGCTAGAAAAGGCTCCTTTTCAAAAGCACTACATCACCTAAAATTAATATATGTACTGTGTTACAACGAATACTGCAAATAAACGTTATTTGAAAGATGCTCGATTTGCTAACGAAATTTGTCCTGAAGATTTTGCAACCCCTCGCCGAGCACAACGAACTATTAAGTTGGTAAAGAACACTATAGACCAGAAAAATAAATTAATTAAAAAGTTGCAAGATAGCAAACGGTACTTAAGGAAAAAGGTGAAATCTATGGAGGAGCTAGTTACACATCTACGCGAGAAAAATCTTTTGAATTGTGATGCGGAAAAGATAATAGTAAAGTATATTTTTAAATTATTATGGGTATTCACACCTGTCTCATTTAGTCGGTAGCCGGTATTTTTTTACGTGTGTTTTGTTTTTATTAATATGTCAAATAGATGTAACTTAGCGACTACCGAAGTAAAGAACGAAGTTTGAATACCCTTATTATGTTAAGAACGTAACACCTCAAAACCGTCCCTAAAGAGTTCTCTGACTTGTCTCGGCGTGAGATGTGACGTTTAAAGTATACTTTATTAAGCGCAAATTCTGTTTTTAATACCTATTCGGTTAACATAGGATTGCATACCCGATAACATAAAGCAACTGGTTACAAGAAAACTTGAAGGGTCAAGATGATACACTAAGCAAATAAGAAGTTTCGCTTTAACCCTTCATTTCTACTCATCTAAAGCTTATAAGTATGTACGTGAGACGTGGAAAAATATGTTGCCAAACCCATCCACATTAAGAAGCTGGTATCAAAATGTTGATGGCGCACCTGGTCTCACAAAGCAAGCATTAGAGGCAATCAATATGAGGACAAAGGGAAATAAGCACGTACTTGTGAACCTTGTTCTAGACGAAATGGCGATCAGGGAACAAAAAACGTATGATCGATGTGGCTTCAAAGGCGGGGTAGATTTGGGATTAAGTGAGGAATGGGAGGAAAATGATTGCATTCCCCCCGCCAATTATGATTTGGTAATGATGGCTGTATCGCTAAATGCCGGTGGCGCGAACTAACGTCAGTGACGTTAATTCGCACCCAAAAAGCGAATTAATGTCAGTGACATTAAGACGCATGACCAAAAACGAATTAAAGTCAGTGCCGTTAATTCGTATAATATTTTGACTTTAGTTCGCTTTGGACATGCGAATTAATGTCATTGAAGCATTTGGGTTTGAGATTCGACGAAGTAGCGCCGCAGACGAAAATTTGACTTAGGTCAGATCCCCAATTCGGGGCGTGATCCATGGTATTTATGTGCAGACCTCCTTTCCGCATTGGCGGCCTTCGGCCGCGCTTCAAAAAATAACCCTGGGCTACGCCATTCCAACTCCGGGTGTGTGCCATAGCCGTGGCTACCGCCACGGTGATGTCCTTCCGCGTGCCACGTTTCCCACTTTTTCACTTTTTTGGCTCAGCCTAATGTGCCATTACAACAACCACATGAAAATGACAGAAAATTGTGAACTTTAACTGCAAATAACTTTTGAACGGTTGAAAGAAATCTCATTTCAGATTCTAAATCTAGACGTGGGTAATCGTTTACGTGGGGTACCGAGCGCTAATACACAACCAGAAATGTTGAGATATGTATCAGGAGACGCGCTTTGGTCCCAGGAGCATGAATATAACTCCGCTGAACCAATATTTTTTTTAGTAGTTTCCGAGATATTTGCAGTTAAATTTCAGAATTTTCTGTCATTTTCATGTGGTTTGTGGTTGTTGTAATCACATTACCCTGTGAGAAAAGAGTGGCACGCGGAAGGACATCACCGTGGCGGTAGCCACGGCTATGGCAACCACCCGGAGTTGGAATGGCGTAGCCCAGGGTTATTTTTTTAAGCGCGGCCGAAGGCCGCCAATGCGGAAAGGAGTTCTGCACATAAATACCATGGATCACACCCCGAATTGGGGATCTGACCTAAGTCAATCCCAGATTCATTTTTTAAATCCCAGATTCATGATATAATGATCATAAGTCGAAGGTGATAATGAAAAATGAAAATTTGGAATATAAAAAAAATGTACTGACTTTAGTTCGCTTTCTTTGGCATGCGTCTTAATGTCACTGACATTAATTCGCTTTTGGGGTGCGAATTAACGTCACTGACGTTAATTCCACTGACTTTAGGCGCCACCTAAATGCCAATTGGAAGATACCAATTGGTTATTTTTTAATACGCACTCTATTGGCTGAGGAACGGGCATCTTTAATCATAGAAGCTCTTTATGGATTGCATAACTGTGGAGCTCGAGTGTATTCTATCACTTTCGATGGTACACGAACAAACTTAGCCATGTGCACTAGTTTGGGAGCAAATTTTAATTAACCTTCACAAATCCTGCTACAAAAGATAAAGTATATGTTTTTCTTGACTTCTGCCACATGATAAAACTGGTGCGTAACAAGTTATAAAGACGAAGGACGGACAACTAATAAAATGGAATTACCTGGTTGAGTTATTTGACGTACAAAAACGAGAAGGACTTCGTACCGCCAATAAGTTAACAAAGAAGCATATTGATTTTAGAAACAGTGTTATGAACGTAAAGTTGGCTATACAAACACTAAGCGAAAGTGTTAGCAAATCACTTTTGTTTTTAGAAAATATTTTACCGGACGCTAGGATTAATAAAATATTTGAAGGCAGTAAAGCTACTGCAGAATTTTGTAGCAATTTTAATAAAATAGGGGACATTTTAAATTGTAAAAACAGATATTCAAAAAAAGAATTTGATGCACCCATTACCGAGGAGACCTTTCCAAAACTGAAGGAGCATGTAGACAATTTTATAGAATATATACTATCTTTGTGCAGCGTAGACGACATTCCTATGATTTACACTGCAAGAAAAACTGGTTTCCTTGGTCTAATTATTGACTTAACAAACATATCAGAGTTGTTCACAAAACTCAAACCGTTAGGACAATCCTATTTGTTAACGTACAAGTTATCTCAGGATTTCCTAGAGACTTTTTTCAGCGCTATTCGCGCAAGAGGTGGTTTTAACAATAACCCCAATTCTGAGCAGTTTAAGAGTGCTTATAAACGCCTCTTAGTTCGACATGAACTAAAAGAATTTCAAAGCGGAAATTGCGAGTTTGATAATTTAAAAATTTTAAGTGTTTCATCTGGCGTAAACAAAAACTCTAATATGCAACCTGATATGACGGACGCGCCTGACTGTGAATACATTGATACTTTATGGCGATTATCTCCCTTTGTCGACGATGTCGTGCGTTATATAGCCGGTTTTGTGTCGAGGAAGGTATATCGCAAATTAAAATGTTTAACTTGTAGAGAGCAAGTTATTGGTAGTGAGCTGCCTAGGTTATCAGCATTAAAAAATCAGGGTCCATTTATTCCACCTTCAAACGACGTTATAAGCTTATGCTTGGTCAGCGAGAAAGTTATTAGACAAAACTTGAAAAAACTAGATAGAACTAATATAAAAATGTATTTAATGATTCAAGTTTTACGCAACATTGGAGAGGTATTTACAAACGAGTTTATGGAAGATCACGTAAAAGCTGAAACTTTTTTTAGCAACGATGTATTAAATGACCACCGCTTACAGCTTTGTAAGTGCATAATGAACATGTATATTGATACACGCCTTTTTTACGAGAGTACAAAGCAAACGGCAGATAAGGAATATGTACGAAATAAATTTACAAAACTAATTTTATTTGCAAATCAATAATGTTCATCACAATATATGTTTATGTATATAACATGCCTTGAATAATAAAAATGTTCTATTATCATAAATAAATAAATATGTTCTCATAGGCCACTTTCATTTAGTTTGCTGTTTTCTTGGCCCCTTTTGTACTTGAACCGCCCCTGTAATTATTTGAATTTTCAGTCTATTTGACAATTTACAAGTTTACATTTATACTACTACAAGTTCAAAAATTGATGTAGTCTGTCTCGTTTTGATTTCGTTTTCAAAACACATTACGAGCCTATCCCACCCGCAATATAGAAGTATTACATATATGTATAGAAGTATTACATATATGAGCAGAACTGAATTGAGAAGAGTTGTAAAAATGTAGTCTTGGCAATCTAAAAAAAAAATTTTTAGTGTTATTTTATTAATTTAACAACAACTTACCAATTTTTTTCGTCGTTTTTGTTTGGTTCAGAAGATCTATTGATTGCTGATTCCGTATGTTGTCATAGTAGCAGTTCACTATCTTGGTTTTAAAATTATCCCACTTTGTTTTTAAAAGATTATCTTTTTGTGGATAAATCAAATTGAAATCTAGATTAATCTAAAAAAAATATAACAATTTTTGTATCCGTGAATTTTGTGTTAAATTTCTTTTTAAATACCAGAAATGGTGCTCTGGAGTCTTTTAAAATTGGCCACTCCTGCAAAAAATCAGAATTCGAAAGCTTTGCCAAATCCTTCTTCCGAAATGTAAATGTTTTTTGCCATTTGTCAATAATCTCATCCCAATTACAGACATCTTTTTGAAGCGAAGTTTTTAAACATAGCGACAGCGTTTCGTCAACTTCAACATTTTCTTTTACTAATGAATCACGTACTTCACTCGAAAGGGATCTTTCCGCAGATGGACTACTCTTTCTAATCTTTGCCTTTAAATAAAAATATTTGGAATAGAGCTTGCCTGATGGGTTTTTTTTTCTTTGACGAGGAATGTAGTAATAATCCTGACAGAAATCAGTTTACAATATGTTTTTTTAAATATTTTAATAATACCTGGGACTCTTTTTCATTGGGAAATAAACCAATTATTTCAACTACAATACTAGCAAAGTGTTCTGGTCAAAGCTTTGTCTTTGTTAACATGACATCTTCTAAAATTATTTTAATGAGGGCATCGCGTTGCTTATTCGTAAAACATGCCCTTTCCTCATAATATTGAATAAGTTGTTTTCCGGCTGAGTTATCGTTTAAAAATGTTGAAAGGGGCTGCAATGCAATTTATCATAAAATTTAATACAAAACCTTTTACTGTATATTCTTACCTGTGATCCAAATGCGTTTCTTATTGAATTATTTGAAGAACAAAGTGAATCTTTGTGACGATTTTTTTCTAGCTAACCAACCACTTTTGAAGTCTGGCTCAACGTTTCGTCTTCTATTCCAAACTGAAACAAGTAAGGAAGTTTAAGTTCGGGTGAACCGAACATTAAATACCCGGCGGAGATACAAATACCATGACTTGGCAATGATATAGGCCCTATAATCTTATTTGAAATTTTCTATATCAAAAAAGGGGGCATGGTTATCATCCGATTTCGCCCATTTTCGATAGCAACCTACCTTGGCCAGAAAGCCAGTTATCGTGTACACGGACGGACAAACGGACGGATGGACGGACATGCCTTAATCAATTCCTCTTTTCAATTTAAGAACTTTCATACCTGGAACTCTATATCTGACTCGATTATTTTGCGACGTTACATAGTACCGTTATGTGGACAAAATTATAATACCCTTGTACTAGTACTAGTACGCTGGGTATAAAAACAGTGAAGTACGGTGGAAGCTCCATTATGATATGCGAATGCTAAAAACTGGTTACTATACAACTGACAAAAGGTCATGGCTACTCCTGCTCAGTCTCACGGGGGAACTCAAAAAAGGCTTGACTTAAGGTGCGTGAGCAGTAAGTCGCAGTTAAAGCAAGCAGTATTGGAGGAATGGGGAAAAAATCGACCCATATATGGATTCCCCTGAAATTATCCCGAATCCAATCCCACAATGATCCCGAAGTAATCTTGAACGTATCCCTATGCGTCCTTGAATAAATCCCACAAGTCCCGCCAAAATGGTTTTTTTGGTTAACTCAAGTTACATGCATATGCATTCAATCAAAGTACATTTGTACATACATACATTTACTACTCCAACATTCTGCGAATGTTCCTAATGTTCAGTTTAGAACATGAACAACAAAACGATTATTCAGGCACATGTACATACATATGTACATCATTTATATACATCTGGTATATAGAGTGATGGCAAGCAACATGTACATACATCCGGTATATGCAGTGATGGCAAGCAACAAGTACATTACATCGTATCACCAAAAAAAAGTCGGCCGTAGCTCCCCTCATATGAAGTGTTTCTTTGTCTCAAAGAGGAGGTTTCACCTAAAAAAAGTTGATTGAGCTCATACGTTTCGTTGTGGTACTTATCCATCATATCTCAGTTCCTACCACCCTAATGTAACGACCTAATATCAGTTAATTGAAGACCGTAAAAAATCATAAATCTTTTGGGAAAAAAGTATTTCGGTTCAATCAGTAGAACCAGAAATATAACACAATCTATTTTTAGTCTAAATTTTATTTATTTTCAAAATTTTGTCGGGATTCAAGCTTGCTGTATTTCTGCCGGCTCTCGAGCTTAGATAAAATGTGGCACATACGTTGTTCATCGGTGACCGCCATTGCAGATTCATAAACTGTATGAACAAATCGCGAGGTGTTTAGGGAGTGACGGAATATGCTGTAAAAATGACCAGTGAGAATGCCGATAAAAGAGAAGCAAAGAAAAATGAATGGTTTTCGTTGTGCATACCTGGCAATTCAATTATTTCATTGGAATATTGTAATGCTTCGAGGTGATCTTTCGTGAAGAGCTGCAAGCATGGTGGTTCAGCCGGTTCGAATCTATCCCAATTTATTACATTAAAATATTTTTCACTCTCGGAATTTATAAAATTATCCTCTTTCGGGCCAAAAATTTGCCGAACACACCCATTAGCTTCTCTGCGGGCTTCTAAGATCCTCGTGTATCCATCTGAACGTACGAATGCATCTGTATCGGTTATCATCGATATCAAAATATTTTCTGGGTGCAGAAAGTACAAGTTATTCTTTATGACCGGACGGACAATATTTTGAATGCCTTGTGGCAATTGGCGAATCCATCCATGCAGGATTTCGGAGTAGACTTAGTTCACACCACAAACTACACTGTAGAGGTTTGTAAGTAGTCCAAACTTCATGGGAGTATTATAATGAGGAAGCACTTGTATACCAACTGCGTAATTGCGATTTCAGTAACTTTATGAATATTAACCTTGATAATAAGGTGTTTCAAATAAACAACTATGTTTTAAACGCCATGCAAAATCTAACTTATGAAAAAACAGTGCAAGTAAAATTAATTAATAAATGGTACGACAGTGAGCTAGCCAGCATGAATAAATATAAGTTCGATCTTTATAAGCGTGCCCTAATATCGGGAGAATGGGAAGAATATAGAATGGTAAAAAAAGAATACAAAAAGCTAGTAAAAACTAAAAGAGTTAATTATGTTGAATATAATATTGATACCAACAGCCATGACAGTAAAATGATGTGGAAATATCTGAAACAGGCTATATGGATGACGAATGAGAGTAATGCCATCAAGAAAATTATAATTAACGGTCAGTTATACAACAGTGAATCTGAAATTGCAAACAACCTCAATAAATACTTCGTAGATAGTATATCAGAAATTTGCAACAACATAGAACCCGTTGACAGAAGCGTTAACTCTTCTAACCATGTAAACTCTATTTTTAAATTTTCCAAAGTGAATACAGTTGATATATCAGAAATTGTCAGTAGGTTTAAAGCAAAGAGAGGTGGTCAAAAAATAATGTCTGATGGTGTAGTTAAAGATGCAATTTCATATTTAGGTTTTTTCTATTCGGAAATAGTTAACGAAAGTTTGAGTAGTGGTAGAATTGCAACAGCGTGGAAAACCTCAACCATTGTCCCAATTGAAAAAGTCAAAAATACTATTAAAGCAGAAGAGTTACGACCAATTAATACATTACCAAGTGATGAGAAAATTTTAGAAATTGTGGTAAAAAACCAATTAGTTCAGTACTTAGAGAATAACAAGATACTTATGCCTCAGCAATCAGGATTTAGGAAACAACATTCATGTGAAACAGCTTTGAACATGGTTTTAGCCGAATGGAAAGAAGAGTTAAATAATAAAAATTCGATCATGGCGGTATTCGTGGACCTCAAAAGAGCGTTTGAAACGATTGATACAAAAATATTACTACACTGAAATAAAAAAGTTGAAAGTGCACATTGAAAGTAACATATCAAAACCACTTTCAAGCGATTGATGGTAATACTGTAAATATTACAGTATTTACTGTAAAATTGGCAGTAAAAACATGTGATTTTTGCATAATGATATGAGTCCACTTTAAAATTTACAGTAATTCATGTCAATATGATAGTATATTCGAAGAATGATAGGGGCTCACTTTCAAAATTTATATTACCCAATGTTGGACGAAAAATGACAGGGTTTACTATCAATTTGACGGCCGTTTACTGTAGATTTTTTTTTCAGTGTAGAGAAATTAGAATGCATTGGTATAAAAGATTTAGAGTTAGATTGGTTTCGGAACTTTCTAACAGGGCGAAAGCAAAAAACCAGAAATGACGTAGTGGACGTTAGGATTGGCTTACCCCAAGGCTCAGTTCTGGCTCCAATATTGTTTAATATTTATATTAATGATATTAGTACGATTTTGAGATTTAGCTCTATTAAATTATTTGCGGACGATGCACTTATCTCCATTAGCGGAAAAAATGTAAACGATATTAGAGAAAAGTTACAAAACGATTTAAATGCTCTCTACATTTGGTTATGTGCTAATCGCCTTAAAATTAATATCGAAAAAACGAAATACATGCTGATAACAAGAAAAAACATTGATAATATAGCACCTATTAAAATAAATAACGTAGAAATTGAAAACGTAAAGATGATTAAATACCTTGGTATTATCATAGATTGCAAATTAAAATTCGATGCCCATATTGATTACACGATAAAAAAGATAGCTACAAAATTATGGTTCATTCAAAGAACGTGTAAAAGCTTGAATAATAGTTACAAAATTAAAGTATACAGATCTATTGTTGAACCGTACTTTATCTATTGTTCTACTATTTTTTTCATAATGAAAGACTCACAAATTGAAAATTTACAAAAAATGCAGAATAAAGCTATGCGCTTTATCCTACGCAAACGTTATGATACTCCCATAAAGGATATGGTGATTAATTTAAATTGGATGAGTGTTAAACAACAGATATATTATCATACTATGAAGTTTATTTATAATATAAAAAACCGTTTAAAAACGGTAATCTGCCTGATTATCTAAGATCAAGCGTGAAATTCAACTATGAAGTTCACAACAGAAATACAAGAAGAAAAAATGATTTCAAACTACTCAATTATAAGACTGAATCTGAAAAAAATAGCCTTTTCTATAAGGGACTAAAATGTTTCAATGAATTACCGGAAACGGTTAAAAATTGTGATAATAATTTATTCAAAAGAAGGCTATATGATTATGCGAAATCGTTGGATATAAGATAGACTCTCTGATTGGAATGGGTTTGTAGTGCATGTTTCAATCAAATTGGATTTAAACCAATTCAACATATTTTAATTTTAATTTAAATACTTAAGGAAACAATTAGCAATTTGAAGAATGTGTTATATTTTACTACAATAACTTAAATTATTTTCTTTTCTTATATTTTTTTTTCTTTTGTATTATTTTGTTACTTTTTCTTTTGTTATTATACTTTTATGTGTGATCTAGGCTCTTAGAGTCGTAATAAATAAATAAATAAATAAATAAATAAAATAAAGTTTGGTCCAAGCACATATAAAATTCTATTTACGTTTAACATTGTATGGCCTAGGCACGGACCAATTGCCCCCTACTGAATTACATTGAAACTAAAATTAGGTCAAATGACACTTTGTGCATTACAATCGGAGTATACTTTATACACTTAAAAACCATAAACACGAGAAAAAAATCACCTTCTGTGCATTACATTTGGGATACTTTTGGTACAATTCATCTCCGTTGCATTACATTCGGATTACTTTTTGGCCAATCCACCTACTTTTAATTACATTGCATATATTTTTTGGACCATCCTTGGTATAGCTACAACGTGACGACATCCGTGAATTGCAAGTGGTTGGTTTCTAATCAGAAACCAGAAAGGAGCATAAACTTTTACAATAAAGTCAGCAAGTGTTTTTAGTGTTATTGTTAAATAAGCCTTTTAAGCGAATGGGGTACTCAGTTTTTTAATAAAGTCTACAGTTAAGGTATAAACCAGCAATTAAATTTTTGAATTTTTTTCACGAATTTTCAATTTCGTTGGCAAGGAATGTCCAAAACTTTTACATTTTCAAAAATTTAAATACACGAAAATATAAACAAATTAATGGGGATTTTGAAAAGGTATACTAATTAAAAGTTAGGTGGAGTATGCCGAAAAATGTTGTGACGGACTTTTCCTTTAAGCCGGGGTTAAGCTCAGTCCGTCCAGGGTTCCTGTGGATTAGAGAATCCCTAACGTCTCCTTTTAAAGAGAAAAACCCTGGTTTTCGTATAAAATATAAAATTCAGTTTATTAATTAGAATTCAATCTCTTATACTAAGATAGCGGAGTTAGCAAACCACCGCTTATCTTCTAGACGGCGGAGGTAGGAAACCACCGTCGTATATAACTTAAATATTCCTGTGCTCTTAAAGACTGCGGAGGTAGGAAACCACCACTAATCTTCGGAAATAATCTAGTAAAAGCTGCGGAGGTGGGAAACCACCACTAACTTTCGGACAGCGGAGGTAGGAAACCACCACTGTATATAATCTTGAAAACTCGGGAGCTTGCAAATCCCAGGAGTTCCTTCACTGTTGAACAAGGCGTCAACAAGCTACTATGCCTACCTAACGTCTGAATCTTATTGGCAAAATGCTCTTTTTTTATACTATTTTGAGCACAGGCGGACAGTTATTTTACAATAAAAATCCTTAATGTATGCTAATATCCTATTTACATGATTTGTATGTAAATATATATTACATCGATATAACTACACATTATGTTCTAAGTCCCTAACAGCATTTGCTACGTGCTCGCTTGCACCCGGAATGCCCCCATTGTGATCAGCTGCCCACTTGCACTCCATCGATCAGCTGGACATGCTATTGACATCAATATGTATGCTGGCTGTTTTGCTGAACTCCCACCGCCTATTGTCTTTGCTATGCTAGCAATGCATTTTCCATTTCTTCTTTGTGCGATGTCCGCTCGCATTACCCGTGTCGGTAGCCTATGTGCTTATTGCGTATATATGTATGTATGTTGGTTTGTTAGCAAAGCACCGCTGCCTTGAGTTGGCTGACCGACCCTTTTCATGCTGGAATGCCGGTTGCTTGCAATTGTTTGTGTGCTATTTTGTTACTTGGAACTAAGATATGGCTTGGTTAGCGGCTCATCTAATTTTTACAAAATTAGTTAAAGTGTGTATTAGGGTGTTCCAAAAAAATGTGTAAATTAGCGCATCCAAAAATATATATATTTGTGACAATTTATACCGCGGAATTCATGTGGTATAATGGCTGGTTATTTATATATATAAATACGTATGTAAATGTGTACAGTAGGGTATTCAAAAATATATTCTTTTTTTTTTATAAATTCAAAAATTCAAAAATTCAAAGTAACTCCATTGTAAAGTCGGGACGAGTGGGTTCGCGTGTGGGGCTCCAAAACCGGTGGTTTTGGGGTCCTCACACTCTCCCCTCACCTGCCGCGACGAGAGTTATCGTCACCAATCCAGTTCTGGTGATTCTCACCCGATAACTTCGACCCTCGATGTTCCGGTGGAACGTCTTCTTCCTTCGCCTGCTTTGCTCTGCTTCGCTGTGCGCCTGAATATCTCGCACCAAGTCTGCTGGGAGGGGGTCTACTCCCGACCTGTTCACCCACGTGACCCTCGTGTCTGTTGTTGCTGTCGTTGTTGTCGTTGCTGCGTTGCGTAGCCATTGCTCGATTTCGCAGACGATATCGTTGTTGTTGTTGTCGTTGTTTTCGTTGTTGTTGTCATTGCCGCCATGCTTGGAGCCAGTCACTATATCGCTGCCGGTGATGCTTAGCACGTCGCTCATTTCGGTGCGTGCGTGGTCCTCGTTCGCGTCGCATATGGCTTCGTGTCTACGTACGACTTTCATTGCGTCGCGCGGATTCGGTGGTGCGCTCTCTTTGGCTGGGTCGCCTGCCTCTGGACGATCGCTGCCTTCGGTGGCATCGCATCTGTATACCTTGGCCGGGGGTAGGTTTGCCGCTTCTTCTTCTTCCTCTTGTGGTGTCTCAAAGTCATTGTAACGGCGGAGACGTATGTTGAGGCGCTTTGTATACTCAATGTACCCCTGGCCCGGTGCTTCTTCCTCCTCCTCTCTCACTGAGACCACATAAAAATTTGGGTGCCTCCAGCGGTCGTAGGCGTCTTCTTCGGCTTCGGGGATGTCGTCCGGTACCAGCAGCCCATGATCCGCCTCGCCTTGCATTGGGCTCGCGCTCCGAATTTGGCTACCCTGGTCGCCATATGTCTCCACCGAGCCACACTCCGACACCGTCTCATACTCAGGGCTCCGGATGGACTCGCCCTCGCTCATATGGCCAAACTCTTCGGTGCCTTGGCTGTCGCCCTCGCCCCCTTCCTCGACATAGCGCTCCTCATCTGACCCTACGCTGGCCAGGTCATTGTCGCTCGACTCCTCGTCGCTGATGACCACCACTTCGTGCTCGTCTTCGTTGCGCACCCGCTCACTCGCTCCGTCTCCATTTCGCCTGATCCACACGCGGAGGGACCCATCTTTGGCGTTTTCGCTTGTGTATTCGCTTAACTCGCGGTTGTCCATGATTAATTACTTTTGATCTATTTGTGCGTTGGCGCCTCCTATTTATACCTGTCCTCGCCTCCTTCTTCTAACTGTTGTTTTCCAGCAGCATTGTCTTTGCGGTTCCCCTTTGTTTTGTTCTTGCAGGATAATTCCACTTCTTCATATGCTCCAGCGCGCTTTGTTTGTGTTGTTCTGCTTATGTGCCAATTTCTTCGTTTTTGTTATATGCCTTATGTACGTATGTATGGACGTGTATAAATGTATACATTTCTATTGCTTAGGTGTGATGCTCCATTGGGGTAGTGTGCGCTGCCTGCTATTTTTTGTGTGCGCCTGGTACTTGTTCGTGGTGCTTGATGCCTGTTTGTTAAGGGTTTGTGCTTGATGTGATGTACGCAATGGTGCTAGTTTGATGTATCCAATGTTTCTTTCCTCTATAAAGTGATCTCTCGCGATCTGGGCCTTGTTCTAAAATGGAGTGTGATACAAAATTCGGTTATTCGATTATAGCACTGGCTGGCTATGTTGTTGGCGTAATTCATCGCCATCTGGATCCCGGTATCCATTGCTGGGGCTTGTCCTTGTGCTTGTGTTGTCTGCCATGTACTCTGGTCACTGTTTACTACCTGTTGCTCGCCGCTTACCCTTGTGTGTTCTACTCTTGGACCGTTTGGAACTGGATTGGCCAGTGCTAGCGATCCACATATCGCTACTGTGTTGCAATCCGTATGTTCTTCCGAGATTTCGACGGTTTGGGTTCTTGTAACGCGTGGTGTTGTTGTTGCTATTATGGCCAGTTGCTCTCTTCTATTGACCGCTGATGGGGGTGCTAGTTGTTGTGTTGCTATCGTCGTCGGACGCCTCGCTTGTTCCCCGGTGGGAACTTCGGTGAAGCCCCCAGTCGGGGCTTGGCGGGACGCCCTAGACTTACCACCCTCGGGAGATGAATTTACTCATGTCTCTGCTGCCGGACTTGCTTCTTCGCCTGACGCCTGATGATATGGTTTCAACTCGCTCACGTGTGCCGTTCTCCTTTTGCCATTATGCACCTTATCTAGCTCGACGATTACCTGGGATACGAAGTTCGTTACACGATGAGGCCCACTGTACCTGGGTGCTAACTTTGCTGCGAAATTGTCCACTGCCTTGGAAAGTTGATGCTCCTTGACTAGTACTAAATCACCAACGGCCGGTTGCCACTGCCTTCTACGTAAGTTATAGTGCTTTGCTTGCTCCGCGGACGCCTGCTGTTGTCTTCTACGTACCATTTGATAGACCTCCCTCATCTTCGCCATCTTTTCACTGAGAGCTACCTTTTCTTCGCCTGTGCCAAATGTTTGCTCATCGTAGAGGGCGTTGGGGATCCTTGGTTCCCTACCCTGCACTACGAATGCTGGACTGTAGCCTGTTGACTCGCATACGCTCGTGTTCAGTGCTAGTGTCATCTCTGGCAGCAACTCATCCCACACTTTGTGCTCTTTCCCAGTGAATTGCGCTATTATCCTCTTGATGTTACGATTCGCCCTCTCCGTCGGATTCTCTTGCGGTGTATATGGTGCCGTTAGCTGGTGCTTGATGCCAGCTTCTTGTAAAAACTTCTTGAAATGTCTGCTTGTGAACTGCGCCCCATTGTCTGTGATTAGGATTTTTGGCGCGCCAAATCGGGCCAAAATCCTCTCCCTCATTGCTGCGGAGGTGGGAAACCACCACTAACTTTCGGACAGCGGAGGTAGGAAACCACCACTGTATATAATCTTGAAAACTCGTGAGCTTGCAAATCCCAGGAGTTCCTTCACTGTTGAACAAGGCGTCAACAAGCTACTATGCCTACCTAACGTCTGAATCTTATTGGCAAAATGCTCTTCTTTTATACTATTTTGAGCACAGGCGGACAGTTATTTTACAATAAAAATCCTTAATGTATGCTAATATCCTATTTACATGATTTGTATGTAAATATATATTACATCGATATAACTACACATTATGTTCTAAGTCCCTAACAGCATTTGCTACGTGCTCGCTTGCACCCGGAATGCCCCCATTGTGATCAGCTCAGCCCACTTGCACTCCATCGATCAGCTGGACATGCTATTGACATCAATATGTATGCTGGCTGTTTTGCTGAACTCCCACCGCCTATTGTCTTTAGTTGCGTTCCAGTTTGCTGACCTGGGTCGGATCACGGTCATAATTTAACAGGAACGATGCGGGTCAGCTGCGTGAGAGTTGTTTGTGTAAACAAATGTGTATACATATGCATGTTTGTGCTACTAAGCAAATAAGGGTTGACTGTCAAAAAATCTACTACAAAAAAATCGACTACTACGGATCCGAAACTGACCCAGAAAAATATCAAGATCACAGCGTTGTTGTTGCATTTACATGCAAAATTTTATACAGGTCTGGGTTTGTGTTTAACTGGAACACGCCATTTGCTATGCTAGCAATGCATTTTCCATTTCTTCTTTGTGCGATGTCCGCTCGTATTACCCGTGTCGGTAGCCTATGTGCTTATTGTGTATATACGTATGTATATTGGTTTGTTAGCAAAGCACCGCTGCCTTGAGTTGGCTGACCGACCCTTTTCATGCTGGAATGCCGGTTGCTTGCAATTGTTTGTGTGCTATTTTGTTACTTGGAACTAAAATATGGCTTGGTTAGCGGCTCATCTAATTTTTACAAAATTAGTTAAAGTGTGTATTAGGGTGTTCCAAAAAAATGTGTAAATTAGCGCATCCAAAAATATATATATTTGTGACAATTTATACCGCGGAATTCATGTGGTATAATGGTTGGTTATTTATATATATAAATACGTATGTAAATGTGTACAGTAGGGTGTTCAAAAATATATTCTTTTTTTTTATAAATTCAAAAATTCAAAGTAACTCCATTGTAAAGTCGGGACGAGTGGGTTCGCGTGTGGGGCTCCAAAACCGGTGGTTTTGGGGTCCTCACAATGTATAAAGAAAATAAGGCATGGCTTTCAACTAAAAACAAAATTTGTTTTATTTCGAGTTCTACTAAATTAATTGAAGCATTTTTATAGCAAAATATTTACGATTTTTTACGGTATTTAATTTGCTGTTATTAGATCGGAACATTAGGGTGGTAGCAACTGAGGTATGGTGGGTAGGTACCACAACGGAGCGACTGAGTTCAATGGGATTTTTTTTAGGCAAAACCCACTCCTTGAGACAAAAAAATTGGTGTATCACACTTTAAAATCCTACAATAAATGCCGAAGATATGAAGAAAAATGCAATTGGGCGACATCTAGGGTTGGCAGAAAAAAAAAATAAAATTTTTTTTAAATGTTTTTCAAAACCACATCATATGAGGCGAGGTGCGGCCGACTTTTTTTTTGTTGCCTGTAAGTCGAGACGCTCTAATGTACATACATCTGGTATATGCAGTGATGGCAAGCAACATGTATGTACATTGTATATACACCTGCTATATTTGAACATTCGAGCATGTGTTCGGGTATACCAGCGATGGGGATTTTTTTATGCGTTCGTATTTGCGAACAGGAATGCAAATTTGGTTTTTTAATGTTCAGTTTCGCGTGTAAGAAGCTTTAAGTAAGTACTTGAATAATTATAAACGAATAATTCCGAACCCTGATATTTATCTTCATCGACTAATGTTTATAAATAAATATTAAAAACTTAAATTGATGTTGTGCTTAAAATAAAGAAAATAAATTTGTTTCGATACATGAGGTTTCCAATTTTGAGTGTGATTTACTGTATTTACTTTACAAAAATTAAAATAGGTATTTTACAGATAGTACTTAAAATTAATTAATGATTTATTCGTATCGAATATGTTATATTAAATATGTATGGGTAAAATTCAAAAAACACGCAATTTTTTGTGTCCCTGCACTTTACACTACTATTTTAGGTAAAAAAATATTAAAAAAAAACAAAAATGGGAGAGCGGTCACCGAGGAATTTGTAACAAAAATTTGTATGTTTGTTTTTTTGTTTATTCGGAAGGGTTTTTTATTTCTCCCTCTGGCTCTTTTCATACAAAAGCATGTGTCCCCCGTTAGAATTTTTAGTTAACAAAATAAAATAAAATCAAGAAAAAAGTAAATATGCAACATTTAATAACAGTTTTCGAATTATTGAGTTTCTTTCTTTTGTTTTGATTTGTTGTAGTTGTCAAAAATTAATTAGTGCGAATTTGGCATTGCAAAGAAAGGTTTACCCCACAATTTGCATTGAGTGTCACTTTTTTATAAATCAAGTAATATCAACAGCCCTTGCGGGTTGGGGCTTAGAATATGCCCGCGGTAGGCATACCGGTCGTAAGAGGCGAAAAATATGCACAAAGGTAATGATGTGCAACTCGATGGTTGATCTACGGATATGATGCCTCCCACCTCTCATTACCCATCTTCTCTTTCCTTTCGGAAGGAGGGATGACATGACCTAGAAGGTTGCACTGGTCATACCAAATCGCTCCCACGACAGTCGGGCAGTACCGCAAGGGAGTACCGGAGCGTACCGGATTCATATCCGGCCAAGGACTGTTATTTCGACAACACTCCCCAAAACCTTCGGCGAATGATTTTGTTGTTAAAACAAACAAACACACCAGTTTTCAATTTGCATTTAAATAAAGTAAATAACGCAAGGAAAGCACAAACTTTAATTATTGGGAGTTTCCATTGTAACGGGCGCGACACTTTTGTGCATAGTTCTTTAATTTTGAAGAAAACTATTAAAGTAATCATTGAAATAATATACATACGCTTAAAATGCTGTTAGAAGTAAAGAATTAACTCATATGAACTACATTTTAGAAATAAATCAGTACCAACGACAAAATGCTAAAGAAGAGCGTAACGGGCGCGACGTTATAAAATTTATAAATTGCGTGTAATCCACTTTCACACGAAACAGTGTAAAATTTTTGTATTAAACTGACTAAAAATGCCTTGGCATATTTAAATTTAGAATGTTTTCTATTATTTCCGCTTTCGAAGAAAAAACACTTCTTAATCCATTTAGATTTATTAACATTTTAAAGTGTAACGGGCGCGACACCTCGTTGTAACGGGTGCGACATGTCTATTTTTTTTTTACATATTTCAACTATTTATTATATTTTTTCATTGCGATAGTTCAATTTCAAGCCAAAACAGGAAAATGTATCTATTTTTAAACAAGTTAACACGTTAAAAGTAAGTACATGGGTATGTTGTTTATAAACGATCTTTCATGACGCCAGCTTTAAGGTTTGGATAAAGTAACCAAATATAAATCATAATTCTAATTCAATATTTATGCTGATAGCATTATTCATGATCAAATAATTAATTCTATTGTTTTAGAAAAAAAAATTTATAAAAATTAATAATTAAAGAAAAATTTCTATTAAATTATTTTCTTAGGCAAAATTTCTTAAGCGTAGATTTTGCTGTCTTACCAGCAAACAAACAGGCGTCAGATTCTTCATCCTTAATGACGAAGTGCTTCTCTTGCAAATTTTTTATAGGAGCAATGTGGACTCATATCTGATCTAAAAATACTTTCTCAGCCGCGATGTCTTCCATCGAATGGTAGAGAATTTTTATACCGTTGAAGTTTTCTCTTGAAGAAACTTAAAACACTCTATGACGCATACGCATATATTTTGTGGAGTTTCCCTTATTGGACGGAAAAAACTTGGTCGCAAGGCAAAAAATCAAAAAAAGTTATTAAAAATGTAACGGGCGCGACACGTACTAAAAAATTAATACAGAGAAAACGGGTTAACAAATTTGTTTGAAATTTTCGCAATATAATCCTTAGCAGTTACTTGTTACGTATGCTAAGATTTATTCATGTAAAGTTACTAATCCTTTTACCACAAAACTAAATCCTTTTTTTTGTAACGGGCGCGACACCAATTTTGCTTAACTTTAAATAATTACTGTGATTTATACTTAGTTCGCAGAATCTTGAAAGTCAAGCCCAAGTGAAGAAAAAATGTCTAAAATTTCACGCAGCTCAAATAAATATCCGTCAAAAATCGAAAACTTAAAAAAATACTATGCAACTATGATCACGATTTTAAAGTTTTTTAATGTCATAGTGTTGTGAACTTTGCCAGGAGTTCACACCTCCATCACGATATCAAAATATAAAAAAATGGTATATAACAATAGAGTAGACATGCGTGAACACAAATATCAGCCTTCGGACTGGAAGCAATGCAATTTATATCTAGGCTCAATGGGGTCTGATTTCCTGGAAACTCCCTATTACAAAAGTGAAAAAGCGAAAAAAAGAATCAATTAAAAAAGTGTGCATTTGCGTAGTTTTTGCGAACACCATGGTAAGGGCGCGTTAAAATTTCATGAGCGTCACGCTAATTTGTTAAAAAGTGAACATTTTAATGGAAAAAATTGAAGTTGACAATCATTGTGGAATCATGTATCAACTTATTTTTTTATAAATTGTGAGTTTGGGAAATAAATTGCCTACGGAAAAAAACCAAAATAGGCAAACATTTCATGATCATCACTTTTTATATGTACATATTGCTTCATAGCTTAAAATGCTTAATTTTGATTTTATTTTTTAATTTTCAATAGTAAAACAACAAAATTAACGGCGACTGAAAGATCACGGAAATATCGAGAGAATATAAAGCTCGATTAAGCGCGTATGTGTATAACTTTCTTCAAGAATTACTTCCTTTTTTCCATTTTTGTTAAAAACATCAAAGAATATGTACATGTTTAGTTTTGTATGACAATTTTTGTTTTTGGGTCAGAATTTGTGAAATCAGCACAAAAAAATGGACGTCTTAATTTTTTATCATTATATAGTAAATATGATTCTATTTCATCTCAATAACTTTTCAGCATTTTTCGATTATTTATTTTTTTTTTTTATCGAAGTTCTAGTGATGTGAAAATTTCGATAACTTTTTAAACAAACCGTTGTAACTTCCAAGCCGATTGACGGATTTGGACGAAACTTTGGGATATTGTAGGGAATGAATCAGGCTTTAGATGCCTAAGCTTAAATTTTTATTTTTCTTAATATTGCTATTATTTTTAAATATAAATATTTTAAAAGAATTTTTTTTTATCTGTTCTGCCCCTTATAAAAATTTCAAAAAATATGTGTTATGACAGCACACATCCAAGAATGTTAAATCCACAAAAAAAATTTCCGAGCCACCTTTACTTTAGGACTTATAACCAAAATAATGGTGATACTATGTATGATAATTCAGGGCGTTCGCCATTTTATGGCACACACTTTACTCTAAATTAAATGAAAACTAAAATAAGTCATCGAATTTGTTGTCAGATGACATTAATTTTTATATTCAAGTGCAAATATGTACATACAATCAATTAAAATAAGTCATGGACCATAAAAATTTCAGAATCTGAAGTCTCTCTGCACTCAATTTGCTTATCGCCAATAGGTTTAAAAGAATGATACATCCGCGTTCCCTTTATAGTCTTCGCTTTTTTAAAACGTGTTTCGAGTTTTTTTTCTTGTGCCTCATGCTCAATTTTGGAAGTAAATTCAAACACAATGTTATCAAAATACTGATTTGCCCACAAGAACAATTGATGCGGTGTAGTGATTTGGTCATTAAGAGGCCTTTGCAAACTTGCACGAGATGCCAACCTTTTCACAGTGCCTCCAACCCCATCACAAGCACCTTTTCCGTGTGAGGTGGCGAAACAATGCCACTCGCTCTCAATATTGAAATCGGCTTCGTAGTTTAACAAATTAGAGAAATTGAACTTGTTTTTGTACTGACCTCCACATCCGTCAGAGAAAAAATATATTTTCTTCACATTGTCCATACCAAAAATTAGTTTTAAATGATATATCATTTTTGTGTTGAACAAGTGAACTGCAGCAGTGTTATGGTTACTCGGTTCTGATACTACTACGAAGCACTCGTTCAATATTGTCATTTCATTTTTGTAATAAATGACATAGGGATGGAGTGTAGCCTGATCATTTGACCAATAATATGACTGCACTGCATCTTGTATCTTAAAAGTATAACTTTCAGCAAAATCCAGGCTAACCAAAAACTCTCCATCTTGCAAATTTTCTTTTAAATATAAGAAATATTGTGCCTGGCACTTGGCTATGTAGTCATGTTTAAAATATAACGGCAATTCATTTCTAAAATTGTTCAAAAACATCTGAGTTGTTTCGACTTTATCAGTTAGTCCACACCTGTAAGTTCGTAAAACAATAAGTACACTTTAAAAATACTTTTATAAGTAGCTAAAAGTTGTACCTGTCTGTGCAAGTCAATTCCTTAAAATTTATTTCGGAAACACCAAGCTCCTCGAATCTAGACGAAAGATTTGAAACAGCTCCGAAGTTCCAGGACATTTATCACAAGTTAACAAGTTGCAACGATCATCCGGATGAGAGCAGATAATCTGCTTTTCAAAGTCAATTAACGAATATGTAAGGTTTGTTTCCTGCAGGGTAAGATTCAGTGCATGCATTTTGAACTTCATGTTTTGATGCGTCTTGCAAACGCACACATTATGATCACCTTTGCACCCAACAACCACGCAATAATCTGGTCGAAGCTTTGTGAATTTGGAAAGACTAATTTTCAGATTAGGGTATTTCATTAAAAATTTTTCATGAAGCTCTTTCAAATTGCAGAGCAACAGTCTTTTTTGGACATTAGTCTTCTTTCCATCCAATAAAATTGAAACACAGTCTTTTTTTCCTGGCATAACTCGGCTGTGTTCATCCATTATATAAAACTCTTCAACCATTTCAACAATAGAGTTCATTAAAGCGCGACCACTTTTTTTTAGGATATGTAAAATACCCGGAACTATCACGCAATTTAAGTGCAGTTTCGGCCATGTGTCGCGTAACACCCAATAATTTTCGAATTTTGGTAGCCCTCCAAGTTATCGGCACAGTAGTTAATAGTTGCAGTCTTTTGTTTCTATTCACTTCTTTTGACAAAGCTTGCTTAATATTTGCTGCCGTGGCAGCATCTTTTGCATGCTCAGATATAACTAAACTTTTAATTTCGTTGCGAGTGAGGGATTCCCCTAAAGAACGATTTTGATTATATAAATTGTTTTGTTCAAGTGACTTAAAAAAGTTTACCTTCAAAATCCAAAAACTCGGAGTCATTGTCATCATAATTTTCTTCGTCAGATTCACTTTCGACACTGTTCACGGATGCTTCGGAATTTTTTGGTAATAAAGAAGCACCACCTTTTTTCTGATATTTAATCGACAAGTCTCACATATATATTTTCCAATTAAACACTAACGAGTAAATTATTTGACACTTCGTTCTCCCTTTAAAATTAAAGGCAAGATGAGATAACGGCCGTAAATGTTTAAGTTAACGCGTATTTTATTTTGTTTTAAAAATAATTGACATCTGACAACAAATTCGATGACTTATTTTAGTTTTCATTTAATTTAGAGTAAAGTGTGTGCCATAAAATGGCGAACGCCCTGAATTATCATACATAGTATCACCATTATTTTGGTTATAAGTCCTAAAGTAAAGGTGGCTCGGAAATTTTTTTTGTGGATTTAACATTCTTGGATGTGTGCTGTCATAACACATATTTTTTGAAATTTTTATAAGGGGCAGAACAGATAAAAAAAAAATTCTTTTAAAATATTTATATTTAAAAATAATAGCAATATTAAGAAAAATAAAAATTTAAGCCTAAGCATATAAAGCCTGATTCATTCCCTACAATATCCCAAAGTTTCGTCCAAATCCGTCAATCGGCTTGGAAGTTACAACGGTTTGTTTAAAAAGTTATCGAAATTTTCACATCACTAGAACTTCGATAAAAAAAAAAAAAAAAAAAAATAATCGAAAAATGCTGAAAAGTTATTGAGATGAAATAGAATCATATTTACTATATAATGATAAAAAGTTAAGACGTCCATTTTTTTGTGTTGATTTCACAAATTATGACCCTTTTTGAACAATTTTTGTTTTCTTTTATTTACTTTTTGTAAAAAATAAATTTGTTTCGTTAAACTTTAAATTTGGCATTATTTCTTGTTTACGTGCAACAAAATCTTTTGATCGTCACAAAATATCTTGAGCGTCACACTTAGTTTTTTTCCACTTAAAACGTTTATAATTGCAGTTTTTTTTAAATACATTGTTACAAGCCTATTACTTTGCAGGTAACCCCTTAGTTCAAGTCTTTTTTTCTACAAAAATTTACATATTTTCATATTAAAATTAGTAAATAACTAGTCACTTAAAAAAAAAAAAATCAAGGTGAATCGTGATTTTGTGTTTATAATCGAAAAGGTGATTTTTGCAAAAGTCAATCTTGAAAAACAAAAGAACATCGTAGTAAACTTGAATTTCAAATATTTTTGCATTTCAAGATAGAAATCATAGAAAACCTAAAAAAACCAAAAATATTGATTTTTTTGATAGCCTAAAGGTACCACAGGATTCCTAATCAACTTCTACATAAATTGGCCACTCTTACAGGCGAATTGGAAAAACTTTAAAAATAAGCAAAAAAAAATCGTGTTGTAAGTTTTTTTTGAAATAGACCCGTATATATTAGTTACGTGAATAAAATTCATGAGCAACTTAAAGTTTTGAATTAATTAACTACGGAAAAGTGTTGGAAAAAATAATTACTTATGTACTTTATTACCTGTGTTTCTCATGCTATTCATACCTTATGATTTACCTTTTGGATTTATGCTATATTTTGGAGCAGTCGCGATTGTTCTTCTTACGGTATGGATGCAAAAAGTTTGATTTTGTCTGTTTTAAGAAGTTATACTTGCAAGATTCCTTTCTGTTACTAGTTTGCAAGTGAGAAAAGTGAAGATGTTATTAATACAAATATGGGGAAAACATCAAATACAAAATCACAATTTATGAGATTTGATAAAGATACAAATATGTAAAGGTGCGTTGTGTACAAAAAAAAACAACTGAAAGGTCATATTTTAGAAACATTAAAAGATATAACAAAAGTATGCATAACCAATGGTTTGATGAAATAGAGGCATCTTCAAGCGCGAATAAGGACTTAAATTTCCGAAAATGTTATCAGTTCGTCTGAAATAAAATAAAATTGATTTTTTTAAATGTTGTGTTGGAGTAACCGTAAAAACATACCTTTTCGAATTTTCGACCACGATAAAAATTTCAAGAAAATAATAGAACCCTACAAAATCAAATTGAATTTGCATTTGAATTCGAAAAATATAGTGGATCAAAAAAACTAATGTCACAAAATATAAAAAATATCTTGAAACAAAGCTTTCTAATAGGCTGTTCATGCTGAGCCAGCATTTATTTTTGCATTAGATTTATAAATGCAGAAATCAACCCTGTAACCTTCGAAGAAAATAGCGATTCGAATTCAAAAGAGTGGAAATATTGGTAGATTTTACTTGGAATTCTCTGTCTTTCGTAAACATTCACCAAATTTGTTCGGATTTTTAATTTGTAATTTAGCGCGCGTGTTGTGTGATATTGTTAAAATAAATCAATCTACAAGTTAATCTGATCTTTGTGAACGGATTTAAAGAAAAGATTTAATAAAACGGTGTACATTTTTTCACACGTGACATAACCTCAAAAAAATGTTCGAACTTGCTAAATGTGCATTCGCTAAGTGCGCCAGCATGAACGCTTTTTCGAAACCAATGTCCGAAAATGCAAAATGCTGCGTTTTAACTTCAGCATGAACATCATATAAAGAAAAAGTTGTGTAAAAAAATTAACATTGCAACACGAATGGGAAAGAGTATATTAACCCCCCGATTCTGTGTTCTTGATAAATTGTCAATCTTGATAAAATATCAAGAAATAAATATTTGAATCAAGTGTTCTGGGTTCTGCTTCAAAAAATGCATTAATTTTGTTCGTTTTGGCGTAAAATTCAAAAAACATGACGAAAATATTTTTCTTTTGATTTTTTATCAAGATTGAGAATTTGTCAAGAACACAGAATGGGGGGGTAAGTATAAATATTCAAGACATATGGCTGATTCCTTGGAAACTGATATATTTGTGTTTACCGACTTCAATGTCGAAAACTTATAACAAATCGACATTTTTTTTTAATAAATTGATATGCAGTCTTATATATTTCATCGACTCATATAAATTAACTGCAAAATTTCATCATTTATTAGCACGGACTACTTTAAAACACACAAAAAAAAAAAAAAAGTCAAAATTTATAGTGTCCCTTTGCAGAGGTCATGTACTTTTATTGGCATTATATGCCAAAAATTGTGATCAAAACTAAATTTGCATGAGGAAGCAAAGAGTTTTATAAAAAATGAAAAAAATGGTCACAGTAGTTGTGTGGGAATATTAATTAACATGTAATCTTAATTTTTTGACACATGTTCTGTCTAATGTCAAAATCAAACTGTGATGGAGCAGCTCCCATTTTGAAGACGGGTTCGGAAGATTTTGAGTTTGATATATGTGTCACACTCTCTAATGTCACAACTTTAGCTCAGCTTTTCTTCTAAACCAGGTGTAATTTTTCATTGAAAATTAGCACACATCGTCCCCAGATTGGTTCAGAAGTATTAAAATATCTTATACATTTTTGATGTTTTGAGAAAATGTATTTCAAACATTTTGTCGAAAGTAGCTCTTACTGAAATCTCGTTATGTCTGTAAATACCTACTTATTATTTTCGACGTTTTTTTAAGACTGTATAAAAATTAGTATATTTTGTTAACTGACCAATTTTTATTATTATCATCCTTTTAAATTAAAAAAAAAAGTTTTAATGGACAAAAAAGAGGTTTAAACTGCAGATACATCAGATGACTAATTTATTTTTTAATGTCTTCTATCAAGTTTCTGATAAGTTATTATATTTTGTATGGTATACACTATTTTATTCAAGAAATACACCAGAATAATAAGTAAATTTAATATGAATTTTTATTACTATAAAATTATGTTTTAATTACAGTCAGATCGTAAATTATTAGCATGGTCTTTATTTATTGTCGTCTTCGTCTTCGTTCTCTTCTTCGAAACTGTCTGGTCCATCTAAACAATCGCGATTATTCCCTCCTCGTAAATTCAAAAAAATGTCCGTGAGCCAGGGGGAATTACATTTTAAGCTATTGCATAGATTTTATCGCGGGCTTGGCACCTAAAATGGAACATATACAAGTCTCGAAAATGTTCGAAAAGGTGTTAGCAACAGGCAGAATGCATAAAATTGGAACTATTTATGCGAATATTGGTTGTTGTCTTTGTTTATCTTCACTACTGCGCTGTAGATGGCACTGGAAATGCACACCAACACACACACAAGCTGTACATAACTGCCTTTGTGATGTTTAGATTAACTAGTACAGTAATTATGTACGTATGAACGGCTCAGAACCAAAAGGATCCAAGTGACATTTTTTTGAAATTGAGTTATACCCATATTTGTACAGTGAAATATGGTGTTTATTTGTTGGCAAAGAGATCCGAGTCATTTCGGACATTGTAGTGCCATATATGTATTTGCCAGACCAAAAACGTACTCAATTTTATTGCATTGTAGCCCGTTCAATTTTGGTATAATAAAGTGCTAAACTTAAGTTCGTAGGAAGTCTCGCTAATTTTTGGCAATTTTTTTTCTGGATCCAAGCGCTCTTAGACCCTTTTGGCTCCAACAATTATTGTAATAAAATTTCGAAAGATGATTACTCGGCCAAAAAACATGTAGAATATTTTCGAGTATGCAGTCTTGTAGCCCGTTTAATTTTAGTATAATAAAGTGCTAAACTTAAGTTCGTAGGAAGTCTTGCTGATTTTTGGCAGTTTTTTTTATTAGATATTAGCTCATATTTGAAATTATATAGAACTATAAAAGTCCTACGAAATTAAGTTTAGCACTTTATTATACTAAAATTAAACGGGCTAGAAGACTATATACCCGGAAAGTTTTTAAATGTTATTTTAGCAGAGCAATCAACGTTCGAAATTTATTGCAATAATTTTTATGAATTTTTGCAATAATTTTTGGAAATTTACAGTTATTTTCCATCTGCAGTAAACATCCTTTGAATTAGTTGACTAACCTGCATTCATTGCGATTTCAAACGCATTTACCCAGCATTTACAATAAGTAATTTACTTTAACCTTAATTATCTCAATTCAACGTCGATGTTACTTAGATCCTTTTGGTTCTAAGCCCTTCATATGTAGTTGAAGCCTTTGATTTTTGTTGTTGCAATTGTAAACTTAGTTCACAAATTATTTCTATTGCATTTAAATACATGATAAAAAAAACGAAAGCATTGCATAGCCTACTTTTGTTTTTTGTAATTTTAAAGCACTTGTTAATTGTTCTGAGAATATAACGGCCTATAATAAGATTCATACAAATGAACTAATCTATATATATAAAATAGGATGTATGTACTAGGAGTGGGATTTTTTTCGAATAATATTCGAATAAACACTATTCGAATAAACGATTTATTCGAATTTTTTTATTCGTTTATTCGAATAGTATTATTCGTTTATTCGAATAGTACTATTCGAATATTTTTGTTAATAGATTTTTAAAACGATATTTGCTGTTTTCTTTGCTTGTACCTATGAGCGTGCATTTATGTTTTGTATGTTTTGTATGTATGTGTGTGTGTTTGCGTGTACAAATGTGTGACCAAGCAGTAGCAATATTTCTTTCATTATTTGAATAGTGGTACCGAATAGTTGTATTTATTCGGTTAATGGTGGTTGAATAGTTTTTGGTTTATTATCTTAATAATTAAATAGATATTCGTACAGTGTTGTGGGAATAATAAAATACAATTATTGGTAATATTGAAGCTGTAAATAGACATTTACTATAAAGTTACTATACATAAATATGTATTTGTGCATTTATATGTTTATTGCTTGGTAGGTTTTGTGCTAGGGCTTCAAGCAAGAGATGCCAGGGCCGAAATTCATTATGTATACTGTTTATTATGGTAAAAAAGGACGGGTTTGTGCTGATTTTTCATGTTCACATGTGTAAATAGTTTAATTTGCGTAAAGTAACATACACAAAATAATACTACCTGCTTGTTATATTTTGTTAAATACTCATATAAATGTACTTACATACATATGTATGTAAATATGTATGTATGGTCATGGAAATATTGCGAACTCTTTGTATTGAATGGACTGGTTAAGGATGATCATTAGTAGGTAGATTTTTTATTGTGTTGTAACAACTGAAGAATTGCATAAAGCGCTACTATTTGTTTTAAATTTGGGTGTGTAAACTCGTTAACTAAATGAACACAAAGGACCTACTTGTATAGGGATTGCGAATTTATATATTTCAAACAATGAATAGGTATACTAAGTACGTTTGAAAAAATTAATGTTTTCGCAACATACTACTGCACCCTCAAGAAGAAAATTAAAACCCTATCTTGTATCAGCTTTGATGTGCACCAAAATAGACCAAATAATTAAAAAACAAGTAAGGAAGTCTAAGTTCGGGTGAACCGAACATTAAATACCCAGCGTTAGTTTCCAGAAAAAGGGGGCGTGGTTTTCATCCGATTTCGCCCATTTTAAAAACCAATCTATTCCCAGCCTAAACAATAGCGAATTTGGTGGGCGCGGCCACGCCCCTTGCTTATAAAGCATTAACCGCCATGAGCCAAAGTACATGAGCCAAAAGTACTCAATCGATCTATTCAAGGGTTATACCATGTCCTGTATATAACTTTGGAAAAGAAGGCGTGCCATGCCCATAACTTTTAACGTATTTTGTGAAATTTTTTGATATACGGATATATGTGTCCATTAATCAATATTTACATAATTTTAAAAAAGTGGGTGGTGGCACGCCCACGGATTTTATTACGTTGTTTGTCCCTATTTGAATATCAGTTTTCATTGCAGATCTTTATGATACTTTCACAGTGGCTTGTGAATAGTGAAATGTTGATATTTTGTTTATTCACTTGCGGGCGGTGCCACCCCCATTTTCCAAAATATTACCAAAAAACCTTTAAACATCACTAATAACATCATCAGGTGAATGAGTGTACTAAATTTTAGCATTATATCTTTATGAGTTAAACAGATATTGCATATTCCGGTTTCCTAACTCTCGTTTAGAGAACTTTAGTCCAAAAGTGGGCGTGGTCGTTCACCGATTTTTCTTATTTTCTGTGGTAGTACTCTACATAAACACAACATGCCTGGTTCCTAATTTCGTAAATCTATCTCACACAGTTCTGAAGTTATTAGCAGTCAAATTTGAAAATTGCATGACTCCTAAGTGGGCGGTGCCACGCCCACTTTCCAAAATTTTGCGAAAATCATGTAAAGAAAGTGAATACTGATATCAGTTAATTAGATATGGACTTTTCAATATTTCCACCTCCTTTGAATATAACTTTTATAAAAAAGTAGGCGTGGTCGGGAAGCGATTTCGTTTATTTTCTATAGCTGAATTTAACACAAGAATAGTATGCCCTCTACAAAATTTCGTTATACTAGTACAAGCAGTTCTGAAGTTATTGAGAGTCGAAATTTTAAAATCTTTTCAAATATATGCGGGCGGTGCCACGCCCCTTTTCAAAAAATTTGATAAAATCGGTCTTAGAACATCGAAATCAATACATACTGCAAATTATACCATTGTATCTGCTTCTAATATTGAATTAACCCGTTTTATACGTTTTTCGAAATTTTCGATATCGAAAAAGGGGCGTGGTTATGGTCCGATTTTACCCATTTTCAATACCAATCTATTCTGAACCCAAATAAGTACGCATGCCGAATTTGATGAAGATATATCATTAGTTGCTCAAGTTATCGTGTTAACGGACAGACGGACGGACGGACGGACATGGCTCAATCAAATTTTATTTCGCTCCTGATGATATTGATATATGGAAGTCTATATCTACCTCCTCCTACCTTTATACCTGTACAACCAACCGTTATCCCAACAAAGTTATAATACCCTTGTACTAGTACTAGTACGCTGGTTATAAAAAATGTGTGATTTATCCTAGAATAAGAGTAATAAATATCCTAAATTTAATTAGCAAAAAAAAACAAGTCTTCGTTCTTATTTAGGGTACTTCCGTACATAAATTTTACATCTTAACACATAGTATGCGCAAACTTTAAATATGTATATAAATTCGCAATCCCTCATACAAGTAGGTCCTTTGTGTTCATTTAGTTAACGAGTTTACACACCCAAATTGAAAACAAATAGTCGCGCTTTATGCAATTCTTCAGTTGTTCAAACACAATAAAAAATCTACCTACTAATGATCATCCTTAACCAGTCCATTCAATACAAAGAGTTCGCAATATTTCCATGACCATACCTACATACTTACATACATATGTATGTAAGTAAATTTATATGAGTATTTAACAAAATATAGGAAGCAGGTAGTATTATTTTGTGTATGTTACTTTACGCAAATTAAACTATTTACACATGTGAACATGAAAAATCAGCACAAACCCGTCCTTTTTTACCATAATAAACAGTATACATAATGAATTTCGGCCCTGGCATCTCTTGCTTGAAGCCCTAGCAGAAAACCTACCAAGCAATAAACATATAAATGCACAAATACATATTTATGTATAGTAACTTTATAGTAAATGTCTATTTACAGCTTCAATATTACCAATAGATAATAAACCAAAAACTATTCAACCAGCATTAACCGAATAAATAAAACTATTTGGTACCACTATTCAAATAATGAAAGAAATATTGCTACTGCCCTGCAAAAAACCGAAATACTCCGTTCCATAGTCCATAGAGTACTCCCTAAGGAGTATCGGAGTACTCCAACACTTATCCTCGCTCATATAAAAAAGGTGGTCCAATTTATATGGCGATGGCCGGTAATTGGATCACCTAATCTGACTCGGAGTACTCCATTTCTTTGCTTTTGAATACTCTATAGATCACCTACATGAGAGTACTCCCAAAATACTCCTATCGGATTACTCTATGGAGTATTCAACAGCAAAGCGAGAGAGGGAGTAGGTGGTCCTCAAAAAGAACACATACTCCCTCTCTCGCTTTACTGCATAGTACTCTATAGAGTAATCTTTTGGCGCCATTTTCAAAGTACTCTCACGTAGGTGTTCCATGGACTATTCAGCAGGGTGCTCCGATATGGATTAGGTGATCCAATCGCCGGACATGGGCTTATAAATTGGACCACCTTTTTGTATGAATGAGGATAAATGTTGGAGTACTCCCATACTCCAACGTTTTTTACAGGGTGCTTGGTCACACATTTGTACACGCAAACACACACACATACATACATACAAAACATAAATGCACGCTCATAGGTACAAGCAAAGAAAACAGCGAATATCGTTTTAAAAATCTATTCACAAAAATATTCGAATAGTACTATAAAATAAACGAATAATACTATTCGAATAAACGATAGTATTTATTCGAATTTTTTGTACCCGCCGAATAAAAGTTTTATTTATTCGAATAGTCCCATGCCTAGTATGTACGTATGTACATATGTATGTATGTATGTATGTTATAGACTCCGGAACTACCTCGCCGATTTTGTTCGTATTTACAGGATAGCTCAGTAGGAATCCGGAGAGTGTTTATGTAAAGTTTTATTCCGGGAAGCGGACCAGGGACCGAAATATTCCAAACTTTTTTTATTTATACTACGATTTTCTTCAAATTCGGTACAAAGGTAGTCTTTTACTATTGTTAAACTTTGCGGTAAGTTTTTTTCCGGGAAGTGGACCATGGACCAAAATATTCCAAACTTTTTTATTTATGGTGCAATTTTCTTCATATTTGGTACAAAGGTAGTCTTTTACTTTTGTTAAAATTTTGGGGTAATTTTTTTTCCGCGAAGTGGACCAGGGACCGAAATATTCCAAACTTTTTTATTTATCGTGCGATTTTTTTCCTAAATTTGAGCAGAACAACGTCTGCCGGGTCCTTCTAGTTGAAAATATTTGTTGAACAGCAACGTATGAATATCATTATACGCTATTTTAGGTGTTTGTGCATGACAACATTGATTTTGTTCCTAAAGTTAAACAAGTAAGGCCCGGTTTTTCAGTCGTTGGTTAAGCTCAGTTTAAACTAAGTTTGCCTAATCTCGGCATAAATTTAAACTCCAGTTAAACTGCAGGGCGGTTTTTCAGTGAGAGTTTAAGGCCGGTTTTTAGATCTGATTTTTATAAGGCAACATTGGTTTTTTTTTTATCTAGATCGGCAACAGATAAAATTCGTTTACATATTTAACGCAATTGCTAAATGAAAAATCGGTGTGAACAAAGATAAAGATACGTCGTGTACAAGTTAAATAAAATATATAAATATAAATAAATTGCAAATGTCCAGAAGCAAGAATTTCTCACCAAATACTTCCCAATTAAAACAATCAACTATGCAAACAGCTGACAGGTTAACTAGAGTTTAACCCTGGCAGATTGGCCGCTTAAACTCCGTTGAAGCTTTGTTCAAAGTTGACTGAAAAACTGCATAACAAGTTTTAACTTAGTTTAACTGACAAATTGAATTAAACATGCACTGAAAAACCAGGAGTAAGTCTAAGTTCGGGTGAACCGAACATTAAATACCCAGCGTTAGTTTTCAGAACGAGATACAAATACCATGACTTGGCAATTATGTATATAGGCCCTAGAATGTATGGAAACAATTATCTAAATAAATTTTCAATTCTATTTATAAAACTAATACTAGTAGGTACGCTGGGTATAAAAAGGTGGCGTGGTTATCATCCGATTTTGCCCATTTTAAACACCAACCCACCTTGGCTAGAAAGTAACCTGTGTACTAAATTTCATGCGAATATCTCATTACTCACCTTTTGTTAATTTATTTGATTTTCGTAATTTTCTATATCGAAAAAGGGGGCGTGGTTATCATCCGATTTCGACACATTTAAACAGCAGCTTACCTTGGCCAGAAACTAGCCTGCATAACAAATGTCATGCAAATACCTCAATCTTTACTCAAGTTATGTTAATTTATGTGATTTTCGAAATTTTCGATATCGAAAAAGGGGGCGTGGTTATCATCCAATTTGGATCATTTCCACTTGCAACCTACCTTGGCAAAAAAGATACCTGTATACAAAATTTCATGCAAATATTTCAATTTTTACTCAAGTTATCGTGTACACGGACGGACAGACGGACATGCCTTAATCAATTCCTCTTTTCAACCTAAGAACTTTTATACCTGGAACTCTATATCTAACTCGATTATTTTGCGCCGTTACATAGTACCGTTATGTGGACAAAATTATAATACTCTTGTACTAGTATTAGCACGATGGGTATAAAAAGAGTATGTGAGTGTACATTACTAGAATTTGATAAAATTTTGCCCACATATGTATAAAATAGGCAAGGGAGATTCAATAAAAAAATAATAGCCTATGAGCACATAGCCTATTGTTATACTAAGGGGCGACATATAGACCTTAGCGGCATACATCGAATTTCTAACGGAAGTCCAAAAATATAAAGCCGTATTAAAATGAGAATAGATTAAACATGAAATGTCACAACCATAAAATGTCTAAACTTTTTATACCTTTCATGAACATGAAATGGTATTATAACTTTGGTCCGATGTTTGTAAGTATGAGAAGAAGAAGAGATAGACCCACCATTAAGTATACCGAAATGGTCAGGTGAAAAGCAATTTTAGATGGAGATATCTCGATGAAATTTGGTATGGAGCCGCCATTTTGTATTATATTCATCATTTGTCGGAACCAGTAAAATCGGACGAATACAACGCATAGCTCCCATACAATCGATTGTTCCGATAAATGGGTTTTGGCCTATAACTCTTGCAATCAAAAAGCTAGGAGAGCGAAATTTTGCAGGTTTAGTACATATCATATTTGTAACCTGTGTAGTGAAAATCACCCAGATCGGACAAACAAAACATATAGCTCCCATATAATCGATAGTTTCGATAAATGGGTTTTGGCCTATAAATTTTGCAGTTAAGAAGCTAGGAAAGTAAAATTTTGCAAGGTTGGTACTTATTATAAATGGTATGTGTGTAATGAAAATCATACAGATCGGAGTAGCATAGCATATAGCTTCCATATAACCGACTGCTCCGATAAATGTGGTTTGGCCATGTAGGACACTTAAAAAAGATATGCGTATTCATGAAAGGTATAAGCCTTCGGCACAGCCGAATACAGCCCTTTCCTTACTTGTTTTCTACTGGTTTTGATGCAGTAACAACTGTTATTTCGTGTTAATACATGAATAAACCGATTTTGGAGCATATTGTTCATATATGGGGCAAAACACGCCAAGTGTACCAGGTCAAAAAGGTTGATGTCACCGATAGTCTTGAAATTTTGCAATATTGTTGTATGGATGTAAAGCATCAAAGGTGCAAAAGGATTTCGCTGTAACATCATTTGTTGTTAAAATACAGGGCCGTAAATATTGATATTTCATAAGAAACATGTATTTTCCAAGGCGAATCTATACCAGGTGGCCGCAAGGCGAACAAGGCGAATTATACGTGTATTTTGTTGTTGCAGTTTGGTACGAGAGGTGTCAAAGTCTAGATTCGCCTAATTCAAAATCTTAATTCGCCTGGATGGCAGATGTCAAAATCAGACACAATCTGACATCTACAAACATAAACAAAAGAAATTGAAAATATGCAGAAAATTTGTGTAATTCAATTTCATTTTATAATGCTGTGCTGTAGGAGTATATATTACCAATGATACATTTGCCTGTGCATTGCCCAAACGTGATGGAGACGAAGAAATGAGTGGAAGTAAGTTTGTTTTCTTAATAATGCCCAAAGCTGGTACTGCTGGAGTTGTAGCAGCCGGCAGTGGCGTTATGAAAGCAACTGCTCCCAAACGCAATAAACTGTACGCAGTGGCGGAGAAGGTTGGTTTTATGTGTGTAAGTGATACAATACCACAGGGTTCAGGTGTGCATCTAAAGTTACGGCCGATGATCAAAATGCCAATTTAAAACGTATACGCTTCGACATCAGAGCAGGCGATTCGGTGCAAACAGATTTTCCAACATCCAACCCATTACAACGTGTGGTGCGCATAAGCACAAATGAACGTTTAATGGCTACAGGCGGTACAGGCAGCGTAGCGATGTGGCGTGAGTATTTCAAAAATATTTGTTAACAGAAACTAAATATTTTATACTTTTTCAATTATAGTGCCCATACTAAAGATTGATGATAGGATTTCATTCCGGATTCCAAATATGTGGTTACCATTTCAAAAGATGGTCAGGGTTTGGTGTGAGATCTGTCTAGCATGAAGCAACAATAGAAATCTGCAACAAATTGTCAAATCGGATCCACATCATTTGTGGCTTCGTTTATTAGAAGAAAGTGAATGCTTATTAGAATATAACAAACAATTTACCATGTTAAAATATACGCGTCTCGATTTACATATGTACATAAAATCTCGACTGATTAAACCTTAAAATCATTATATTTCAAGTAGTTTGTTTTAATTAGTTACATTGTTGATAGTGTAAATTGAAACAACATGGTTTTAAACAATAGAATATAAGAATATTTCAGCATAAGCAAGATAGAATTATTTACAAATGTATGTTAGAATGCAATAAGTAAACAAAGCTAGTACAAAAGGTGGTGGTTTGCATATCCACAGCATATGTATGTATGTATGTTGATATCTACAAACGTATGTACACAATTGATGTTGATCTTCACTGCAGCATCTCACATTAGGCTATCCCAATATTTTTATATTTTTGTCGGTAACACTCGTCATCCTTCGGGACTTGTAAAAATGTACCCGCTTGTAGCATACAGCACTTTTTCCCATTTCTAATATATTTAAATGTTTATTTTTACTCCAATTTGCACTTTAACACACGCAATGTACGCTTTTTTATACAAATTTTCACTTAACCACACGATATATACGCTTTTATACACAAATTTGCAATTTTTCACACGCAATCAAAGATTTGAAGCTATTTTTCAATAACAAAAAATGTAAACATAAGATGTAAACAAAAACACTAACATTTGACAGTTCGCATACCACCTCAAATGAAAAAAGTATAATCAGCTGTTCTAATGATGTCACCTGGTATATTAATTCGCCTTGGTATTTTCGAAAGTGCACAGCTCACATGAAAATTTGTTTAACAAAAAAGTTTTCTCTACACATTATGGTTTTTTACGTCTACTTTTCGAAAAAAAATACAAACTTGAAAAAATAATTTTTTTTTCCCAAAAATTTTCGAAAATAAAAATTTGTTTTTAATTTTTTTTGAAAGCAGTCCTTTTTAAAATTTTTTAAAATGATTCAAAACGAAAGCTCAATTCTTCCTCTTCAAAATGGTATATAATTTAGAATGGAGTCTCTAAAACAAACATTGAAAGCGTGCGGGCACGCGCAGAGAGTGGCTACTGCACTGCTTGACGCGCGAAAACTTGGTGGTCGCCAGTTTAAAAAAGAAATACGCCTTGTATGAATTCAGAATAATTTTTTTATTATGAACAAAATCATGTTCTGTATTTTTTAACCAATTTTCAGCGATGTTATACAATATATGTACATACATACATATTTATATTATATTAGACATGCAATGAAGCCTTAGATTAAAAAACTATTTTGCACATTTTCTTAGATTCGCAGCTTTTTTTTGGGAAAGATGCTTGTGTTCGATGATGACGAAAATGGGCGCAATACCAATGTAATTTCAGAAGTTGGCACGTAAGAATGATATTTCTGAGTACCTGGTACAGTTTTCGCGTTTTCAAAACGTTTTTTGAGAGATTTAGCACTTTCTTCATGATTCGTTTTGGGACTGAAAAAAACTTCTGTTTCGGTCAAATTTTGTTTGGCCCATTCTTAAAGTGCTGAATACGTTAAAATTTGATTTTCCGGTGAAGCTTGCAGGCTAGCTCGTGCTGCCAATCCTTTCAAATTGCCGCCAATGCCATCGCATGGCCCTTTTCCATGTGCAGTTGCATGAAAATGCCATTCAGCTTGAATTTTAAAGTCTTTTTCGTGATGCAACAGATTTGCAAAATTATGCTTATTTTTGAAATGTTGGGATGCTCCATCAGTAAAATAAAAAATCTTTTGTGGTCTGTGCTTTTTTTTTTCAAGTAGTTTGTGATGATTTTTTGATATTCGTAAACAGCAACTGTATCGTGATTTAGAGAGTCTGATATGATTGCAATTCCCTTGAATTTGAGATCATCCTGGATTCGATAATAAATTCCTGTTGTAAATATCGATGGTTGATATGTTATGTTGTTGAATGAGAATAGTTAGAGTACTGAGAATGTTAAGAGAGTATGATTTATTAATTAATTAAGAGAATAAACTTAGAGAGTGAATAGGTGAATGTAATGGAAGAAGATAAAATCAGTGTTTTTCGCTGGATATATATGTATGTATATAATACTTTTAACATGAATATTTTTACGAGAAAAATGCAGCTGTGCACCATCTGCATCTAATGCACAGGGAAATCCGGGGAGACAGTAATTTTCACCACTTTCAGTCACTTGTTAACGTATGTATTTATACGTATTTTTATGCATTTTACGTGCACGTACAAGCGAATAGCTTTTCTGGTTAAATATTGATATACTATTTGGTTAACATATTGTATTTTAGATTAAAAAAATACAAAACATGATTTTGTTCATAATAAAAAAATTATTCTGAATTCATACAAGGCGTATTTCTTTTTTAAACTGGCGACCACCATGTTTGTTAACACCCATTTGTTTTAGAGACTCCATTCTAAATTATATACCATTTTGAAGAGGAAGAATTGAGCTTTCGTTTTGAATCATTTTAAAAATTTTAAAAAAGGACTGTTTTCAAAAAAAATTAAAAACAAATTTTTTTTTTCGAAAATTTTTGGGAAAAAAAATTATTTTTTCAAGTTTGTATTTTTTTTCGAAAAGTAGACGTAAAAAACCATAATAAGTAGAGAAAACTTTTTTGTTAAACAAATTTTCATGTGAGCGTGCACTTTCGAAAATACATGTTTCTCATGAAATGTCAATATTTATGGCCCTGTATTTTAACAACTTAATTGTCGGCCACCGTGGTGTGGAGGTAGTGTTGTCGGCCTACCACACCGAAGGTCCGGGTTCGAGCCCTGGTACAGGTTACATCAAAAAGTGGTTTGAAAAAGTTTTTTCAAAACGGGGTCGCCCCTCGGCAGTGGTTTGGCAAACTCTCCAAGTGTATTTCTGCCATGAAAGGCTTCTCAGCAAAAATTCATCTGCTTTGTAGATGCCGTTCGGAGTCGGCGAAAAACCGTAGGTCCCGCCAATTTGTAGGAAAAATTTCAAAGCGGCACACCACAAATTGGAAGAGAAGCTCGGCGCAAAAATCTCCTAGGAGGTTAATGATATAACTGTTGTATATCGCGCCATATATATATATATATATATATATATATTTTAACAACAAATGATGTTAGAGCGAAATCCTTTTGCACCTTTGATGCTTTACATCCATACAACAATATTGCAAAATTGCAAGACTATCGGTTACATCAACCTTTTTGACCTGGTACACTTGGCGTGTTTTGCCCCATATACATATGTATATGTATATGGCCCAACAAGAAAAGTACACAATAAAATACAATAATTTTTGTATCAATTTCTAGCTATTACATATGTATGTGTTCTCATAAGGGGTTAATAGTTTAAATATGAAACAGAATAATTTACTTGCGTTCAAAGCAGTTTATGTCATAGTTGTAGCAAAACTTTATATTTTCGATATTTAGAATGGATTTTTTGATATTTTAATAAGTGTACTCGTATGGGTACAGTGGTCGTTAATGGGTTAAGTTGTAGCGCAATGCGAATCAGGGGCTATTTTTTATACCCCATTTACACTGTAAACAGTTTCAAAAGTCATTTATCGTAACATTGACATTTGACAAGAAGTCGGTATGAATTATATCAGTTTCCATGGAATCAGCCATATACGATTTTAAAGTTTAAAAAGAAGCTTACCACTAGGGTTGCCAACATTACTACATTATATATTATATGTAAATATGTACAAACAACAAGACCAACACACATCATAACATACAGACGCATGTCTTAAGAAATTTTGTGTATACTGTTGGCAAGAACAAACAAACAATAGGGAATTGATTGAAGTGGAGATAAGGGCATTGCGACGTCACAGGGCATCAGAGCTTAGTGTTAGAATTTTCTAACAGCGGCTTTGGTGCAGACACTGGTTCATATCCCAGTGTCCGAAAAGGGATCTGATGATGAGCCTGGAAACTCTGAAACATGTAATCCTATCCATCGTTGTGATTAACAATGTAATTTTTCTCCAATTATCAATTTTTCAGAAATTTGACTAGCAACTTTTTTTAAGATATTAAAACCTTGGTTTTTTATTAAAACATTTGCAAGTTTTAGTTTTACTGAGTCGCAGTCACATTTATTAATAGCTTCTTTTACATTTTGAACTATTTTAATTTGATTAACTAGACTTAAATTACTTGTTTGAAGTTGCTTTATGTCTTCAGCTAAATCAGAAAAGTTAGATTTAATATACATAAATAAGTTGCAAACTCAAATTGTGGTTTTTGAATAATTCTTGCATATCTTTTACAGATTGTGAATCCTCTGCATCCATCTTATTAGCAATCCGTTAAATTTTTTCATAGTTTTCTGCATAATAAAAGGCAGCTTGTATCCAAGTTCCCCACCGCGTAATGACTGGTTGTGGCGGCAAGGGTAGTTCGGGTTCTATTTGTTTAAAAATTGCCAACCCTGAGGGTGCTTTCAGAAATGTTTTTTCCCGCTTGCTACTAGTCGGTCAACTGTTGGGAAACGGCTGCGAATTTCCTCACATATCCTATGCAATCCATGTGCTAAACAAGTCAAATGAACTATTTTAGGATAAAAAACGTTAATGGCTTTTGCAGCTTTCAGCATGTACTGAGCGGCATCAGAGATGGAAAGAAGTATTGCCTCCTTGTTGAACTCTGGTCCAAAAATTTCAACTGAATCTGCAAATAATCGAGCTACTGAGGAGAGATTTACTGCCTCTAATAGTTATTTTTATCAAAAATGTTTGCTTTGCGATTTGCTCATCCTTTGATAATACACCTATTACCACATTTGCAACATATCGGCCTGACTCGTCTGTAGTTTCGTCCACTGAGATCCATAGATATTGGTTTTTTATAGCTCTTTTGATATTCTTTATTGTAAGTTCGTATAAACTGCTGACTGTAGATCTCAAAGTAGTTTCTGATGGCAAGTCTATATTAATATATATTTTAAAAATGATTTCAGGTCATTTCTTATTTTATTTTATACCTTTCGATTTATATTCTGTAAGTAATTGTTTTGTTTGCACTGGAAACTCAGACACATACCTTGCAAGCTTAGAAGATAGCCCTTTTTTTACCTTTGGCATTACCTAAAAAAAAATTAGTTCATATTAATATGAGGATTTAATTGTTTCCAGAAACAACTACTTCTTACCTTAACTTTTAATTTAGAAGGGACATTTAAAAATATTTTGAATTTTTAAAGTTCTTGTGACAAATAAATTAATAATCTCGCACAAAACAGTTAAATAAAGTGCCAAAATCCAGTAGCTTATGAAAGTAAGTCTATCGGTGTTCTGAAATTGTAATTTTCAACAAGTTTGTAACTACAAGTGTTATTTGTTGCGGGCAATTAGCTGTCTTTAAAATTTACCAACAATAACTACAGCAGTAACAACCTAGTTGGATTGGTTTGTGTCCTGGCTGTTTTTTCAGTGGTGCTAACTAACAACTCATCTGTTTCGTGCTGCCACCCAGTTTTTTACAGATATTTTTTGGTGTATTTTGTATTACATGTCTACGGGTTCTGCAAAGCGTCGTAGTGAAGCTATGAGAAACGATTGCCAATCAGTTAAAAAAGCTGCACGCATCAGCGAATCTTCACCATTTTCTGCACGTAGTTTGTATCAGCGTTTTGCTAAAATCAACGGGATAGACTTTGTATGCAAAAAGCTTGAGGACAAATACAATAGCGTCAAGCGTGATATCGACGAAATAAGTGGAAGGGTTGCTCGCCTTAAGAATGAGTTTGATCGCATTGGGCGCCTTGAAAACGAAATAAGCGCCTTAAAGCAGAACTCGGCAAGACAAGACAGCCAAAACGCAGCTTGTGACGTCCGTGTCCATGGAGTACCCTGTGAGGATGATAATCTAAACCAAACATTCCACCAAATTTGCTTCTCGCTGGATATGCAACCGCCTCCCCTGAAGGGCATTTTCAGAGCACGTAAAATGCAAGAAAGCACGACTGATCCAGCAATAATTATAAAATTTTATTCAGCAAAAGACAGGAACTCATTGTTAAAAAATACTGCAACTTTCAACAAAGACAAAAATAACAAAGGACTGCGACTAGTTCATGCGGGCATGAACTCCGATGCCCCGATCTTCATAAATGCATCACTAACCAAAGATAACTACGCGATTTTCAAAGCAGCAATACGCCTTAAAAAGCGAAAAAAGGTTTCATCAGTTTTTTCAATACGTGGCGTGGTCCACGTCAAACAAAAAGCCAATGATGAGCCCAAAGCCATATCAAGTCTGGAATTTCTTGAAAGTCGAGACAAATCCTTTCCCCATTACGTTGCGGAAGGTGCGAGTGATGACGTTGTTGAACCTGCGAGTACCCCCACGGGCTACCAGCCGGAATGATAATGATTGCTCCGTTAGATTTTCTATTTCTAACACCATAAAAACATTTAATGAACTACCAAATGTGTCATTCTTCAATTTTAGTGCAATGCATTCATCTTATTCACCTCATGATGGTGGTCCCAGATCATAGTTTTTCGAGTTCCAGTGATTGCCTACGTACATTGTTGCGGATAGTCAGCAAACAAGCCAAAGGGCTGAACGTAATCCATATAAACGCGTAAAGTCTATATAAAAAACTAGACGAGCTACGGTTTATTTGCGATTTGATGTGATATGCATTTCCGAAACCTGGTTTTCTTCATGTCAAACAAATGAATTGGCGAAATTAAATGGATACCAACTTTTCAGGGCCGACAGAGGTGGTCATGGTGCTGGTGTTGCAATATATGTTAAAAGTAGTTTACACTGTAAATTGTGTTGTAGTTCTAGTCCCGGTGGTTCTGTAGAATATGTGTTTGTTGATTTGTTTTCTGATAGTAATAATAAGCTCCTCATTAGCTGTGCATAGGGACCTAATCGTCAAGTAAATTTTTCTGGGTTTGTTGAATTTTTACAACCGCTACTTTTAGGTTATGATAATATTATAACCTGCTGGTTGATGACAGCTTAAAGCTATGCATGGATCTTTAGGTCTATATCCCACCAATTCTACACTACCTACTCACTTTACCAGTACTAGCTCGACGACTAGATTTATTTTTTGTAAATGAACCTCGTAAACTGCTCTACTTCAATCAACTGTCTGCATCCTGTTTTTTAAAGCATGACCTCATATGCCTAACATATGACTTTCATACGTCGTGCAGACCATGCTCTTTCACGTTTCGCGACTTTGGTAGCATAGATTGTGAATCTCTCGCCGTGGCATTGGATTCGGTTGATTGGAGTATGATGACCAAGCGTTATTTCTGCAAAACCATATAATCAGACCAATATGCACAAAGGTAATGATGTGCAACTCGATGGTTGATCTACGGATATGATGCCTCCCACCTCTCATTACCCATCTTCTCTTTCCTTTCGGAAGGAGGGATGACATGACCTAGAAGGTTGCACTGGTCATACCAAATCGCTCCCACGACAGTCGGGCAGTACCGCAAGGGAGTACCGGAGCGTACCGGATTCATATCCGGCCAAGGACTGTTATTTCGACAACACTCCCCAAAGCCTTCAGGGAGTGATTTTGTTGTTAAAACAACAACAACAACATTACAAAAACACATTTTGTTTTGCTTTGGATTTGAGGGATACATGGAAAAAATTAAGTAAATCGGTATAGGCAAGTCCAAAAGAGATCTATCTGTCCCCCTCGATGTCGATATTAACGTCATTAATAAAAATTTTGTTACACCATCAATTCCATCTGATAATATATGTACGTACTGATAGTTACTGTGTTCGTGTTAATGTCAATGCTAGTCCTCTTGAGTTTGTTTGCATCGAGGATTGCGACGTTGTGGAAGCCATGCTTTCTGTTAAGTCGGACGCCATTGGACTTGATGGTATATGTGCAAAATTCGTCAAAGCTATTCTTCCAAGAATTCTTCCCCACATAACCCACTTATTGAACTCGATTTTGACGACTAGCATATTTCCAAAATGCTTTAAAGCTGCCAAGATTCTTCCAATTCGTGAACAAAATAACGAGTTTAGGCCAATAGCAATCCTGCCTTTTCTATCCAAAGTCGTTGAACGCATCTTTCATGGGCAGATTGCTTCGAACGTCAATATCAATAAGCTTCTAACAGACCACCAGTCTGGGTTCAGAGCAAAGCGAAGCTGTACTACCGCTCTTATATCTGTAGTAGAAAATATCCGTGAGCGAATTGATGAAAACTGCGCTGCTTTCCTAACTCTCCTAGACCACTCTAAAGCTTTTGATTCTGTTGACCACACTTCTCCACTCACGCTACCGCGCTTATCAAATCCTATCTTAGCGACAGAACTCAGGCAATAAGTGTTGGCGATAGAAAGTCTGACTTCCTAAACGTTTTAAGAGGTGTTCCACAGGGCTCAATCCTCGGCCCCTTGTTATTTGTTCTATATATTAACTACTTGCCTGACGTACTTCAGCATTGTGATGTTCACATTTATGCTGATGATGTCCAGTTGTATGCATGTTGTCCTTGTGATCACCTTAGTTTGTGTATAAATAATATAAATAATGACTTGATTCAAATTGGCTTATGGGCTTCCATGAATGGCCTATGTCTAAACCCTAAAAAGTCTAAATGTATTGTCATTCATAGGAAGGCGCTCGAAACTAATGGCCTAGGCAATATTATTTTTGATAACTCTCTGATTGAGTATGTCGACACAGAAGAGAACCTAGTAGTAATTTTTAACAGAACATTGACATGGAAAGACCACATTTTTAGTACGGTGGGAAAAGTGTACGAAATGCTACGTACACTATGGTTAACACAGTATTTCACTCCCTTACATATACGACTACTTTTAGCTAAAGCGTACTTAATACCTACGCTGCTCTATGGTTGTGAGATTTATTCTAACAGTGACTATGTGAGCAAAAAAAAACAACAATATTGCAAGATATGTATACGGTTTAAACAGACTTGACTACGTCTCTTACTACGCTGAAAAGTTGCTAAACACCTTTCGACAATCTTTTAAAAGTCAGAACGCTGACACAAAATAATATACACGAAGGAACCCTCTTACTTACATATATCAAAGGCTTAGTTTTCTGCATTCGACTCGGTCTGTGGCTCTCACACACATTATATGTATATCGTTTGCGAACGTCTGAACGCCAATTTTTCATCACCTCGGTACGTTATTGGAACTCTCTACCAAACCGATTTAGGTCTATAAGCAATGCACTGCTTTTCAAGAAAAGTTTAATATGTTTTTATAACCGCTCCTAGTTTTACTCTCATTGACAACTTTACATACATTCCTACTGGCCCTTTTCTATTTTTTTCTATTATTATTTTCTCTTAAATCATCTCTTCAACTTGTCCTCAACTCTTTAACTACTCTTAGAACTTTTGTTATTAGATTAAGCTCTTTTAGACTAAGTTTTATTTTAATATTTAATATTTTTTCTTATAATTGTTATACATGACTGGTATTATAAAATAATTTTGTAAAAATTGTTGTGTCAGGAAAAATATTCAAATAAAATACAAAATACAAATGCAAAAATCAACTCAAGATAATGTGCAGGTGTTTTTAACAAGTGGCAATAGGTAACTTTGCGAATTCTACGATCTGACGAATTAAAGTTCAAAGCCAACGAATATTTAAAAGTGGTGGCACTCCGATATACATATTTACATATAAAGTTATATACTGCGCTTGTGCGCTCTAAACTTGAGTACGCCTGTTTTATTTGGTCACCCTATTACCAGTGTCATATTGATAGAATTGAGCGGATCCAGAAAGTGTTTTTATATTTTGCTTTGCGCAGCTTACGCTTTTCTGAGGCCATTCCGACTTATGAAGCCAGATGCTTATTGATCAACCTTAAGTCACTCCAGAATAGGAGAATAATTTTGTCGCTGTCGTTTATTTTTGACCTTTTTCGCGGTGCTACTGACTGCCCTAAGCTCCTTGAGAGGATTTTTATAACCATTCCTGACCTTAGGACCTCTGAATTCTTCAATGTCTTTTCAAAGCTCTTTATACGATCGATGCTCCTATTACTAGATCCTTGATTGAGTTTAATAGAATTACGAATTATTTGGAAATAGATTTTTCTTGTTCAAAAGAGCGATTCTTAAGTACAATAAATAATTTTTATAAGTAACTTTTTTTTCATTTCATTTCATTTCATTTCATTTATTGAGTCTATTGGCAACAGAAACCTTACAGACTAATAACAAATAAGCTTATACAGACCAAAGTTTAACTAATAAATAGGCATCCACCTTAGTAGCTAATATAAGTAACTCTATTACATAATAAATAATTATTTAGAACATTTCGAAAAACATTTTTAGCCAAAGAGAAGTCAAAATGCAAAAAATTTGAGAAATAATTGAACTCCACTAAAGTTCTATTGACCGGTGCGTTTGAACTATAGACAGTTCTACTGCGACCAATAGAGAAGACTTCAAAGCGACGAAGGTTCCTCAATGGGGTATTTAATGACAATCTCTCCAGAAGTGACGGGCAGTCAATTTTACCAGAGATAATGTCAAAGATGAAAGATAACGACAACAAAATTCTACGATTATTCAACGATAGCAAATTTAGCAATTGACATCGTGCCTCATATGACGGAATCGGCTCCGTGAATCGTAACGAATATAGTGCAAAGCGCAAGAAGATCTTTTGTACCCTTTCCAACCGATTGGTGTGAACGGCATGGTAAGGCCTCCAGATAAAAGATGCGTATTCCAGCTTGGAGCGAACCAGAGTTGTGTATAGGAGTTTAAAAGTATAGGGATCATTGAAGTGTGAGGAGTGGCGCCTCACAAAAGCATGCATAGCCAATGCTTTGGGAACAACAAAATTTACATGTGTTGAAAACGTAAATTTCGAATCAAAAAATACACCAAGATCCTTAAACTCAGTAATCTTGGGAAGATGAGTATGATCGATATGATAAGATGTATTCAGCGGGTTCTGTAACTTAGAATAAGTTACAGCATTGCACTTATTAATATTTAGGAAAAGGCGATTTTTGACGCACCAGCTGAAAAGCTTATTGACTTCAATTTGCACAGCAGTGGCATCATCAAGACAAGTAATTTCAGAGTATATTTTCATATCATCTGCATAAAGCAGATATTTAGAAAACGAGAAACAAGAGCTAACATCATTAATAAATAAGATAAATAATAATGGTCCTAGAATACTGCCTTGAGGCACACCTGAGGCAGCCGAAAAATGCTTCGAAAGAACTCCATCAATGTTTACAACATTATTTCTGTTACATAAATAAGACTCAATCCAGCGGAGGAACGTAGAATGGAAACCATAGTTTCATTAATAAGATTTAATGTGAAATTTTGTCAAACGCCTTGGAGAAGTCGAGATAGATAGTGTCAACCTGGAATCCTCTCCGGAATGACAAATGACAATCCTCTGAAAAAATTGAGAGGTTGGTAATGGTGGATCTAGTCGGGACAAAGCCATGTTGCATAGGAGAGATCATATGTTTAACACTAAAGTAGATCTTCGCTTTCACAATGCATTCGAAGAGCTTTGAGGTAGTTGAGAGTTTAGAAATGGGTCTATAATTTGTGCAGTTGCTTTTATTACCAGACTTAAATATCGGCGTGACCGTTGCCCTCTTCCAGTCATCGACGAAGATTCCTGAAGAGAGAGATAGATTAAAAATCAGCTTAAGCGGACTAACTAAAGAATCACAATTTTTCAGCAAAATAGCTGATAGGCCATCACAGTCAGACATTGAGGAATTTTTAAGATTTCTAATACCCTCAATTATATCCTCATCAGACAGGGTAAGAGAACCGAAGTTATTAGTAGACGGGTGCAAATGCAAAGTTTTGAAATATTCTAAATCATCACTAACAATGTCAGTATCAGACGAGAAATTTGACGAAAAGAAGTCGGCAAACAAATCAGCGGCCTCAGCAATTGTCGAGGCAGTAGCATCGTTGTAAGAAACCGATTTTGGTATACTTGACCCGCCTTTCATTGAATTAACATAATTCCAAAAGTTTTTGGGGTTGACTTTAATATTCGTTTCAAAGTTGCGGGTGTAATCTGCATATAATGACTTGTTTAAAGTGTTAAAACTTCTCTTATAAGAAACGTACAAGTCGTAGTACCGAGCGATATTTGTGGCCTTAAACTTTTTAAAGAATTTATTTCTCAAATTTTTTAGGTGTTTGAGTTCTCTGGTGTACCAAGGAAGTTTATAATTTACTTCCCTACAAACAGGCACAATGCTAGGACAAACATTATGTATCTCACGCTTAAAAGAATTAAAACAAAAAGCGGTTTCATTTTCACCAAACACAGTATCCCAACTTATATCCGCCAAGACTGAATTCAACATATTAAAATCACATCGACGATAGTTGAATCTGACAGAAAAAGAATCAGTAGTAGGAATATTGAAAAATTCAATGAAAACAATATTAACGATTAGAGGAAAATGATGCGTGTTTGCAGGCGAAAATGAAGACGCAGGTTCACTTAATTTAAAACTAATATTATTCGTAACGAAGATCAAATCAAGAAGACGGTTTAATGCGTTGTAAAAATTATTAATTTGAGATAAACCCAAACCAAGTAAGTGATCAATAAAAAATGACTCGCTAGCACTGTTGAAATTCATGGGAGTCAGTCCAATATTGTTATCCAAATGAAGCCTCTGAATGTTGGTTAGATTGAAGTCTCCAAGAAGACAGAGTTGATTGTCACCGATGCTGTGATGCAGAGCCAAAACATTATCAATATGAGCTTTATAAATGCTATCAGCGCTCAACGGCGGTATGTAAGAAGCGCAAATATATAAAAAGCCAGTAGACCCACGAATACGTACACAAAGCTGATCCAAGAGTGAATCAGAATTACAGAGAGGATACACCGACGCCTCCAAACAGCATCGGGTTGCTATGAGGACGCCTCCACCTCTAGACAATTCAGTCTTTGAAGCATCCCTGTCCTTCCGGAACACATGATAAAGCTTCGGATCAAAGAATTCAGTATCAAAAAAATTGCAATTAAGCCAAGTCTCGATGATGACAAAGACATCATATTCAAGCAATGAGCTGAATAATCGCAAAGATTCAGCTTTGGTTCTTATACCCGAAGCATTTTGGAAATAGATATTTAGATGCTTCGTGTTTTGTAGATTTGGCTGATGAGTTAAGGCATTAGGTGCTGCTTCCGGTCCTTTAGAAAAAAACGGAACGGACTGATAGTCACATTAACAGGCCATATCTCAGGATTAAGGACTTTTTGAATATGTAGTTCAGCCACACCAAGTTTAAAATTTACATATTTAATAGAGTTTAGTTCAGACTTCTTAACTAAACTGAAGCATTGTACGAGATGTTTATCTAGACCAGTATATTTCACCACATAGTCCACAATTGAAACTGGAGTAACAGAAGGTAAGAATGACGATAGATGAAACCACTCGAAGCGGGCAGCAACATCGAGTTCATTAGACGTATTAGATTGCTTCGAACGTCAATATCAATAAGCTTCTAACAGACCACCAGTCTGGGTTCAGAGCAAAGCGAAGCTGTACTACCGCTCTTATATCTGTAGTAGAAAATATCCGTGAGCGAATTGATGAAAACTGCGCTGCTTTCCTAACTCTCCTAGACCACTCTAAAGCTTTTGATTCTGTTGACCACACTTCTCCACTCACGCTACCGCGCTTATCAAATCCTATCTTAGCGACAGAACTCAGGCAATAAGTGTTGGCGATAGAAAGTCTGACTTCCTAAACGTTTTAAGAGGTGTTCCACAGGGCTCAATCCTCGGCCCCTTGTTATTTGTTCTATATATTAACTACTTGCCTGACGTACTTCAGCATTGTGATGTTCACATTTATGCTGATGATGTCCAGTTGTATGCATGTTGTCCTTGTGATCACCTTAGTTTGTGTATAAATAATATAAATAATGACTTGATTCAAATTGGCTTATGGGCTTCCATGAATGGCCTATGTCTAAACCCTAAAAAGTCTAAATGTATTGTCATTCATAGGAAGGCGCTCGAAACTAATGGCCTAGGCAATATTATTTTTGATAACTCTCTGATTGAGTATGTCGACACAGAAGAGAACCTAGTAGTAATTTTTAACAGAACATTGACATGGAAAGACCACATTTTTAGTACGGTGGGAAAAGTGTACGAAATGCTACGTACACTATGGTTAACACAGTATTTCACTCCCTTACATATACGACTACTTTTAGCTAAAGCGTACTTAATACCTACGCTGCTCTATGGTTGTGAGATTTATTCTAACAGTGACTATGTGAGCAAAAAAAAACAACAATATTGCAAGATATGTATACGGTTTAAACAGACTTGACTACGTCTCTTACTACGCTGAAAAGTTGCTAAACACCTTTCGACAATCTTTTAAAAGTCAGAACGCTGACACAAAATAATATACACGAAGGAACCCTCTTACTTACATATATCAAAGGCTTAGTTTTCTGCATTCGACTCGGTCTGTGGCTCTCACACACATTATATGTATATCGTTTGCGAACGTCTGAACGCCAATTTTTCATCACCTCGGTACGTTATTGGAACTCTCTACCAAACCGATTTAGGTCTATAAGCAATGCACTGCTTTTCAAGAAAAGTTTAATATGTTTTTATAACCGCTCCTAGTTTTACTCTCATTGACAACTTTACATACATTCCTACTGGCCCTTTTCTATTTTTTTCTATTATTATTTTCTCTTAAATCATCTCTTCAACTTGTCCTCAACTCTTTAACTACTCTTAGAACTTTTGTTATTAGATTAAGCTCTTTTAGACTAAGTTTTATTTTAATATTTAATATTTTTTCTTATAATTGTTATACATGACTGGTATTATAAAATAATTTTGTAAAAATTGTTGTGTCAGGAAAAATATTCAAATAAAATACAAAATACAAATGCAAAAATCAACTCAAGATAATGTGCAGGTGTTTTTAACAAGTGGCAATAGGTAACTTTGCGAATTCTACGATCTGACGAATTAAAGTTCAAAGCCAACGAATATTTAAAAGTGGTGGCACTCCGATATACATATTTACATATAAAGTTATATACTGCGCTTGTGCGCTCTAAACTTGAGTACGCCTGTTTTATTTGGTCACCCTATTACCAGTGTCATATTGCTAGAATTGAGCGGATCCAGAAAGTGTTTTTATATTTTGCTTTGCGCAGCTTACGCTTTTCTGAGGCCATTCCGACTTATGAAGCTAGATGCTTATTGATCAACCTTAAGTCACTCCAGAATAGGAGAATAATTTTGTCGCTGTCGTTTATTTTTGACCTTTTTCGCGGTGCTACTGACTGCCCTAAGCTCCTTGAGAGGATTTTTATAACCATTCCTGGCCTTAGGACCTCTGAATTCTTCAATGTCTTTTCAAAGCTCTTTATACGATCGATGCTCCTATTACTAGATCCTTGATTGAGTTTAATAGAATTACGAATTATTTGGAAATAGATTTTTCTTGTTCAAAAGAGCGATTCTTAAGTACAATAAATAATTTTTATAAGTAACTTTTTTTTATAAGTAACTCATTTATTTATACTAGTAGTTTGCCTACTATTACCTCATTTTCCACTTAGCCTGTAAGATTTTGTAATTTAATTGGCTTAAATAAATAAATAAATAAAATGCTTGAAAACATTCACATTATTGAACGTAGCTCATCTTCAACGTTCATTTTCTCACAATTATCTTTACGCCTACAACAAAAAGGGTCAGAAAACACTAGAAATCTCTCATATAATTGGGCCATGCGGTTCATTCGCTCTACAATATTCATTTATTCCCTCAAAGCTCCGTAAATCTTCATAAAAAAATTTTTTTTTTTATGTTTACTAAATAATACTCCGAAAAGGCTCCAATTACGGACTCTTTTTGGATGCTTTTTTTGGAGCGCTCCGACTTTGGTAAGCTGGGATTGTTCGTATTTTTATGAATACATGGCTATAATAAAAGTCCGTTTAACATTCAAACTCTTCGAGGTACGGAAAAGAATTCTATCAATACTCATGAAAAAGTAGAAGTCAGCTGGTCACTTGGCACAACCTTAGCATCATTTGGCCATGACATCAATTGTACTGATACAAATTAGGGACAAATTAGGGAGCGATGAACCGATTAAATCATATTTTGATTAATCATAATTCTGATTCATCAAAACCTAATTAACCAGGTCCTGAATAGTACTGTTTACAGTACTTGTTAACTGAAACTGCTCACTGTTTTCACAAAATGAACATTTTTTGAAAAATGCCAAAGGAACATACACTCGCAACTTTGTAACTTCGGAAAGCTCCAAGTGGAATTCAAAGTGCTGGACTTACGTATTGGCCAACCTCATTTTTTGCAACTTTCACCAATTTCTTCTTCCGTAAAATTATTTTAACCAATTTTGTCAAAAATTGTTAGTCAAGATTCAATGCAAAATTTATAAACTGTATTTTGAAAATTTTTGTAAAATCATTGCATGGGGGTTTTAACCCCCAAAACCCAATATATCTATACACCTAAGCGCTATTTCGGTTCTTTCTTTCGGTTTTTTTGAGTTCCTCTTCGAAACTTTATGTGCCTACCTATAAAAACTCCCTGAGGCGTAACCATCTCCCATACAAAATTTTTAAGGCGTTTTCCATAATATTTCGAAGTGCAAAACTTCCACTGAATCAATAGTTTCTGAGGTCAAAGTTTAGGTTTTGGTAAATTTGGTTTGCGCTTGCAGTAGTAAGAGAAATAACTTTTATCTAAGTCATTTCCATTTTCAAGTGAAAAGGGTTTTTTTCTAAAAAAAATTTGGACCCACCCCCAGAAAATATTTCCTGGATACGCCCCTGAGGCAGGATAAAATGTCGCTCCTCACATGCGCTCCGGTTGAGTGGTCAACAGCACAGATATATGTATATGTAATCGCGAGTGGACTGGACCAAGAGCAGCAAGTAAAAATATATTCAAAGACATAAAAAACAAATTAAAATAGGAAAATTATAGCTACTAATTTGAATTGATCTAAAAAATTTAAATTTCGAGTTGTAAGTGATTTTGAAGCAATAGCATTGCAGAATATGCCTGGTATGATCAGTGATGAACAAGACCGAGAGTTATCTACAGATGTTAAATATTTATATCAAATGGCCAAAGGAATTTCAAATGGTGCTGTTTTAGTTGATTTCGCTAACATAAAACTAGGACCAGTTGTACATTCTCGATGGCTAACCAAAGCAAGCAGACTATTACGTCTATATACAACAACTAATACACCATCGGAATTTTTGAAAACTCTAGCAGTTTAAGTTATTTGAATTTATTAGCCAATGTATTTCAATGTACTTTTATCAAAGTAAAGTTGGACACGATACCTACCATGTAATATACTTAATATTGTAGATGGTACAAGCCAAAATAATTCATATAACGCTCATCCACAAACAATCTTATTAACTATGTTATTTGAAAAAATACTTGATCCAACTAAACTCAAAGTTTACAAAAAATATAATATCAATTTTAATGCTTGATATTATACTGGTATGATTGATCTGAATCACGATAATTTACTATGGGAACCGGCATTCACAAGAAATATTTCATACGATCACTTGGTGAAATTCTTAGATTATGATGAGCCAACACTAGATGATCCTAATATTCCAATGCATATACAAGGAACAGAAAGATATATACAGTTGTTAACATCTGTTTGCCAACGTGTTATAGAAAAAAACGTGAAGGTGTGATGGCTATTAAGCAGAAATTCGTGAACAACAACCACGAAAGGAGAGGAAAAGATTTTAAAAAATAATTACATAACATTGCTGTTATTTTGAAAAATACATTAAAATTGCATATTCTATGTATAAAAGAAATACTTGTTTTAAATAAATTACATTAACACTATACATACATATTATTTTAAGCGGAAAAGAAAACTTTTTTTTTTGCCAATTTCTCATAATTTAAGCCTGATATCGCTACTAAAATTCAAAAATATTATAGATATTAATACAGACCCTGAAATATACGTAAAATACCTTTAAAGTAGGTAAGACCAATCTGATATTTTTCCTATAATTCTATTAGAAGCTATGAAGATTTTTTGGCCGAACCCTACATTCATATGACAAAACACATAGGTATATATTTTGCAAAAGTGGGGGACTCGAAATTGGACTTGAAGCTGTGGTGTCTTTACCAATTTTTCTTAGAATCATCTGCATATTAAGTTTTTGTTATACACCTGATCAAAAAAAAATTCACCTATACAATTTGACCAGCTCTAAGTATACATGTATAAATATTGACGATTTTATACGTTTTTATCGGCAATTCATGACGCGTAGGTATTAAAGACTATCATTGAATCATGTGAAACGTCTCTTATTATAAAGAAATATAAGAATGTTAACATAAACAACCCCTTCAAGGTGAGACAATATTTCCGGCTATTGAAAAAGTTTTCTGGGACTCAGCCAATGTTGCTTAGATTTTTCCATCATATCAAGGGATGTATTTTGAGTTAGGTTATATACAACTAGGCCCGTGCGCAAGGGGGGTTGTGGGGGTTAACCCCCCCCCCCCCCCCCCATGGCCAAATAAAATAGCAATGATTTGGCAAACATTTTCAAAATACAGTTTATACATTTTGCATTGAATCTTTACTCATAATTTTTGACAAAATTAGTTAAAATAATTTTACGGAAGAAGAATTTGCAAAAAATAAGGTTGGCCAATACATAAGTACGGTACGTTAAATTGCACTTGGAGCTTTCCGAAATTACAAAGTTGTGTAGCGTATGTTCGTTTGGCATTTTTCAAAAAATTGTACTGATAACATAAACTGTTCATTTTGTGAAAACAGTGAGCAGTTTCAATTAACAAGTACGGTTAACACTGTTAACAGTACCATTCAGGACCTGGTTAATTAGGTTTTGCTGAATCAGAATTATGATTAATCAAAATATGATTTAATAGGCACGTCCCTAATTTGTACAAGTACAATTGATGTCATGGCCAAATGATGATATGGTTGTCACTATGTCAAGTGCCCAGCTGGCTTCTCCTTTTTTCATGAGTAGGCTCTAAAAACCCTCAGAATGGAGTTTAAAAAGGCTCCGAAAAAGGTTCAGAAAGGCACCAATAAATAACTTCGAAGTTCTTTTAAAATAAGTAAGGAAAGGGCTGTCTTCGGCTATGCCGAAGGCTTTATACCTTTCATGAATACACATATTTTTTTTAAGTGTCCTACATGGCCAAACCACATTTATCGGAGCAATCGGTTATATGGAAGCTATATGTTACATATGTTACTTCGATCTGTATGATTTTCATTACACACATCACATTTATAATAAGTACCAACCTTGCAAAATTTTAGGTTCCTAGCTTCTTAACTGCAAAATTTATAGACCAAAACCCATTTATTGAAACTATCGATTATATGGGAGCTATATGTATGTTTTGATGGTCCGATCAGGGTGATTTTCACTACACAGGTTACAAATATAATATGTACTAAACCTGCAAAATTTCGATCTCCTAGCTTTTCATTGCAAGAGTTATAGGCCAAAACCCATTTATCGGAACAATCGATTGTATGGGAGCTATGCGTTGTATTGGTCCGATCTTACTCGAGATATCTTTAAAATTGAGGCACTAGTTTGCGTTCAAACAGACAGACGGACGGACGGACAGACGGACAGACGGACATGGCTAAATCAACTCAGCTCGTCGCCCTGACCATTTCGGTATACTTAATGGTGGGTCTATCTCTCCTTCTTCTCATACTTACAAACATCGGACCAAAGTTATAATACCATTTCATGTTCATGAAAGGTATAAAAGAGTCATGAAACGCTCCAAATTCATGGGAATCGGACTCTTTTTTATGACTTCGTTTTGGAGGGTAAAGCTCTGAGAAATGAGCGTTTTATGGCTCCAAAAGGAGTATTTTTTTGCACTTTTGGTTAGCTGGGATATGCCAAAATGTCACCAATTCTCTATCAAATACAGAAAAATCTGTACAACCAAAAAAATTTTCTTGGGTATAATTTTAGGCATCAGAATATGCAGTTTCAGAAAAGTGAAAGAACATTTAAATTTATGATGTATTGGTCTGGGTATCTGTTTCATCAAATATGTTTATATTAGCGAAAAATGTATGCGAATGCAAATCAAAATTAAACCCCCCCAAGGCTAATTCCTGCTCACGGCCTTGTATACAATGGTCTTTTTTTGATAAAACATCATCCGTCTAATTGTTAGTGTTAAATAAATAGTCCAAATCTCTCATGATTTCAATCATCTATTTTTCGCAAGTACCATTTTCATTTTATAAAACAAAATACTTTTTTCTTTATATCCTCTTCTTCGTGATTAATTTTGTTATACTATGGGTGAAAAAAATTGTGCAAGTATTTGGGCTGAAGCCTCACTGGCCAACTAAAACTCGTTCTAACTATAGGGCCTTGTCAAATGGTTTGAGCATTCGATTGCTCATCGTTGAGGATATTCCATTAGATTAAGTCAAACCTTTAATTTTTGTGTACTTGCTGCAGATGAGTGAATGAGGATGTAGTCGAATCGAAGTGTTACAAAATCGTTAAACAAGTAGAACACATGGATTGTAGATATATCGTTAGCTTAATTCACAAACGCTTTAACTAACAATTTTTTCGCAACTATGGCTTCTACAAATTGTAATAAGCTTTATTAAAATATACTCAAAATTTCAAAGCGGTAGTAGCAAAAATAGCGGTGTGCACGGAAAGAAATATCAGCAAGAATATTTTAAAAATTAATGAAAAACTATGAAATTTTATAGAAATATTCCAAAAAGTATTAACTTATAATAAACATTACTGTAAAATACTAAAAAGGTTTGAACGTTTATTAAAAATTGAAGAATAGAATAGGAAATTCTATAGTCTTTAATTTTTAATACACCGAAATATTAAAATGTGATATATTCTAATACTTTTTCTTCACCAACTACTAAGTTTTATTAAAATACACCTTACTCAAAATTTCAAAGCGGTAGTAGCACTTTTAAAAAAATCTTCTTTAAAACTTAAAATAATTTGCATACCAATCTTTCAATAAATCATTATTTAAGTTTTTAAGAAGAATAAGCGAAATATCATTATGACCATAGTAATATTTGCTATGTGTGTTAGAAGGTATGCATTCTTCATTAAATTTTAGATAGCTTGTACTAATAATCAGATGCGTCGAACAAAAATTATAATAATTTCTTTAAATTTTAGATATGTACGTACTTTATGTTGTGTCTTTCAAATTCCAATTTCTACTATGTCGTTCTTGAAAAAATATAAAATTGAAATAACAAAAATTAGTAAATTTTGGAGTTGGACCAACTTTAAAGTGCTGCGTAGTAAAAATTAAAGAAATTTTTCTCAGCGTGTGATAGCACTTTTTAAACAGCCCTATCTTTATGCGCATCTATATACCTATGTATATACAAATGAAATGGTGTTCAGTTGTAACACTAAAACTTGAAAACGGCTGAACCAAATTATATAGATACTTCCTTTGGGGGGTTTCTTTGTTATTACCACGTGCAGGTCATTTATTAAAATCAAAACAAAATATTAGGGGGGCGTTGATGTTACTCTTCGTGTTGCAATCGAACATGCAAAATTTAATGCGCCTTGGTCCATGGATATACATATCTAACTAATATATAAAAACGTAAGTGTGTGAGTGACTGCAAATTTTTATGACTCTTTCACGTCTAAACTAATGCCTCGAACTTTACGAAATTTTGCACACTATTTTTTTGGAGTACAGAATAGATAACAGGCATAATTATATTTCGATATATTTATCGATAACAGAGTTATCGGTCAAAATGTAGTTTTACGTAAACTTTGGATTATTCGCAGAAAATTGGTATCAAACGAAAGTGGAAGAACGCCGCTTTGATTTGGACGTTGGTTCACTTCGATATATTTATCGATAACAGAGTTATGGGTAAAATGTGGTTTCGGGTAAACTTTGGAATATCCGCACACAATTGATATCAAACGAAAGTTAAAGACGACAGCTTTCATTCGGACTTTGATTCATTTCGATATATTTATCGATAATAGAGTTATCGGTAAAAAAAATAGAGTTATTGGGTGAACTTAGAAATATTCGCACATAATTGGTATGAAAAGAAAGGGGAAGGCCACAGGTTTCATTTGGACTTTGCTTCATTTATGGAAACATCTATTTTGAGAACGGCTGGACCTAATACACATATGTAACTAAATTTGGAAGGTAGATTTTGTATCCGCTCGAGATGATTATACGCTAAAAAAAATAAAGGAAAGGTTTTGGAGATGTCCCTAAAAATGTTGACCAGGGTAACCTTATAAAGTGTTCTTTCAATATGAGCCCGTTTTCCAGATATTGGTCAAAATGTCGACCAGGAGAGGCACTCAATCAAATGAAAGGTGTTGACAAATGATTTAACATGTTTTAGCTATTTTCCCATATAAAACGAAGGTTTTTAGATATTAACCAAAACGTGGACAAAAATTGGAGCTAGAAGGTTTTTGTGAACATTTGGGTCTAAAATGAAAGGTCTAGATGAGAGTTTTAAAGTGGAGTAATTTTAAGTCCTTTTGGGATTGGGATTAAGAAAGGGATAGGTTTATGGATGACAATTAAAAAGAAATATGAAAAGACAAAAGCCTATGAAGAGGATGGATGGAGAGAATTATGTGAAGCTGAAATTAGGAGGGCGACTCACATATTTTAAATGGAAACAAGTTAATGTTTCGCAGGACAACGTCTGCCGGGTCTGCTAGTTTATTCTATAAAGCAAAATGCCCTAACTACACGTTTGATTTATGTATGCTTCAATGTGTAGGAGTGTGATGTGAAAATGCTTCTAAAGCTTTGAGTTTCAAATCTTAGACACATATTCAAGCTTAGTAGGCCTTGAATCATACATTAAATGATAAGCTAATATCTCGAAAACTATCTGTTTGAGCAAAAAAACAATGTATGATGCATTTACACCAAATTTGATTGTGATTTTGATTCTGTAAACCTTTTTGCAATTGCTTGATCCGTTCGTGAGATATACGTAATTAAAGGGAGCTGTCTTTTTGGTTTTTTCGAGTAACGGTAAACTGAAAATATCTCGAAAACGGTACCAAAGAATAAAAAATGAACTTGATTTTCGAAATCAGGAGGTGGTTTTACATACGAATTTCATAACGGCGTTTCTGGTAAAGAGAAAAGTTGAAATTCGTGGTCCAGTGATATTATTTCAGTTTCGTGGTTTTTCGCGTCATATTTGCTTAATAAAATACCTACATAGTTTCTTCGGTTTAATAAATTGATAACTGAAAATGTGTGGTGTTGATCCTTCTGATGGCTATGTAGCCACTAATGAACGCAAAAGAAATACAATAGAGAAAAGAAGAGTTATGGACATAAAAAAACGTATGCGCGAGGAGGAATATAACGGGAAAATAAAATCATCAAGCGGAACACTTTCTGCCAAAGACCGGCAAAAAAATTGGGAGAGCCTTGTGTGTCGGAGGTCTACAAAAAAGTACGAAATTGCTCTAAGTTTCATGAAAACACAACAAACGAAAACAACGGTTATATGTTATAGGCCTCGTGAGTTGAATTGAAAAGAAAAGGGCTCTCTCTGAAAACTCCAGGCGAACTCAAACTATGAAGTATTTTTGAAGCGCAACTTCTTTCAAGTTTGGCCATGAATGAAAAAATATTAAGAAACTGGATTCGTATTATTGCACAAAAAATTGTAGTTTGAAGCTAATTTTGCATCATATCCTGAAGTATATAAATTATATGTTGAGGAGTGCAAATCAGACAAAGAGAATTTTAAACTGATGTTGATTTTTTCCAAACGTATTAAGGAATTAAATTACTCAATTTTTCGCCCAAAGAAGGACGAATGTGACTTTTGTATATCTTATAAAGCAAAAAGTATAACCGAAGATCCTTATCAAAAACACCGCCAAGAAATTGAGAACATGCGTGAAGAAAAAAAATTATGTGGAAAATTGATGAAACAAACGGAACCCTTGTTGCATCAACCTTTTCTAGTATTATTTTGAAGCATTTAGAGATAATCATTATTCCGTCCACTGTAATCCCTCATATTAGATGGTTGCTTTTACCAAAACAGGAACACTGTATTATGTTGTTGTTGTTGTTGTAACACTACGTTGCCCTGTCTAGGTAGTCAGTATCAACCTTACCCAATATTGTCATCGAACTCTTCCAACGGAAGTCCTAGAAACCTAGCGGCTTCAACAGGGGAGGACCAGAGGGATATGGGTGTTAGAAGAGTAGGCTCGGATGAGCAGACAAAAAGATGGTTAGTAGTATGGGGGGACAAGCCACATGTCGGACAAACATTAGGTAAGTCGGGGTTCAGTCTGGATAGGTAAGATTTTAACCTATTTATATTTAATTACGGACCGGAGTTGGGCCAGCATCACCCTAGTCTCCCTAGGCAGCTCGCGCTCCTCTTCGGCAACGGGTGGTGTTGTTGCCTGAAGAACGGCGTTCACCGGGAGAGAGCCAACATAGGAATTTACCGAATTCGTGTGGATGAGGGTGAGGACCTGCCGGTGCACCTTAGGATCAAACGGCGTGGAAATCAGGTGCCGGATCTCATCGTAGTGTTTGCGTAGATGGCTCCTTATGCTCCTGGGGGCGGATCCTCGTTGATCAGGCGTCCGTTCGGATGCTGCGGTTTGCAACAGTTGAACAGGAATTGCCTGGTCAACATCTCGCTATGCTCTTTAACGGCGAGCATTTTCGCTTCATTATGTAAGTGATGCTCAGGAGACATAAGAAGACACCCAGTGGCGGTACGAAGGGCGGTGTTTTGGCAGACCTGTAGCCTCGTCCAGTGTGTGTCAGCTAGCCCCGGCGACCATATAGGCGTCGCGTAGCTCAGTACCGGCTGGCCAATTGCTTTATATGTAGCTAGTAACGTTTCTTTGTCTCTACCCCAAGTGCTGCCAGCTAGGGACTTGAGGATTTTGTTACGGCTTTGGACTTTATTGGCAATTGCGGTCACATGAGCTCCGTATTTGAACATGTTATCAAACGTCACCCCTAAGATTTTGGGGTGTGAGACAGTTGGTAGCTTGACACTATCAACGTAGACGTCTAATTCCATGTTCACTTGCGTTGTCCACGTCGTGAATAGGGTGGCCGAGGACTTATTCGGTGACAATGCCAGGTTTCTCCCGGCGAAGAATTCGGACTCGGCTGGGAGGTATGAGGTAATTCGAGAGCAGAGTTCTTCAACGGAGGGGCCTGTTGCCAGAATCGTACAAACGTCGGCGTAAGAGACGATCGAGACACCCTCTGGTGGGGGGGGAAGTTTCGATATATAATAGTTAAACAGGAACGGGGATAGGACACCACCCTGTGGCACCCCTTGTTTGACTATTCTGGGTTTTGATCTTGCGCCTCTGAACTCAACCGACGATTGACGACCACTCAAATAGTTGGCAGTCCAACGTTTAAGACAGGGAGGAAGGGACGAATCTTCAAGGTCTTTCATTAGTTGCGCATGGTTGACCGTGTCAAAAGCTTTGGCCAAGTCAAGCGCAACTAGCACTGTCCTGTGGTTTGGACGCTTTTGGTTTAGTCCGTCCCCTATCTGAGTGGTTATGGCGTTCAGCGCAGTGGTGGTGCTGTGATTTTTGCGAAATCCATGCTGATGTTCGGCGAGCCGCAGGTTTGCGGTGAAGTACGGCAACAAGGTGGATTCCAACACTTTCACTACTGGCGAGAGGAGAGATATCGGCCGATATGACTCTCCTACGGCAGCTGGCTTGCCAGGCTTTAGTAGTGGGACCACCTTTGCTTGTCTCCATCTTTCAGGAATAACAAAGGTGGAAAGGGAAAGGTTGAAAATTTGTGTAAGGTATCTTATGCCTTCGTCGCCGAGGTGTTTCAGCATCAGCATGGAAATGCCATCGGGGCCGATATATTTGGTGTTCTTAGATCTCCGAATAGCCTCATGAACTTCTGTTGTGGAGATGGTAATGGGCGCATCGCTGTTTTTGTGTTTGTGCGCTTCCCTGTTGGCTCAGCGAATATCTTTGTTCAACGTAGGATGCATTACAAATTGTCGGCAGAAGGCGCTCGCGCATCTTTTTGGCTTCGACTGAACCTTATCACCGAAGGCGATGGATATTTTGTCGTTAGGTTTAGTCGGGTTGGACAAAGATTTCACCGTCGACCATAATTTGCCAACTCCAGCCAAAAGGTAACAAGACCTTAGGTGCTCTTCCCACTTAGCGCGTTTGTGTTGGTCTACTAAGCGTCTTATTTCCGCATTGAGATCCCTTATTTGAGGATCCGTAGGGTCAAGGCGTCTAATATGGTCACGTTCATTTGCCAGGGCCGCTGCCTCTGCGGGGAAGAATGGACGCACTTCCTTTATTCTACCTGACGGAATGTGTTGATGGGAGGCTGAAATTAGGGCCATACGAAACGCCTTTTCCCCTTCTCGTACGTCAGACGGGGTGGGAAGAGCAGCGAAGGCGCTCTCTGTGGTGTTGAGAAAACCCTCCCAGTCGGCTTTATTGAAGTTAGTGTAAGTGCGTTTCTCAGCGGTGACAAAGTCGGTGGGGCGATCGATAGAGAGCACTATAGGTAGGTGGTCTGAAGCAAGCGTCAGCATCGGTCGCCAATCAACGCAGTTTATTAGGCCAGCGCTGACTATGGTGATGTCTGGCGAGCTAGAGCAGTTTACCGCCACTCTAGTGGGGGCATCCCCATTTACCGTGCAGAACGTCGAATCATCTATTTGGTCAGCCAGCTCCTGTCCCCTACCATCGGCCTGCAGGCTGGAGTGCCACAGGTCGTGGTGTGCGTTGAAGTCACCAAGGATGACGCGGTTCTCGCCCCTGAGTAACGCACGAATGTCAGGGTGGTAATCCCTGGGACAACAGGTGACAGGAGGTACGTAAATGTTTATGATTTCAATGTCGACATCGCCTGACCGGACAACCATACCTTGACGTTCTAAGGTGGTGTCCCTCGGGTCGATGTCAGGCTCAAATAGACGATACTGCACAGATTGATGCGTGATGAATGCCAGACCACCCCCAAGCCCTCTCGCACGGTCACAACGGTGTACATTGTACCCGTTGCAGGTCAAGAGACGACCTTCCACCTAACTTTGTCTCCTGAATCGCCGCGATCTTGATATTCTGTCGCCTCATTAAATTTGTCACTTCAACAATTTTGCCGGTTAGGCCGTTGCAATTAAATTGCAGGATACCGAAATGTGTAGGGGGAGCAGAGTTGATGCTGGGGGTCAAGGACTGGTGCGTATGCCTAGGTGGTAATAGGCTGGGTCGCGCACTACGGCGCAATCTTGAAGTCGAAGGAATCGCGTTACCAGAAGGTAGAGGCGAGTGGGACGACGTTGAAGGTTGCGTAGCTCGACAGCATGGCGCAACGTACGTATCAGTCCATAGGTTCCTGTTCGCGAGTCCAGAGCATATGAGCAGGTGACACAGGCCAAGGCAGTTATTGCACTTGACTGATGCCAACGGCGTATATAATCTTAACCGACAAACAGAGCACGTAGTATAAGAAACCAGGAGCTGATGGTTGTGGCTTATACTCGTGCTAATGCTGGAAGAAGAGGGGCTGACCGAGGGGGTGGGAGAGAGCGGACGCTCAGCATTGCTCAATTCCACTTGGGAAGTGCTACGTAGGGAGTAGCTGTGAGCTGCTGTGTGAGATGTTGACGCCTGTGGGCGTGAGCGGCCGCTCGGAAGGTCTACTTGCTGATGTGCATTGTTAGTGCTGGTCGTGGAGACTGATGTGACAGAGTCAGACATATGTGGCGGAGCGATACTTGATCGACGACGGCCACTGGACGTCATAGGACGTGGACAGCAAGGGGCCACAAAAGTTTTATAAAAACTAGCGGGTCTATGAGTAGAGGGATTTAGTCCGGAGCAACTAGTGAGATGCAACCATCTGCTACAATTAGAGCATTGTACAGAATGTGAACGTTTCACATAAATTTTCTTCCAGCATACACAGCAGATCCATTCTCTAGGTCCGGGGTTGGATTCAATACCAGCCCGGAGCAGGAGAGTCTTGAGCAGTCCCGCTGCAAGGAGCTGCTCGGAGGATGACATTATTGGGTGGGGGGGGGGGGGGGGGGGCGTGGGGGGTATAACTGAGGGTTTAGGCAGGGGGGTAGTGAAATAACAGCCCTTGGTCGGGGAGTCATTCCGGTACGTAGAACCGGCTGTCGTGGGAATGGTATTATCGAATGCTTTGCTTGCCTTTTGTGTTGAAGATAATGTTACTTTAAAACACAAGTATTTAGTAAAAGAATGCGACGCCACCCATTCTCTCATTCAAAGGAACGTAAATAAAAACAAATAAACATACCATCCCAACTGGTGCAATTAATCCGCGAGGCTCGGAAGACTCCAATTCCATTTAAGGTTCACAACCTAGAGCATACTTTTTTTATCAATTTTGAAAATAACCCGAAAAGATATACAACGATTCCACCTGTTAAGTGTAATAATTATATATCCTATTGAACTGGACGTATCTAAAATTAAATTATGGTGATTATGTTTTCAGGAAGAATGCCAGGAGATTCAACTGTCAATATGATTCGCGCATTAGCATATGATGCTTCAGGACACATATTTTATAAAACCGACATAACATCTGAGTACTAGCCTCTACCACAGAGAGCCAGCAAAAATTGTTAAATAGTAAAACCTACTTTACCACATACTCAGCAAATTCTAATTTCTAAAAAAAAAATGGGAGCATCTGCAGGACCTAAAAATGTTATTACCTAAAGATTTGCCATTCCTTTTATGAAAATTTGGCCTTTAAAAACTAATAAAATTTTTCTATATTATATTGTAATTAGTATTTGTAGTCTAAACTGGTAAATATATTGAGCTTTGCAGGAGCGTATTCAGGGGGGTAATTTGGCACAATTTTTTTGTCTGTCTGCAAATTAAAAAAAATGTCATTTTCAAAATGTCATTGACAAAAGCATTTTTTCGTCTTTTTTCGAGGTTGGTCAACTTTCGCGCTATCCCTGTGCACTACCTTATAACAAGCCTATACGAACCGTGAATTTTACTCAACAGAAAATTTAGTTACGCGTGCAATGAATGTTAATTTTCTCCAAAAAGTTGAAAACTGGAGAAGTTATTAAGATTTCCGTGAAAACTAAAACAAAAAAAATTATTTTTCTCCATATAATTTGGAAATGTTTACTATGCCTTTTTGGGCCTCATTATGTATGGCGAACGATAGCTCAGACGAACAATTCGTCTACTCAAAATATCGCCTAGCCATCGCATTTTCTTTGATTTTTGTTTTTTTATGTCAAAGAAAAGCAATTTAATAAATCTTTAAACATCCATATAAAAAATAAGTTAGTACAAGATTTGGCCAAATCAACTGGTAAATAATCAATCGAAAATGCCGAAAAGGGGACAAATCTCTCAAACGGGCAGCACAGCCTCTAGCTAGACTTTTGAAATAGAAAAGCACAAGAATACGTTAGCTTAAATTCACGGTTACCATGTAAGGGCTATTTTCGAGATCAAAAGTGTTCCCAAAAAACGGACCAAACTTATAAACTGATTGTTTTCGATAAAAACATTTCTATTGTAAATGGTAAATTAAACTATCACTAAATAACAAAAAATTCCTGTAAGAACGAGAACGGCGATCTGGTGACTGATGTTCAGAGAATACTAGAGATATGGAGGGATCACTTATCTGCCCTTTTAAATGGAGAAATTGAGCAAGAAACCAGAGAAGAGCTCGAACCCGAACCCACAATCGAAGACGACGAAATTGACGTCCCAGAACCCGACTATAATGAGGTGCGAATAGCAATATCCCGGTTAAAAAACAATAAAGCAGCTGGCGCTGATGGTTCGCCTGCTGAGCTATTCAAGCATGGCGGCGAGGAGCTGGTAAGGCGTATGTACCAGCTTCTGTGCAGAATATGGTCGGATGAATGCATGCCCGAAGAGTGGAATCTAAGTGTTCTGTGCCCAATCCACAAGAAAGGTGATCCTGCAAACAGCACCAACTTCCGCGGAATCAGCCTTTTGAATATCGCATATAAGGTCTTGTCAAGCGTATTGTCATTGAAACTTCGTCAAAAATAGTGTCCTGCTTATCTGGTGTTCGTACTGCAATGACTTGTCTGGCTGTATAAGCTTTGAACGTACAGACTCGGCCTCTCCAACCATCCAGTGAATAATCAAGATTCCTGAGCATATCCTTACGTGAATAGATCAGCCGAATGTCAGGGTGGATTGGAGACTGGGCCTCTTCAACCATTCAATGTACAAACAGGAGCTCCAAACACAGCTTAATTCAATAGTTCGACCATTCTGGCCTCTCCAACCATCCAGTGAAAGATCAGGATTCCTGAGCATATACATTATTTGCATGAACACATGGACCGAATGGCAGGTGGATTGGAGACTCGCCCTCTCCAACCATCCACTTGTGGAATATGTTAGACTTAAGTTTATTTTGCCTTGTTAAGTTTACTTTTGTAATACTTTATAATTTATAATAGAATGTTTTATATTCGCAATTAGTCGACCGCTTTGTGTTAGTGAGGACTTAAAATAAAATAAAATAAATAAATAAGTTTTTTTAATTTCCTTTCCATGGGTGCATATTTCATTCAAATCGGTCAAACGCTTCGCCTAAAGTTTTTTATGTGGCGTATTTAATAAATTTTTTTTAAAAGAAAAGAAAAAAAACGCAATTCTACCTTTTAGACCTTTATAAAAAAAAAATTATTTTTCAAAATCGCTTGATTTTTGAAGTGTTTTTTCAGTTTAAAATTTTATTTTGAAAAAAAAAAAAAATATTTTAAGTGTGCTAAAAAATTTTTAGAGTGTATTTTTTTGAAATCAAATTTCAATACCTTTCCAATTGTATAAAGATCTTTGAAATCGATAGAGCCATTCCGTAGTAAGTACACTTTAAAAGTACCTATTATTGTAATTTTTCGAATATTTCGATACCTTGCCACGCCCACAAAATTGCATCAAATTCTGAGGGTTTCGGATTCAATGCATATTGGGTTTGATATGAAATTCATCTATAGTAAAAAACATTTTTACTACCTTATATTAGTGTCGTCAAGAACAGAAACAAAGTTATCCTTAAAAAACATGCCGTTTGTAAGTTTCGACTTTGAAATTTTAATCATACCATTTGTAATAAATAAAAGTGTATTAATCGCTTTCAAACTTAGAATAAGAAAGGGACGCTGACCATAAGTTTTTTTGGATTATCTAACTCTACAGCAGCGATGGGCAAAACGGCTCGTACGAGTATTTTGCACTTACGGGCGATCTTTGCACATTTAGGTGCAGGGTGAGGGACGTTCAAGTGCTGGTATGTGGGACGAAGAACGCAGGAAGAGAATAATATATGTACAAATACACATACGGTTGATAAAGAGAGTATAACGGCAACGCTGCCAACAAGTCTGAAAAGGGTTCCGTCTTCCTACGATTGTAGGAGAAATGTGCATTAGCACGTTTTTCTACTACTACTTCCTCTAATGCTAATACTTTAAAAATACTTTTTTAAATATTTCTAGGCATGTATTGCAAAAAGAACCGGCTTGCATATAATTAGATGCATGTGAAGGCCAAATGGATGTCAATAATGCGCTGCTTAACATAAAGTCGGCTTCAGCCTATGGTTGTTCCACTTTTCGTATTTCTTGCCAAAAAACGTATGTTTTTGTTTTCGTACTAATGCAACACCGTTTGAGAATTGGTTGTCGAGGTTGAGAGAGAATGTTTCCTGTTCAGTTGCGTACAGCTCAACCTAATATAAACGCACAGCGTGAGTTTTCTGTCAAAATTGTCTCATGCCCATACAACTTGTATTAGAGTAACCGAAATAGAATTGCGTGCGCTAAAAGCTAACTCAAAATCCAAGATTTTTGTGCGTGACGTTTTGAATTGAAGTTATGGTCATTTTACAAATTATTGTTTGATCATTTTTGTTATTTTAGAGAACTGTTTTAGACAAATATCTTAATTTAAAACGGCAACCAAATGATGTAAATACAAATTTGACCTTTTATATACAACAAAACTATTCATATTTAGACCAATAAAAGCAACGCACCTGCTTTAATTTGGGTTACTCAAATAATTGCGTATAGACTTCTGTGCGTCCGCAAACGCTTTGCGTTTATATTAGGTTGAGCTGTTAGTCTTTCCGCAACCTTCTTGCGATGAATATGATTTGAGGCGGAGCGTAGGATTTTTGCAATGCATTTTTTTACTTCCCCAACGCAAAAAAAAACAAACGTCTCACCTAACACCCGCTGCACTCAAACTGATTTAGGAGCCGAAAATATGCCCATCCCTGCTCTAAAGGGTAAACAAATAGTTAAAACTAGGATCGCCCGTGGTCGAAATTCGACCAACTTAAATTTTCTTCAGCTCCTATAAAAATAAAACTTTGAAATAAAATACTTATTTTCCTGGCCACAATCTTTTCTTTAATATGCATACAAGTTAACGCCACCACTTACACATAGCACTTACCCATAATGTAAACATATATACTTCTACGCATTGGCCCATGCCACTTACCTATAATGTAAACAATTACACTTCTAAGCTAATGTGTCAAATATGTCGCTTGACACATATGGTCCGCTTTCTTTGGAAATAGGAATTTAAGTAACATATTGTTTATCGCATTTCCGTTCCTAGAAGTTAGGCTTAAGTATTGTATCTAGGCTTAAGCATGAAATTGTATAAAAGATGAATAATAAAGAAAGTCAGTTCAGTTTTTGTTTGCCAAGCAGTCATGCTGCCAAATAATTGACTCATCATTTGAAGCAACGGTTTAGTGAGGATATTTTTTAAAAACCTCCCGCGACCGGGCTAAAGTTTAAGTGGCGATCCTGCCAGGAGACTAGTAAAAATCTCTGGTGGACCAAAACCAAAAAAATAAAAATTTTCGGTAACATTTAAAGAGACAAGAATCTCTGTTGCTGAAAAGACATACAAACAAGTATCGCGAAAGTAATGCGAGAAAAGTGAAAACAAATTTTTATTTTCTAACATTTAAAGAGACAAAAATCTCTGTTACGAAAAAAACATACAAACAAGTATCGCGAAAGTAATGCGAGAAAAGTGAAAACAAAATTTTTATTTTCTAACATTTAAAGAGACAAAAATCTCTGTTACGAAAAAAACATACAAACAAGTATCGCCAAAGTAATGCGAGAAAAGTGAAATAAAATTTTTTCCCTAACATTTAAAGAGACAAAAATCTCTGTTACGAAAAAAAACATACAAACAAGTATCGCCAAAGTAATGCGAGAAAAGTGAAAACAAAATTGTTTTTAACATTTAACATAAAGAGACACAAGTCACTGTTACTCAAAAAAATAAAAACAAAAACACAAACCAACGCAAGGAAAAATACATCGTTTTAACGCACAAGCAAGTATCATAAAACTGTCAAGGAAGTGAATCGTGAAGTTGTGGATAACTCATTCTCAAGGTTACAGCAGGTGTGTTCATTATTCAATGCAGCTCCTATACTAACAAGGAAATTTCACTGAAAAACCTCTTTTAGAATAAGTATATTAAGAGCAATTAATGGGAAACGGTCCCAGTAGATTAGGATACGAAAGATTATATCATTGTGAAAGGTGTAACGAAAACCATAAAAAGAGTGACTGCCCGAAGAATAAAAGATTATAAATAAATAAATTTTTGTAGACATCGTGACAGTGGAAGGATTATTAGATAAACTTGCAGGGATGTCTATAACTAATAGTGGGGGAAATAACGCATCCAATATGGATGTCGTATCAAGGCTTATAGCGGCTAGCACTGCTTCACTTCGCACTGAATTGGAGCAGGTTAAACGCCAATTGCAAAGCTTAAGCACCTCGAATGGTGTAACTGAATATACTGTAGAAACAATAGATGAAAATATAGATTGCGGAGAGAGTTTAGACGTCATCAAATCCCTCCCAGAGTTTAAAGGGAAAATAAATAATTACGTTAGTTGGCGTGAGGCCGCTAATAACTCAATGTCGTTATATACCAGAGGCGGCAGGAAGTACTTCGCTGCCTTGACCATTCTGCGAAATAAAATAACTCAGGATGCAAATGATATTTTGACAAACCACGGGACGGTTCTGAATTTGGACGCAATTTTGAGCCGTTTAGATTTCGCGTATGCTGACAAGAGACCTTGTCACATAATAGAGCAGGAGATGAGTGTCCTCAGACAGGGTCCTAGGACATTGATTGAATTTTATAACGAAGTTAACAAGAAGTTAACTTTATTAATTAACAAAACAATAATGACTCATGGCACCAATTCGGCCATAACAAAAGAATTAAACGTAAAAAATAGGGAAACAGCTCTTCGCACGTTTATAACGGGGCTTAATCCACCATTGGATCAAGTTCTGTTCACATTGGCACCTAGCGACTTGCCAAACGCTCTTGCTAAAGCGCAAGAGTTACATTCGAATCAAATGCGCGCGCAGTTTGCGTTGCATTTTTATAAAAATAACCAAACCATTAACCCACGAGGTCCCCCACAAGCAAATCGGAGGACTTCGGATTTTCAAAATAATTTGAGGTATCCGGAAAGAAATACCCAGGGGAATGATACCTTTCTGAATCGTCCGGAACCAATGGACGTTGACCCATCTGTGCAGGTGTTAAATAGACCTAATCATGTACAGGCAAGTCAGCCGCAAGCACGCGTCAGTAGGAATAGTTGGCAACCAAATTATATCTAAAGAGCTAATGAAAGTGTGCAAATCAGCACTCAGCCCCAACAGAAGGTACAAAGGATAAATAATTTAAATGAGAGCCATTTTTTAGAGTAAATAATGATTTGCCTTATATTGTTAAGTCTGATACGAGGACGGGGCAAATCTTCAGAATATTGATAGATACGGGGGCAACCAGTTCATATATACGGGCGGGAATATACATTAATAAAAACATTTTAGCCATTAAGAAGAGGGTAAGAACTATTCATGGTTCGACCATCATCCAATATTTCCATAATATCAATTTATTTGGCGTTCAGGAACGATTTTATGAGATTGAAAATTTGGATTGCGATCTTTTAATTGGAATCAATTTCCTAAACAAAATCGGAGCCAAAATTGATATTCCCAATCATGTGTTGATTTATGGAAATGAAAAAACAGAAAAAATACACTTTTTAAATGATGTTAAATTAAACCCCTTGGGACAAAAGAGTCCTAAGGCGCCTGCCGATGATAATACCGGCCAACCGAAAGAAAAAATTCAAAATGAATATGTGAGGAAAAGTAATTGTAATTTGAACCCCTTGGGACAAAAGAGTCCTAAGGCGCCAGCCGAAGGTAATACCGGCAAGATAAAGAATAAATCTGTGCTAGAAGATATTTCGGAAAATGAAATATTTGAAAACAATGAAACTAAAACTAAGAAATTAAAAAGGAAGTCTAAAAAGATTCCGGAAGAAATAACTGTTGAAAATTCGACTGGGGTAAATACCAGAACAAAAAACAAAGATGTTTCTAAAAATAGGAACGTATTAAATAATATATTAAATGAGGGATCTTCACGGATAGCCTTCAGAGCAAATAAGGAAAAAGAATTAATTGAGAGCTTGCAGAAAGAAATAAGTGATGAAATTTTGACGACGCATAGTGATGTGAATCTAGATTTACCGTTTCGTACGGATGTTAAGGCAGAGATTCGAACAATTGAGGAAAGGCCAATTTGGTCCAAACAATATCCTTATCCAATGTCGGTGAACGGTTTTGTGAATGATGAAATTCAGAATTTGTTGAGAAAGGGAATAATTAGGGAAAGCAAAAGTCCATACAATTCTCCAGTATGGGTGGTTCCAAAGAAAGGGATAAATGATGACGGAAGTCCGAAGCTGAGGTTAGTCATCGACTTCAAAAAAATTAATGAGAAAACTACGTCGGATAGATACCCGATGCCAAACCCGGAAATAATACTTTCAAATTTGGGAAAATCAAAATACTTTTCTACAATTGACTTGGAGTCTGGGTTTTATCAAATATTAATGAAAGAAGACGATATAGAGAAGACGGCATTCTCTGTGAATAATGGAAAATATGAATTTTTAAGAATGCCATTTGGATTGAAAAATGCACCGAGTATTTTTCAAAGGGCTATGGATAATGTACTAAGAAAATATATAGGAAAATTTTGTCATGTTTATGTTGATGATGTTATAATTTTTTCACAAAGTTTGGATGATCACAAAAAACATTTAAGTTTGGTGATCGACATACTAAAGGGGGCAAATATGAAAATATCTTCTGAGAAGTCAAAGTTTTATCAAAAGGAGGTGGAATTTTTGGGATATGTTGTAGCAAATAACATTATCAAAACTGATCCAAAAAAGATTGAGGCTATACAGAATTATCCAATACCAAAAACATTACGTCAATTGCGAGGATTTTTGGGATTGACAGGTTATTATAGGAAATTTATAGAAAACTACGCTGTAGTATCAAAGCCATTAACTAAGCATTTGCAAGGGAAGAATGGAAGAATTTCCCAATATCTATCAAAAAAGAAGGATGTTAATCTCGATCAGGAGGGAGTGGCTGCTTGTGAAAAGTTGAAAGGTTTGTTGTCTCAACAGGTGGAATTAACTCAACCTGATTATAATAAAAAATTTGTTTTGACTACAGATGCGTCAAATGTTGCTTTGGGGGCTGTGTTATCACAGGAAGGTAAACCCATTATATTTATTTCAAAAACATTGAATTCTACTGAATTAAATTATGCAACCAATGAGAAGGAATTGTTTGCTATAGTGTGGGCTTTAAAGGCCCTACGAAATTACCTTTACGGTGTGAATGACTTGGAAATACACACCGACCATCAGCCTCTATCGTTTGCGATTTCTGAAAGAAATCCGAATATTAAAATTAAAAGATGGAGGGCATTTATAGAAGAATTTTCGCCAAAAATAATTTACAAACCAGGGGCGACAAATGTCGTTGCTGACGCACTATCAATGCAGATACTGAATAATTTAACTACTTCTGAAGAGTCAAGCCGCTCAAGTGATTCAATCGTAAATACTCAACATTCTGCAGAAAGCAGCGATGAGTATCAGATTCATGAAACAAAAAAACCATTAAATCATTTTAAACAACAAATATTAATAGATAACGGCGCAAGAATAACTGTCTTAGAGACAATTTCTAATTTCAATAATAAACGATTCTTAATTGAATATGACATACCAGGAAATATAATAGGCGTTTTAAAGGAATACGTAAATCCAAAAATAGTTACGGGAATACACTGCACGCCCGAAGTGCTTTATGAAATAAAAAACATTTTAAGGGAAACATTTCCAACAATAAAATTTTTATATACAAAGTTATTCGCTAATGATGTTCCTAATAGAGAGGATCAGGGAGCAATTATTGAACAGACGCATAATAGGGCACATAGGAACTATAGGGAAAATCTGGCTCAAATAAAGAATCAATATTACTGGCCATTAATGGTTAAACAATTTAAGCAATATGCGAAAAATTGTAAAATTTGCAATAGTAATAAATACGAAAGGCACCCCAAATTAATTCCGATAGGAGAGGCACCTATCCCGGAAAAAGAAGGAGAGCAACTCCATATGGACATTTTTTTCGCACAAAAGTTAAAATTTATTACGTGTATCGATTCTTATTCTAAATATTTAGTTGTAAGATATATTGAAGATAAATCGAACTTGGAAGATAAAGTTTTAGAACTTTTACAAACATTTCCAGATGTTAGGAGTATAGTTATAGATAATGAACCAGGTTTTAGCACAATACAGTTCAAATCCTTGATGGAAAGGTTTAACATACAGATTTATTATTGTACACCACGTCATAGTACAAGCAATGGACAAATAGAGAGGGTTCATTCAACACTAATGGAAATGTCTCGATGTTTGAAGCAAGAACATAGTTTAATAAGTAATTTTGAATCAATTATGAGAGCGGTTCAGCAGTATAATAAAACGATACATTCGGTAACAGGTAGACAACCTTATAATATTTTGTTTAATAAAGAGGCTCATGAAAATGTTAAGGACATATTGGAAAAAGCTCAAGGAAAAATGCTGGATTATCATAACAAAAAAAGGCTACAAAAAAGTTATCACAAAGGGGAAATTATATACGAAAAATACATGGGGAAAGAAATAAATTAAACCCCAAATACAAAAGACAAATAGTAGTAGAAGATTTGGGAAATAAAGTTAAAATACAAAGCAGAAACAGAATAATTCATAAAGACAATATTAAAGTTTAATTTTATCGTTTTGTAGGAAGAATGGAAAAATTTATACAGATTTCGGTGATATTATTTTATATCACCATTACCACGTCAGATATAATAGATTACACAAGAGAAAACTATATACTTGTGGAAGAAGAAGATGCAGCAATTTTTGAATGCTATGGATCAATATACCATTTAACAAATTTATCGTTATTTGAAAATATCGTAGAAAATTATAAAATCAATAGAGAAACAATATCAATTGGCAGTTCAAGTGCAGATTATGCTTATGAAATGCAAATGATAGAAACATTACTGAAACAATTAAAAGTTGATAATAGTAGGTCGAAAAGAGGAATAAATGAACTCGGTACAGTTTGGAAATGGATTTCGGGTACACCTGACCATGATGATTTTATGCAGATCACAAATAAAGTAAATGATCTTATAGAAAATAATAATAGGCAGTTTACAACAAATTCACAAATGTTTAAAACAATCACAGAACTAACCAAAATATTAAAGCAAATACAAGGCAGTTCCAATGAAAAAACTGTTTTAAGACAAAGAAATAAATTAATAATCACTGAACTTGAAAACACAGTGGAAACCATTACGTTGTCAAAAGTAGGAATATTAAATCCTTTAATTTTGGATATGGCAGAAATAAAGGAGATAATAAGCGAAGAAAGAGTAAATGTAACAATATCAGATCTTGTAGATGTTTCAGAATTCAAAATTGTACAAAAAAACAATTTAATAGTTATTTACATTAAGTATCCAAAAGTAAAGAACATATGCAAATTATTTAAAGCAATGGCCGTAGCGCAAAAAGATGGAAAGTTAGTAATAGAAAATGAAATAATAAAATGTAATGAAAAATTTTATTCAGTTGAATTTTGTAAAAAAGAATTAAATGATGCATTTTGTATGATAAAAGAAAATAACACATGTTTGTCTGATATGTTAAATAACAAACATGCTAATTGCACAAAAATAAATGAAAAAAACGAGTCAGTAAAAATTGTAAAAGACGGTGCAGTAATAGCATCAGGAAAACATAAAGTTAATAATCAAACAATAGATGGGGTATATTTGATAACTTTTCAAGATAATGTAATAATCGACAATAAAAAATATGAAAACCCAACAGGAAAAATTTTGAACTATTTAAAAGAAGGAAAATTTAAACCATTTTTTGTTAAAGAATATGTCGAAACGAAAAATGTAGATTTGAGGTTGGACAATTTCAATGTACTTAACCCAATAAGGCAGGAAATAAAAAGAAATCCTTTTTGGTGGTCATTTACTATTTTACTATTGATAACAATAACTACATATTTAATTTATAAATTAATCGTACACATTAATATTAAAATGAAATTAAAAAATTCAAAAGAAAAAGAAGAAACTCTATTGAAGTTGTCCAATCAAATAAATCATTTAACCGCTTTGTATTCGAAGACGGGACGCTTCGATTTAGAGGTGGGGGAGTTAACGCCACCACTTACACATAGCACTTACCCATAATGTAAACATATATACTTCTACGCATTGGCCCATGCCACTTACCTATAATGTAAACAATTACACTTCTAAGCTAATGTGTCAAATATGTCGCTTGACACATATGGTCCGCTTTCTTTGGAAATAGGAATTTAAGTAACATATTGTTTATCGCATTTCCGTTCCTAGAAGTTAGGCTTAAGTATTGTATCTAGGCTTAAGCATGAAATTGTATAAAAGATGAATAATAAAGAAAGTCAGTTCAGTTTTTGTTTGCCAAGCAGTCATGCTGCCAAATAATTGACTCATCATTTGAAGCAACGGTTTAGTGAGGATATTTTTTAAAAACCTCCCGCGACCGGGCTAAAGTTTAAGTTACATACATATATCCCGTGACAAATGCAAAACCAACATGCCATAGACTTCTTCGTAAACTTAAACAACTTTCCTTCGTATAACTTGTTTATATCAGTCACTTTTTAAAAAAATTTGGTGAATATAAATTGATAAATAACCAGGGGCGGATCGTTAGATTGTGGGGCCCTGAGCTTATGTTACTCGGGGGCCATATTTTCTATGGTGATGCAGTATATAGTTATTAGGAAAAAAATCAGCTTATAAAACATTTATTTATCAAAACAAATATGACAATAAAGAAAATTAAATTACAAATCAATCTTTCCCATCCACCCTTACAGAAATTACAGAGAACAGTTATAACTAGATTTACTTACGAAGCTAATGCAATTGCCTTTGCTTTGTTTAGAATATTTCATGGAGCTTCACTGTCTCTTTTCAAAATTCGAGACGTAGTAGGAGTCCCACTCACATAAGTCGGATCCACTACACCATTGTCACTACAAAATCATCTAATTCCATTAATTATAGGTACCTTTTTTTTGCCATGATTTTGTACAATAAAACACAATGAATTAACTTATTATCGCACTGTATAATTTTGTAATACTCACAGTCGTAATTAGAGTGATTGTCTCGGTTGCCCCGCGATATTTTGCTTCCAATGCTCCGTGCTTGTCCAAATATGCTGAGCGTCCTCCTGTGGTACATAATTACTGGTGCAGCTTCCTTATTATTGTATTGATTTCTTGTTGTAGGAACTAGGCGCTTTAATTTATGTTGCAAAAAGATATATATACGTATATGTGTGTAAAAGCCGCTGACCACGGACAGGAATTGTAGTAACCGGCAACAAAGTTTTTATATATTCGCACTTTTCAAAGATGCGTATTTTATATTTATTTCAAAGCGCCACTAAAACCAATAGAACACCATGTAAAACACTTTCAAACTTATAGATAATTACGGATCGAGAAAAATTATTTCTAAACTTAGTAAAAAACCGGTGTATGTATGTATATCCAAAAGCCAGAAAATTTGTAATAATAACTAGTAAGGAAGTCTAAGTTCGGGTGTAACCGAACATTAAATACCTAGTAGTGATCTGTTTTGGTATCCCAATTTACTCAGGTCTATTTTAATACCGGAAGATTTGTTATAAAGGCAACTGATTGTTTTCGATAAAAACATTTCTATTGTAAGTGGTAAATTAAACTATCACTAAATAACAAAAAATTCCTGTAAGAACGAGAACGGCGACCTGGTGACTGATGTTCAGAGAATACTAGAGATATGGAGGGAGCACTTCTCTGCCCTTTTAAATGGAGAAATTGAGCAAGAAACCAGAGAAGAGCTCGAACCCGAACCCACAATTGAAGACGACGAAATTGACGTCCCAGAACCCGGTTAAAAAACAATAAAACAGCTGGCGCTGATGGTTTGCCTGCTGAGCAATTCAAGCATGGCGGCGGGGTGCTGGTAAGGCGTATGCACCAGCTTCTGTGCAGAATATGGTCGGATGAATGCATGCCCGAAGATTGGAATCTAAGTGTTCTGTGCCCAATCCACAAGAAAGGTGATCCTGCAAACTTAACCAACTTCCGCGGAATCAGCCTTTTGAATATCGCATATAAGGTCTTGTCAAGCGTATTGTGCGAACGATTGAAGCCTGACGTGAACAGACTGATTGGACCTTATCAGCGTGGCTTCAGACCTGGAAAATCTACCATCGAGCAGATTTTTACAATACGTCAAATCCTGGAGAAAACCCGTGAGAAAAGAATCGACACACAATACCTCTTTGTTGATTTTAAAGCCGCTTTCGATAGCACGAAAAGGAGCTGCCTATATGCCGCTATGTCTGAATTTGGTTTCCCCGCAAAACTTATACGGCTTTGCAAAATGACATTGAGCAACACGACCAGCTCAGTCAGAATTGGGAAGGACCTCTCCGAGCCGTTTGAAACTAAACGAGGTTTCAGACAAGGTTACCCCCTATCGTGCGATTTCTTTAATTTGATGTTGGAGAAAATAATACAATCTGCAGAACTTAACCGCGCTGGAACAATATTCTATAAAAGCGTGCAACTGTTAGCATATGCTGACGACATTGACATTATCGGCCTTAACAACCGCGCCGTAACCTCTGCCTACTCCAAACTAGAAAAAGAAGCGGAAAAAATGGGTTTGGTGGTGAACGAAGGCAAAACGAAGTACATGCTGTCATCAAGCAGAGAGTCAGCGCATTCGCGCCTTGGCACACACGCCACTGCTGGCAGCAAAAAGTTCGAAATAGTGAAGGACTTCGTTTACCTTGGATCCAGCATAAACTCCAACAATAATGCCAGCCTAGAAATCCAACGAAGAATTGCTCTTGCAAATAAATGCTACTTTGGACTGAGTAGGCGATTGAAAAGTAAAGTCCTCTCTCGACGCACGAAAATCCCACTCTACAAGTCACTCATCGCTCCCGTCCTGCTATATGGTGCAGAGGCGTGGACACTAAAAACATCTGACGAGGCTGCATTGGGAGTATTCGAGAGAAAAGTTCTGCGAAAGATTTATGGGCCTCTACGCGTTGGCGACGGCGAGTACCGAAGAAGATTTAATGATGAGTTGTATGAACTTTACGCAAACGTCGACATAGTACAGCGCATTAAAACACAGCGGCTTCGCTGGCTAGGCCACGTTGTGCGAATGAACGAAGACGCTCCTGCCCAGAAGGTATACTTATCGGCACCCGCCGGTGGAAGCAGAGGAAGACCACCATTCCGAATGAAGGACCAAGTGGAGACCGACCTGCGATCTCGTGGGGTCTCCAATTGGCGCCAGTTGGCGCAAAGAAGAAATGACTGGCGAGCTATGTTGGACGGTCAAAATCGCTCAGGCGGTTAGATGGCCATTTAAAGAAGAAGAAATAACAAAATATAAATAGCTTTCCCCAGGTTCATGAAAGGTATGAAAATAATACAAACTAGTAAGGAAGTCTAAGTTCGGGTGTAACCGAACATTAAATACCTAGTAGTGATTTGTTTTGGTATCCTAATTTACTCAGGTCTATTTTAATACATACCTGAAAATTTGTTATGAAGGCAACTGATTGTTTTCGACTAAAAGCAATTCTGTTGTGAGTGGTAAATTAAATTATCACTAGATAAGAAAATATAAATAGCTTTCCCCATGTCCATGAAAGGTATGAAAATAAACTAGGTATAAAAAAAATTAATAAAAAAAAGGCAGTAGGGTGTTAACTACTTGTCCGTATATTTTGCGTGTTTGCTATCCGATTTGCGTAATTTTTGGCAGGAGTATACTGCATACTATTGGGAAGCATCTCACTAACGTTCATTGAAATACCTTCTTGAAATTTTAAGCAATCGCTTTTGAAAATAATAGACCTTTTTTGCTGAAAAGTGGGAGGCGCCACGCCTACTTCAACAAAATCCACAAAATTTTTTTGCAGCTTAGTTTTTCCTAAAAAGCCTATTATGTATGTAAAATGTTATATATATAACTAATACAATTATGGAAATATTGCGATTTTAATTTTACAAAGAAATTTTTCAGAACTGTGTTCGAAAAGTGGGCGTGTCCGTTAACCAATTTTGTTTATTTTTACAGCAAAGAGTAAGCTTTATATGTTGGAACTATTTCTCCAAATATCGTTTCAATAAATTAATTTTTACCGGAGTTATGGCATGAAAAGTTTTTTGGAATAATCCACCATAAAGGGGCGGGGCCACGCCCATTTTCCAAAAATTTTATGCATTCGACTTTCTTTGCCCACGAACACTTTAGAGGTAAAATAGAAATGATATACAGCTAGTTTGAGCAAAGTTATTGCATATTCAATATATCTATGATCCTTTTCAAAATCTTTCGTATAAAATTGGGCGTGGACCTTACCCGATTTCGCTAACTTTTTCGGAATATTGCCGGTATTAATATAAATATGTGTGCTGAATTTCATTTTGCTATCTTGAGCGGTTTTTGATTTATGATTAATAATATTTCCGAATTTGACTTTATCAAAGGTGGGCGGTACCATGCCCCTTTTTAAAAATTTCTTCAGGAATGTATTTGTTGCCTTAACGCTAAAGTGCACACCAAATATTATCCTTATAGGTGTATTATGTACTGAATAATCACTCTTTTTGTATTTTCGAAAATATTATATGTATAGAAAGTGGGCGTGGCTTTTAACCGATTTTGCCTATTTTCAATAGCGCTTCGAGATAAGTGAAAAGGAACCTGCATACCAAATTTCATTGAGATATCTCAAGATTTACTCAAGTTATCGTGTTCACAGACGGACGGACGGACGGACATGGCTCAATCAATTTCTCTTTTCCTCCTGAATATTTTGATATATATAAGTCAATATCTATCTCGATTCGTTTATGCCGTTACATACTACCGTTAGGCGAATGAAGTTAATATACCTTGTGTGCGAAGCACTACTAGGTATAAAAAGTAATTTAATGCAAGTTAAACCAAGTAAAATACATTTTATTACATGTGGGAAAATTGTCCCTTCGTATACTTATACAATCTTTGTTGTTGTAAAAATGTCAATATTGATAAATGTCGTATGGGGGAAATGTATATATCTATACACATAAGCGCTATTTCGGTGCCTTCTTTCGGTTTTCCTTCGAAGATTTATGTATGTACCTACCTATAAAAATTCCCTGAGGCGTAACCATCTCCCATACAAAATTTAAAATGCGTTTTCCATAATATTTCGAAGTGCAAAACTTCGGCTCAATCAATAGGGGTCGTGCATATATGACGTCACGCGATTTTTGGTAGTTTTTGACCTCCCCCTCCCCCCCATGTCACACCCAGTCACAAACTCCAATTATTGAGATCAATACATGAATAGACACGTTTGCACAAAATTGTTTCAATGCTTAAGATTTTCGGTTTGCCATACTGGATGACACCATTCTTCGATGCTGCTTATCACGGGCATTCCTTCCAAATAGTTAATTTCTATGAATTCAGGGATAGATTGGCTTTCGCCCTTCTTGCGGCAACCCTTATTGGGCGGATTTTTTTTCTGGTAAAGTAGTTTTCTGCTTTTTATGCATCTGTTGCTGTGTTTCATAATCGTCGGTCCTGAGTACGAGACAGCAGTAGGTTGTCCTTCTCCGTCATTCGCGATGTCTATGCCAGCATACACGGAAGGTATAAGCTTGTGACGCTCAGCCACAACGAAATCGTGATCGGGTAAACGGATTTCATAGTCGAGGTGCATCAAAATTGGGGCCTGCAGCAGTAATTCCTAGTGGGACTCTCGATTTGTCATCTTTGGAAAAGAAAAACACTTGATCAGGACCAAGTACTGACACTAATGTTTCCAAACCTCGCATAGTCGCAGTACAAAATTCTCCATCGGGATGTTTTGCATGCTGATTTGCTTCGGGTCTTAATCGCTTCACAGAGACAGTCACAACGTGGCGTTTGCCAATCGAAAGAATGAAAACCTGCCACATTTGAAAACGTTCATGGACGTTGCACGCTAGAAAACGTGCAAAAAGTAACGTGACATCACGTAAGTGCTACTCCCCCTCTCCCCCCAAGTCACACTTCGTCACAAATATTTCCTCTTGCATTTGTTCATACAACAAAAAGCCTTAACTACATCTACCTAATCTAATGCAGTGTCTTGGTTTTGCAAAAACTGCATGCACACATCAGGTGTGCTCGGTGAAAAAGTTAGCAAGAATTGTTCAGCAAGAAAAAAAGAGAATAAAGCGTCTTACTCTCTCAAAAAGTGAAACTTGCTAAGTTTTCACCGAACAGAAATTAGTAAACATTTGCAAGAACTCTGCAAAAACAGTTGTTCAGTTTCCTCAATGCATACTGTTAGTTGTGGAGGCAATGATTCCACTGCGCTGACACAAACACATTTCCGCCTGACGGAGATCTTAATTAATTATTAAATTGTTTTAATCATCCATATGGCTGATTCCTTGGAAACTGATATATTTCACATCGACTTTTTGTGAAATGTCAATGTTACGATAAATGACTTTTGAAATTGTATACGGTGTAAATGGGGTATAAGAAATAGCCCCTGTTTCGCATTGCGCTACAACTTAACCCATTAACGCCCACTGTACCCATACTTATTCAAATATCGAAAAAATGCATTCTAAATATCGAAAATATATAGATTTGCTACAACCATTTCATAAACTGCAAGTGAATTATTCAGTTTCATATTTAAACTATTAACCCCTTATGAGAACACATATATATTTGGTGGAAATTGAACCAAGAACTATTGTATTTTTTTGTGTTTTGTTAACGGTGGGCTATATATATATGTAGTAATGTTCACTTAAAACACGTTCTTTCTATTTTTAATAATTATACTAATTATTTGGCTGGTTCATTTTAAAAATTATTTTGTTTTATTTAAAATATTTTTTAAAAATTGATACAATTAAAATGAACGTTTTGTGTTTAATTAACGTTTGTGTTTGTGTGTTCCGGCGTAATTATTTTATATTTTTTCTAGAACTAAACTCAAATTGATTTTTTCATTTTATTTATACTCTTTTTCCTGAGTTACCTTTTCTATTTGTTTAAAATAAGATTACTTTGTTTTGGTATTTTGGTACCTGAGTTGGTACTATTCCTACATTCGGCCGTCCTGATAAGTCATTCGCCCCGAATGAATCGTTCCACATTTTCATATGCTCCGCCACTGTAATGGTTTCTATTGGACCTTCATGATCCCCAACCTTCTTAACCTCATACCTGCCATGTTGAAGCATTGCAATCACTTTATAAGGCCCTAAAAACTTGGGCTTCAACTTTAATCCCACCCCAAACTGAGTTCTTTTTACCGCTACCAGATCATTGACTTTGTATTTTCTTTCTGGCTTTTGTTTACTATTAAAATTTCGGCAATTTTCTTTTGGAATCTTCTGAATATTTCTTTTTACTTCCTTTCGCAAAGTATTTCTTTCCTCATCAATCTCATATGAAATAGCTTCATCTATTATGTCATTTAACCCTAAGTCATCCGCAAACCTCATATCCAATCCTGTCAATATTTTAAATGGTGAGCACTTGGTACTCCTAGGTGCCGTATTATTTATAACCTGCTGCACACGACCAACGTATTTATACCAATGGGATGGATTATTCATACACAACTTCGATAACATTGGAACTACAATTCTGTGGATCCGCTTCACCTGCCCATTACCTCTTGGTACACCAGTCGCAGTTATTAAATGTTGAATAAAGTTTACCCTACAATATTGCTCAAAAACACTAGCCGTAAATGCTGTTCCTCTATCTGATATTATTCTTTTTGGATTACCAAAAACTAACGACAACTTTTTCAAACTATCAATAACGGATGCAGCGTCTGTTGACCTTACTGGATACAACCAGACGAACTTAGAAAAACCATCAACAATTACCAGAATGTGTTTGTACCTCTTAGAAGTCAAATCCAAAGGTCCTACATGATCTATGTGAAAAGTTCCTAAAGGTGCATCTTCTTTATCAATTGGAACGATAAATCCTTCTTTTTTCCCTGCTTTGCTGTCAGTAATAATGCACTCAACACAATTTCGAACTACCCTATCTACTTTTGAACGTAATTGTGGAATATAAAATTGTTTCTCTAAGCACTACTGCGTTTTCTTTATGCCAAAATGTCCTTTACTATGTGCAATCTTAATTATCTCCTCCTCCATAGCAGACGGTACCACCAACAGTTCCGATGAAGGATCTTTATATAATAAATCATATTTCACAAAAAAGTTTGAATACTGTTCCCTCTCAAGTACTTTACGTATTGCCTTAATCCATTCATCGCTCATCTGAGCCTCTTTTAAACGATGCCTAATCGAATCCTCTACTACCAAACAAGCTACACGACTTAATGCATCTACATGCTTCATCTTTGTTCCAGAACGGTGTTCAATCGTAAAATCGAAATCCTGAAGAAAGATAGCCCACCTTGAAACCCGAAGTGGAACCTCAGCTTTCTTCATTGTTTGAGTGAAGGCATTACAATCTGTTATAAGTTTAAACTTAAGTCCCATTAAATAAATACGCCACTTCTTAAGCGCCTCAATGATAGCAAGAACCTCCAGCTCATAAGAATTATACTTTTCTTCTTGTTGACTTGTACGACGACTCATATACTGAACAGGATGATAGTGTTGATCGGTAGAATCTCTCTGCAATAAAACTGCTCCGTATCCATACATGCAAGCATACGTATGCACTTCCGTAATTGCTCGTGGGTCATATATCTTAAGTACTGGAGCACTTACTAAAGCTGTCTTCAATTGTTCAACAGCTAAACATTGCTCATCACTCATTTTAAATTTAACATTTTTCCTTAATAAATCAGAAAGAGGCCTAGCTTTAGTTGCATAGTCAGGAACGAATCTTCTAAAGTAGGATGTTAATCCCAAAAAACGTTGTACTGCCTTAGCATTACTTGGTAAAGGAAAATTGGTAATAGCGCGAGTTTTCTCAACAGATGGCTTTATTGTGACGTTTTCTATCAAATAACCTAAAAATGATACCTTTCTTTTCAAGAACTGACACTTATTTTTAAACCGTATTCTAAAGCACGCTTAAACACAATTTTCAAACTTTCAATATTTGATTTTTCATCTTTTGTTGGAATAATAATATCGTCCATATAAACAACAATGGTACGATTTTGGATAAGATCTCTAAAAATTGAATTAACAAATCTACAAAATACTGCCGGAGGGTTCGATATACCAAAGGGTACGTATAAAAACTCAAACTGTCCACTATGAGTAACAAAAGAAGTATATTTTCGAGAATTCTCATATACAGATACATGGAAAAAACCATTCGCTAAATCTAAAGTTGTAAAAACATTTGAACCGTGTAACTGCTCGATCGATCAATGCCATTGGAAAATTATCCTTAATTATTTTTTCATTTAATTTGCGATAGTCACAGCACATCCTTTTGGTACCATCTTTTTTAGGCACCAAAACTATTGGTGAAGCATACTCAGATGTGCTGGACTGAATTATTCCCTTTTCCAACCATTCGGTTATATATATATATATATATATATGGCGCGATATACAACAGTTATATCATTAACCTCCTAGGAGATTTTTGCGCCGAGCTTCTCTTCCAATTTGTGGTGTGCCGCTTTGAAATTTTTTCCTACAAATTGGCGGGACCTACGGTTTTTCGCCGACTCCGAACGGCATCTACAAAGCAGATGAATTTTTGCTGAGAAGCCTTTCATGGCAGAAATACACTCGGAGAATTTGCCAAACCACTGCCGAGGGGCGACCCTGTTCTGAAAAAACTTTTTCAAACCACTTTTTGATGTAACCTGTACCAGGGCTCGAACCCGGACCTTCGGTGTGGTAGGCCGGCAACACTACCTCCACACCACGGTGGCCGCCAGTTCGGTTATTTCCTTTCAATATAAACCTGATCTACATGAGACGTTCTTCTAGGAGTGGTGTACACTGGTATATCATCCTTAAGTACAATTTTCATAACAACAAGACTCTCTCTTTTCTTTTCTGACTTATATGAATTCACCATTGATGACACCAAACTTGCATTTTCTTTACTTAGATGTTCTAAATCAAATGCTATTTCGTTTTCCTTAAACTCTTCTACAGACATGCAAATATGTTCAAACTCTTTAAACAAATCTCGACGCTCATTCAAGGTTCCAGCAAATTTTTTAATGAAAATTGCCTCACCTTCTCTAACCAACATGTCCACATTCTTCAGAAAACAATTTCCAATCATAGCAGGATAACGTAAGTCTACTTCATTGACAACATGAAATGTGACATCCATGATTACATTATCAATATCAATCTTCACATCAAAACTTCCTAGGGTGTTAATGGCACTTTCCTTCAAACCCATTAGTCGACGTCTATCACTATTTAATTTAATCTCTTTATCCATCTTAGTTAAAATATCGTTGCGGATAATACAAAGATCGCATCCTGTATCTACCAAAGCAGACAATTTATACCCACACAACTTAATATCTTTAAATATTAATCCACACTCATCACGCAAAACATTAACACTATGACCTGTCTCAAAAGCATTGTTTTTTGATACTACCTCTTTACACTCGAAAGACCTATGTCCTATCTTGTTACATTTGTAACAACGATATTGTTTCCCCGGACAATTATTAGCAAGATGAGATGCATCTCCACATTTAAAGCATTTTTTTGATTCCGTATTCAAACCACTTGATTTTGATTCAACACGTTTTGCTGATTGTGGAAATGAACCTCTATTCTGCATTTGTTGGGTTTGACTCATTTTCTCATAAATCTTTATTTGTCTCTTTAATTCGCTGACATCTTTGGCCTGATATAAAACTGATTTGTTCATTTTAGAGTCAGGTATCCCATTTATAAAATATTCAATTATGCTTTCACCATCTAGATTTATAGACTTTCCTATCTCTATAATAGAGTAAAGATATTCAAGAAATGATTATACCTTTTACGGCGATTTCGCAAAAGATTATGAACCCCTGCTGAAGACAACTTCGCTCCAAATTCATCTATAAGAGCATTTTTCAACGAGTGCCAATCTCGTATGCCCCTAACTCCCCTAATATACAACCTAGCTGCTCCTTTTAATAGTTGTTTGGCATAAATAAACATTTGCAAACTATTCCACCCTACAATAGTTGCACTATCTTCAAACTCGCTTACCCACTGATTAACGTCAAGTGAGTCTGTACCTGTAAAAGCCGATACACTATCTTCAACATCCTTAAGGTGAAAACGTGAAACATTCCGGCTTTGTAGATCCACTACAGCAGCTTCCTCATACCTACTAACACCCGATTCAACATCGCTATCTTCGCGATCAGAAAGACCGAAATGTTGGATTAATCGCAACTGCAAATTTGACTTATTGCCAAATGTGGCCAAACCTAATTCCCTAAGCTTTTCTTTCAACAACGCTACAGTTGCACTCTGAATAGTTTGAAGATCCATTTCTGAATATCTTTTATTAAATCACCTAAAGAAAAACTAAACCTAAACGCCGTTTACAAATGTTTGTTTTTGTGTAATAAAAACGTAAATACAAACAATATATATTTTACAAAATTAGTTACAATATAATAAGTTGAAAAGTATTATCCAATAAAAGTTGTAAAACATTTCCTACTGGCTTCGATAATTACATTAGAAACATTGTTTACATTTTTTTTTTTGAAAACATAAATCGTTTTTTTTTTTTTACTTATTGTCTTTTTGTTTTTACATAATTATTTTCATTGCATACGCACAGTACCGATTTTCTTTTTTAACTGACAAATTGGAAATGCCATGACTTACGATATTGATTTCCACCAACTCTTCTTCGCATATATTTAATACTAGCAGGGTACCCGGCGTTGCTCGGGGTGTAAGTAGTTAGTGGGCCTTTCAAAATAAATAATATACTTTAAGATTTCATATTTATATAATACTAGCTGAACCCGGCAAACGTTGTTTTGCCTTTGTTTTTTTGTTATTGTATACCTAGGATCATTATGAACCTAAGATCATTGCGAGCCTCTGTTAAAAAGAAAACTATGAAAAACACACCACTAATTTTCTCAATTCATTGTATTTCTTTAAAAAATAACGGTTATATAAAATGATTTAATTAGCCAATAATACATCCGCAGCACATAAACTATTTTTTTCTATAACAAATTATTCAATAGCCAATATGGTAATATAATCACAGCACATAAACTTTTTTTTAAATTAAAAATTATTCAAAAGCGAAAATATGCTCATTTGATTTAATTGTTTTTTCCCCAATCAAATTTGAAATAAAAATTTGTCAAATGTTAAAATATTTTGATTGAGAGGAAGAGGGGTAGTGAAAGCTTTCTTACCTCGCGGTAATACTAACCAAGGTTTATGATACAAAAGCTACAATAAATAAAAAGTTTTTAATTTTCTTGTCAAAATGATATATTATCAAAATGATATATTATACTTTTGTATGCTACGACATCCGTCAGCGTACCAAACCACTCCCTGTGGAAACCTTAGTCAACACCTTTCTTTTGGTATCCATATTGTCCAAACCCTTTCTAGGGTCACACATTTTGGTCGATATCTAGGAAACGGGGTCCCATATTGGACTTTGAACCACTTCCTGGTAAAACCCTCATCAACACCTTTCATTTGGTACCATATTGTGCAAACAATTTTTAGAGTCACACCTTGTCCATATTTTGGTGAATATCTTGGAAACGGGGTGCTATGGGACTTTGAACCACTTCCTGTTAAAATCTTCATCAACACCTTTCATTTGGTACGCATATTGTGTAAACACTTTTTAGAGTCACACCTGGCCCACATTTTGGTCGATATCTAGGAAACGGGGTTCCATATGGGACTTTGAACCACTCCCTGTTGGAACCTTAGCCAACACCTTTCATTTGGTACCATATTGTGCAAACACTTTTTAGAGTCACACCTGGTCCACGTTTTGGTGAATATCTCGGAAATGGGGTCCCATATTGGACTTTGAACCACTTCCTGGTAAAACCCTCATCAACACCTTTCATTTGGTACCATATTGTGCAAACAATTTTTAGAGTCACACCTTGTCCATATTTTGGTGAATATCTTGGAAACGGGGTGCTATGGGACTTTGAACCACTTCCTGTTAAAATCTTCATCAACACCTTTCATTTGGTACGCATATTGTGTAAACACTTTTTAGAGTCACACCTGGCCCACATTTTGGTCGATATCTAGGAAACGGGGTCCCATATGGGACTTTGAACCACTCCCTGTTGGAACCTTAGTCAACACCTTTCATTTGGTATCCATATTATCCAAACTCTTTCTAGGGTCCCACCTGGTCCACATTTTGGTCGACATCTAGGAAACAGGGTCCCATATTGAACTTTGAACCACTTCCTATTAAAACCCTCATCAACACCTTTCATTTGGTACCATATTGTGCAAACACTTTTTAGAGTCACACCTAGTAGACATTTTGGTGAATATCTCGGAAATGGGGTCCCATATGGGACTTTGAACCACTTCCTTTTTAAACTGTCATCAACAGCTTTAATTTGGAACCCATATTGTGTAAACACTTTTTAGGGTCACACCTGGTCCACATCTTCGTCAATATCTAGGAAACGGGGTTCCATATCGGACTTTGAACCACTTCCTGTTAAAACCCTCATCAACACCTTTCATTTGGTCCACATTTTAGTCGATATCTAGGAAACGGGGTCCCATATGGGACTTTGAACCACTCCCTGTTGGAACCTTAGTCAACACCTTTCATTTGGTATCCATATTATCCAAACTCTTTCTAGGGTCCCACCTGGTCCACATTTTGGTCGACATCTAGGAAACAGGGTCCCATATTGAACTTTGAACCACTTCCTATTAAAACCCTCATCAACACCTTTCATTTGGTACCATATTGTGCAAACACTTTTTAGAGTCACACCTAGTAGACATTTTGGTGAATATCTCGGAAATGGGGTCCCATATGGGACTTTGAACCACTTCCTTTTTAAACTGTCATCAACAGCTTTAATTTGGAACCCATATTGTGTAAACACTTTTTAGGGTCACACCTGGTCCACATCTTCGTCAATATCTAGGAAACGGCGTCCCATATTGGACTTTGAACCACTTCCTGTTAAAACCCTCATCAACACCTTTCATTTGGTACCCATATTTCGATACCCATATTGTGTAAACACCTTCTAGGGTCACCCCTGGTCCACATTTTGGTCGATATCTCGGAAAACGGGTTGTATAGGGTCTTGAAACTTCATACAAACCATATATGGACCACTGCCTAGGTAGTGTATAAGTTTGGTTGAAATCGCACAACGCGTTTATGAGTAGTTCGGCGACGTACATATACGGGGACTTATTTTTATATATATAGATAAGGCAAATTGCTCTATGAAAAAGCTTTTGTATAATAATTTTTTTCTTGAATTCAGATGAATCTAAAATTCACTCTAAGCGGACACAGTCATCAACACTTTTGATATGATAGCTATATTATATGAGCTTATTCTTGGGTCAGCCTTGGTCCACCTAATAGTCAATTTCTTGGAAACGGGTTCGCAGATGAACCTGAAAACTTTTCCTTGTGAAAACTCTCATAAACACCTTTAATTTGATACGCATATTGTTAAAATACATTCGGGGTCACCCCTGGTCCACATTTTGGTCAATATCTCAGGATTCCAGAAACTTTTTTAACTTTTTCTTTCTGAAGAACCTTCTCGGGGCACAAACAAATACAATTAAGAAAAAATTAGTGAAATCGGTCCAGCCGTTCTCAATTGATGAGTTACTATACATTTTTTCCCTCCATTTTTATATATGGGTCAATTTCAAAAAAAACGTACACAACGAGTTTTTTTTGCTTATTTTTAAAGTTTTTCCAATTCGCCTGTAAGAGTGGCCAATTTATGTAGAAATTGATGAAGAATCCGGTGGGACCTTTAGGCTCTCAAAAAAATCAATATTTTTTTTTTTTTTTTAGGTTTTCTATGATTTCTATCTTGAGCGTCACACACCAAATATGTATAAAAAATCGCTGAAAATGCAAAAATATTTCAGATTCAAGTTTACTATGTTGTTCTTTTGTTTTTCAAGATTCACTTCTGCCAAATTCACCTTTTCGATTATAAACACAAAATCACGATTCACCTTGATTTATTGTTTTTTTTTAAGTGACTAGTTATTTACAAATTTTAAGATGAAAATATGTAAATTATTGTTAAAAGGAGACTTGAACTAAGGGGTTACTTGCAAACTAATAGGCTTGTAACAATGTATTTTAAAAAAACTGCATTTATAAGCGTTTTAAGGAAAAAAACTGAGTGTGACGCTCAAGATATTTTGTGACGATCAAGATGAAAATATGTAAATTTTTGTTAAAAAAAGATTTGAACTAAGGGGTTACTTGCAAAGTAATAGTCTTGTAACAATGTATTTAAAAAACTGCAAATATAAGCGTTTTAAGGAAAAAAAAACTAAGTGTGACGCTCAAGATATTTTGTGACGATCAAGAGATTTTGTTGCACGTAAACAAGAAATAATGCCAAATTTAAAGTGTAACGAAAAAAAGTTTATTTTTTACAAAAAGTAAATAAAAGAAAACAAAAATTCTTCAAAAAATAAAAATTTTCATACGAAACTAAACATGTACATATTCTTTGATGTCTTTAACAAAATATTAAAAAAGGAAAATTATTTGCACCAAAGCTGAGATATTTTTTTCCTCCTCAAAGCATCGAAAAACATAGAAAAATGTGAAAAAAGTGGGGGGGTAAGCCGGAGAAATTCTAAGTTATTTCAATTCGACTGTTTTTTGAAAAATTTGCAAAATTTATCACTGTTTTCTCACATTCAAACCTAATTATCTTCTTTGGTACATCTGCTATATCAACAATCTTTACTTTTCTTCAAAAGGGAATATTTTGCGCAAATCTTATGCTATAGCCCACTTTTTTTTACTTCCCCATTTAAAAGATATCGTCGAAAATGTCAACAATCAAATTTAATGAAAACCTCATTTTCGTTATATATACCGAACTTTGACGTCAGAAATCTATAGAACCGCTTAAGACACGACCAATTTTTTCCCTCCTATCTTGTAGGAAATTGTGTATCAAAAATTTCGGTATATACAGATCTTGAAAAATAGGCAAACTAATTGGCAATTTCGGCCTTTACAAAAAAAGGGTAAATTCAGAAATAATGGGAGTTTTTTCTAAAATACAGTTTTATTGTCTTTTCACATACAAAGTTAAATAAAAATAAAAATTAAGTGTAAGACTTAAATTCGGATAAAAAAATTAGGTGATTAAGACTTATAAAACAAAAAATCCTCGCCTTTCAATATAAGGAGTCAACTAGACATTATAATTGTAAAACACATCCGGATCGTTTTTGCTATGTTTGTGCAAATTATATCTTTGGTAAATTGGGACGAAATATAACAGTTAATGATGCATACAAATATAAAGACTATTTCGGTATCCCAATAACAAATCAAGATAAGAATTGGTTACCGCACAAAATTTGTGCTGTATGCCGAACCGGTTTATCTAAATGGAAAAATGGTAATCTGAGGTCATTGCCCTTTGAAACTCCAGCTACTTGGCGTGAGCCTATCGATCATGCCACTGAATGTTACTTTTGCGTTACAAATACTCGCCTTGTAACGAAAAACTCTATTTTTTACCCAGACCTTCTTTCACTCACAAAGCCGATAGCACATTCTGACAATGTCCCAATTCCTAGATAATTTGAAAACGAGGAAGCTGCTTCAACATCAACGTCAGAAACATCATTAGATGGATACTCGCAGAGCCAAGATCCCGGTGCTATAAAACTGTTCTCACAAGTTGAAGTGAGCGACTTGATCAGAAAACTACATTTGACTATCGAGGATTCTGAATATCTAGCCTCGACGCTAAAAAATCACAATGTTTGCGAAGAAGGTATATTTTTATTTATTTGTCCAAATATATCATAAAACTCCATGGTTTCTAATGAAAATGTGTTTTCAAGGATTTAAATCATCAATCTACCGAACTCGCAATCGAGAACTGGCGGAGTATTTTAAGGAAGCGAGCGGAATTACATATTGCCAAGATATCGAAGGTTTATTTACAGAATTGAAACAAGTTCATATACCAAGTGAATGGCGACTTTTTATTGACGGTTCAGTTGAAAGCCTGAAAGCAGTTCTAGTGCATAATGGAAATTTGAAGCCTTCTGTCCCCATCGCCTATGCTTACAAAATGAAAGAAACTCATGCGTCAATGTCAGACATTATAACATTAACCAAATACAAAGAGTATAAATGGAAAATTTGGACTGATCTTAAAGTTATAGCAATTTTGACTGGCCTCCAGAGTGGCTACACAAAGTATTGCTGTTTTCTCTGCTTGTGGGATAGCCGTCAAGGGAATGAGCACTGCATCAGAAAAGTCTGGGCCGAACGAAACGAATGAATTCCTGGTACACATAATATCTCATATCACCCATTAGTCGAGGTAACCGATATAATTTTGCCACCACTGCATATTAAACTTGGATTGATGAAGCAGTTCGTCAAAACCCTCAAAGAAGATACTTCTTCTTCTTTAAATGGCCATCTAACCGCCTGAGCGATTTTGACCGTCCAACATAGCTCGCCAGTCATTTCTTCTTTGCGCCAACTGGCGCCAATTGGAGACCCCACGAGATCGCAGGTCGGTCTCCACTTGGTCCTTCCATCGGAGTGGTGGTCTTCCTCTTCCTCTGCTTCCACCGGCGGGTGCCGATAAGTATACCTTCTGGGCTGGAGCGTCTTCGTTCATTCGCACGACGTGGCCTAGCCAGCGAAGCCGCTGTGTTTTAATGCGCTGTACTATGTCGACGTCTGCGTAAAGCTCATACAACTCATCATTAAATCTTCTTCGGTACTCGCCGTCGCCAACGCGTAGAGGCCCATAAATCTTTCGCAGAACTTTTCTCTCGAATACTCCCAATGCAGCCTCGTCAGATGTTGTTAGTGTCCACGCCTCTGCACCATATAGCAGGACGGGAGCGATGAGTGACTTATAGAGTGTGATTTTCGTGCGTCGAGAGAGGACTTTACTTTTCAATTGCCTACTCAGTCCAAAGTAGCATTTATTTGCAAGAGCAATTCTTCGTTGGATTTCTAGGCTGGCATTATTGTTGGAGTTTATGCTAGATCCAAGGTAAACGAAGTCCTTCACTATTTCGAACTTTTTGGTGCCAGCAGTGGCGTGGGTGCCAAGGCGCGAATGCGCTGACTCTTTGCTTGATGACAGCATGTACTTCGTTTTGCCTTCGTTCACCACCAAACCCATTTTTTCCGCTTCTTTTTCTAGTTTGGAGTACGCAGAGGTTACGGCACGGTTGTTAAGGCCGATAATGTCAATGTCGTCAGCATATGCTAACAGTTGCACGCTTTTATAGAATATTGTTCCAGCGCGGTTGAGTTCTGCAGATTGTATTATTTTCTCCAACATCAAATTAAAGAAATCGCACGATAGGGGGTCACCTTGTCTGAAACCTCGTTTAGTTTCAAACGGCTCGGAGAGGTCCTTCCCAATTCTGACTGAGCTGGTGGTGTTGCTCAATGTCATTTTGCAAAGCCGTATAAGTTTTGCAGGGAAACCAAATTCAGCCATAGCGGCATATAGGCAGCTCCTTTTCGTGCTATCGAAAGCGGCTTTAAGATCAACAAAGAGGTGGTGTGTGTCGATTCTTTTCTCACGGGTTTTCTCCAGGATTTGACGTATTGTAAAAATCTGGTCGATGGTAGATTTTCCAGGTCTGAAGCCACACTGATAAGGTCCAATCAGTCTGTTCACGTCAGGCTTCAATCGTTCGCACAATACGCTTGACAAGACCTTATATGCGATATTCAAAAGGCTGATTCCGCGGTAGTTGGTGCAGTTTGCAGGATCACCTTTTTTGTGGATTGGGCAAAGAACACTTAGATTCCAATCTTCGGGCATGCATTCATCCGACCATATTCTGCACAGAAGCTGGTGCATACGCCTTACCAGCTCCTCGCCGCCATGCTTGAATAGCTCAGCAGGCAAACCATCAGCGCCAGCTGCTTTATTGTTTTTTAACCGGGATATTGCTATTCGCACCTCATTATAGTCGGGTTCTGGGACGTCAATTTCGTCGTCTTCGATTGTGGGTTCGGGTTCGAGCTCTTCTCTGGTTTCTTGCTCAATTTCTCCATTTAAAAGGGCAGAGAAGTGATCCCTCCATATCTCTAGTATTCTCTGAACATCAGTCACCAGGTCGCCGTTCTCGTTCTTACAGGAATTTGCCCCGGGCTTGAAACCTTCCGTCATTCGTCGAATTTTTTGATAGAATTTTCGGGCATTATTCCCATTGGCTAGCATCTCAAGCTCATTGATTTCGCTTCCCTTTTCAACTCGCGGTAGTGTTCACACACACTCCTTGTTGCACTCGATCTTAGCGTTGCCTTGTAGGCTTCGTTCTTTCTTTTCGTTGCAGCTCGGCACTCTTCATCATCGTACCAGTTGTTTCTTCTCGTTCGCCGGAATCCAATTACTTCTTCGGCTGCGGTACGGAGTGCTCCTGTGATGTGCTCCCACTGCTCATGCATTCCACTGGGTTGAATTGTGCTCTCAGAGAGCAGGTGTGAGAGTCGGTCTGCAAAATCATTGGCGGTCTGTTGCGATTGCAGCTTTTCGACGTCCAGCTTTCCTTGCGTTTTCTGTTGCACCTGTTTTGTCGTACAGAGGCGGGTACGAATCTTAGCTGCTACTAGGTAGTGATCGGAGTCGATGTTTGGACCTCTTATTGTGCGAACATCTAAAACGCTAGAAGCATGCCGTCCGTCTATCACAATGTGGTCGATCTGGTTTCGCGTTCTTCGATCGGGAGACAGCCATGTAGCCTGATGGATCTTCTTGTGCATAAACCTGGTGCTGGCAATGACCATGTTTCGGGCACCGGCGAAGTCGATCAGCCTGTATCCATTTGGCGAAGTCTGGTCGTGCAGGCTGAACTTCCCGACTGTGGGTCCAAATACACCCTCTTTGCCCACCCTGGCGTTAAAGTCACCAAGCACGACTTTGATGTCATGACGGGGGCAGCGCTCGTAAGTTTCCTCCAGGCGCTCGTAGAATGCATCCTTTTCCACGTCGTCTTTCTCTTCCGTCGGAGCGTGGGCGCAGATAAACGAGATGTTAAAGAATCGTACTTTTACGCGGATTGTAGCGAGACGCTCATTCACGGGTGTGAACGACAGTACTCGATTACGGAGTCTCTCTCCCACCACAAATCCCACGCCAAATCTGCGCTTGTCGACATGCCCACTCCAGTAAATGTTGCAAGGTGGTTTGTTCATATTACCTTGCCCCGTCCATCGCATCTCCTGTATGGCGGTGATGTCAGCTTTAGCCTTCCTCAGGGCCTCAACCAACCGGGCAGCGGCACCTTCCCCATTGAGGGACCGGACATTCCAGGTGCATGCCCTTAAATCGTAGTCCTTGTTTCGTTTGCGTGTGTCGTCATCTAAAAAGGGGGTTCTCATATCCGAGGCTTTTTTGAATTTCATTGGTACGTTGTTTTATGTGGTGGGTCCCAAACCCAACGCACAACCCGTTCCACGGGAGGTTGTAATTTAAGTGCACGTTTATATAGCGAGCCGCTTGATCCAAGACAGACGCCCGCTTACAGCCGCACCACTAGGTGATCAGACGCTGCTTGTAAACCCCTGATAAGCCCTTAAACCGATTATGTCGGAGTGGCCTTGCCAGGTTGTCGCCTTCTCACGTTTAGCTCACCACCAAACGGGTGTTCGGTGGCTACCCAGAGGATACTTGGACGCAAGCGCCCGGAAGTAGTGAGCTGCTTGGACCGCATGCAAAAGAATCGCTCTGGCCATTCCCAAGTGAATGGCGATCAGAAACTTTCCCCACTTACGTGGACTTCTACACGCGGACCCATCCTCCAAAGAAGATACACCAGCATTTAAATATTTGAAGTCGAAATTTCCGAATATCTCATACGCAAAAATTAAAGAAGGCGTCTTTGTTGGACCTCAAATTCGCAAACTTTTCAGCGATGAACAATTTGAAAAATCCTTAACCCTTCTGCGTCATTAAGGTCATTTGATGACCATTTTAAGATAAAATTACCGATATCTTGAAAACGAAAAGCATTATTAAAATTTCCTGTTACCTTATCTTAAATAATATTGTTTTACATTTAAATTGACAAAAAAAATTTATTTTTTTGCATTAGTAAAAAAGTTATTTATAAACTTCCTTATTTGCCATTAAGGTCATCTGATGACCACAGGCAAATTAATATATACAGTTCAAACAACCATTGAAGCAATCGAATAATTTTGTATCAACTGTTACTCAAATCCACAAAAATACCCTAAAATATAAAGAAAAATGTTGGGTGTGCTCTCTCAGCGCCATCTGTGATTTCGGAATAAGAATAATATGAATTTAACAGCTGTTCCACTTTTTGAATCCGAATTCGAATTTATATATGAGTAGGCTTTGCTTTGAAAGATGATTTCAAAAAAAGTAGCCGTTTTGTTTTAGATAGTTATAGTAGGCTGTGATTAATTCATATGAAATAATTTGAAACAATAGCTGAGAGACCAAAAAGTACATATATATTAGTAAACTTTTTCAACTTGGCGGAGCAAGAAGTTTTTGAAAGTGATAAAGTGAATTAGAAAATTGTGAAAAATATTGAAAGCATGGATAGACCTAGTGTAAGTGTTATTTTCTATTTAGTGAAATTCAACATATTGTTGAAACATTTATTTTGTACAGTGTTCGAGGTTAAGTACTCAAAGGCAACTGCAGCAAATGGTAGATGAGATTTTCGATATTGATGATGATATATGTAGATGATTGCAGTGATGTGAATGATGAAACCTTCGAAATTGAAGAGATTTTAGAGGATGAAAGCTCTGATTCTGATACCCAATCTGAGCATGGCTATGAAGAAAATTCAGCATCATACAGCTCAAAAGATAAAAGTGTAGTGTGGTCGTTATCGCCTACTTGACCGGAAAGATCAAGGGTAACAAAAGAAAATATTATTCCAGGAAAACCTGGAATCACACAGTACGCTGTGCATCGTATAGCTTCACTCAAAAGTTCATTTGACCTTTGCTTCACAAAGCAGATGAAAAAAATTGTAATAGAGTTTAGTAACATGGAAGGTACTAAGAGAAGCCCTGATAAATTCAAGAAAATAGATGAAATTGAGTTCGACGCGTATCTTGGCGTATTGCTTTTGGCAGGTAAAGAACTAAGTTCAAGACAAAATATCCCATGATTTTAAATTTAACCACTTCATACAGGTGTTTACAGATCGCAATCTGAAAGCTTATGTAGCCTTTGGGATGAAACGCACGGAAGGCCAATATTCCGTAGTATTATGTCCCAGGGTCGTTTCAGGGAAATCAACAGAATTCTTCGCTTTGATGATAAAGAAAACCGCAGATCACTGAGACCCACTGACAAGCTGGCACCCATTCGAGATTTATATCAAAAATGGGTTGAAAATCTTCCCTACTTGTTTGCACCGTACGAAAATATTACAGTAGATGAACGCTTAATCCCTTTCAAGGGAAGATGTCCATTTATGGTTTACATGCCCAGTAAACCTCATAAGTACGGTTTGAAAGCTTGGGTAGCAGCCGATGTCCGCACCAAGTTCTGTCTGAATTTTCAAATATACTTGGGAAAAGAGTCAATAAACTCACAGCCAGAAAGAAACCAAGGACAGCGCGTTGTTCTGGATCTGGTGAGCTCCTACCCTGGCCGTAATATAACAACAGATAATTTTTTCACAACATACGAATTGGCGCAAGAACTACTCAAACGAAATATTACTCTTGTTGGTACGGTGCGAGGTAACCGAAGGTTCCTTCCAGTATGCAGTACTAAAAAAGAGGATCGTAAACTGCCTGTATTTTCAAGTAGATTTTTCTTCAGCCAGCAAGTTTCGCTGGTACAATATGTTCCTAAGAAATACAAAATTGTCGCAGTTTTAAGCACTCTGCATCACGGAAAAGATGTGATTCCAAAGAATCCAAAAAAGCTACCAGAGATTATTTCATACTACAACAGCACGAAAGGAGGAGTAGATACAATTGATCAATTGGTAGAAACATACTCCTGTAAAAGGCAAACAAAACGATGGCCTGTAGCTTTGTTTAGCAATATGATTGATATATCTGCTCTCAATGGATTTGTTTTGTGGACTGAAGTGAACGCCGAATGGAATTCGTCCAAAACTTATAAAAGGAGGCTTTATTTAGAAGAGCTTGGATTAGCTCTCGCGTTTGAGCATATGCAGCGTAGAGAACGTATTCCCAGATCACAAGCATCGGCATCAATTATCCAAAAAATGAGAACCGAGTCTGAGCAACCAAACACACCAACGACTGAGCGTAGCCGTAAAAGGAAAGCGAGTCAAAGAGTACCTTGCGCTATCTGTCCATCGGCTAAACGTCGGAAGACTTATGAACACTGTAAGGTATGTGGAACTGCTGTATGCCCTCAGCATCGGACTACGGTCTCTATCACAACGTCTTATTGCGGAAACCATGCTCCATAAACTTAAAAATAATTTCTTTAATGAAATAATATGAAATCTTTTTATTTTAATGTGTTTAAACATGAATTCAATTTTTTTTAAACCTATGTTATAATTTTTGGACTGAAATATATGCGTGGTCATTTCGTGACCTTAATGACTAATTTGTAAGTTTTTCTTAATAATGCAGAAGGGCTAAGCTCCCAAGAAAGGGATGCATTGAATTGCTTCCGAAACGTTGTTGACGGATTTCTTGGAAATCGGCGTTATGACAATTACGAAGCATTAGTGCAAAATATGTTGCAAAGTTATCGAAAAATTGGAGCTAATATGTCATTGAAACTACATTTTCTCCACTCACATCTTGATTTTTTTCCAAAAAACCTTGGTGAGATGTCCGACGAGCAAGGTGAACGATTTCACCAGGATATCAAAGTGATCGAGACCAGATACAATAGGAAATGCAACTTAAACTTTAGCCCGGTCGCGGGAGGTTTTTAAAAAATATCCTCACTAAACCGTTGCTTCAAATGATGAGTCAATTATTTGGCAGCATGACTGCTTGGCAAACAAAACTGAACTGACTTTCTTTATTATTCATCTTTTATACAATCTCATGCTTAAGCCTAGATACAATATTTAAGCCTAACTTCTAGGAACGGAAATGCGATAAACAATACGTTACTTAAAGATAAACAATATTTCACTTAAATTCCTATTTCCAAAGAAAGTGGACCATGTGTGTCAAGCGACATATTTGACACATTTAGAAGTATATATGTTTACATTATAGGTAAGTGCTATGTGTAAGTGGTGGCGTTAACTCCCCCACCTCTAAATCGAAGCGGCCCGTCTTCGAATACAAAGCGGTTAAATGATTTATTTGATTGGACAACTTCAATAGAGTTTCTTCTTTTTCTTTTGAATTTTTTAATTTCATTTTAATATTAATGTGTACGACTGATTTATAAATTAAATATGTAGTTATTGTTATCAATAGTAAAATAGTAAATGACCACCAAAGAGGATTTCTTTTTATTTCCTGCCTTATTGGGTTAAGTACATTGAAATTGTCCAACCTCTACATTTTTTGTTTCGACATATTCTTTAACAAAAAATGGTTTAAATTTTCCTTCTTTTAAATAGTTCAAAATTTTTCCTGTTGGGTTTTCATATTTTTTATTGTCGATTATTACATTATCCTGAAAAGTTATCAAGTATACCCCATCTACTGTTTGATTATTAACTTTATGTTTTCCTGATGCTATTACTGCACCATCTTTTACAATTTTTACTGACTCGTTTTTTTCATTCATTTTTGTGCAATTAGCATGTTTATTATTTAACATATCAGACAAACATGTGTTATTTTCTTTTATCATACAGAATGCATTATTTAATTCTTTTTACAAAATTCAACTGAATAAAATTTTTCATAACATTTTATTATTTCATTTTCTATTACTAATTTTCCATCTTTTTGCGCTGCGGCCATTGCTTTAAATAATTTGCATATGTTCTTTACCTTTGGATACTTAATGTAAATAACTATTAAATTGTTTTTTTGTACAATTTTGAATTCTGAAACATCTACAAGATCTGATATTGTTACATTTACTCTTTCTTCGCTTATTATCTCCTTTATTTCTGCCATATCCAAAATTAAAGGATTTAATATTCTTACTTTTGACAATGTAATGGTTTCCACTGTGTTTTCAAGTTCAGTGATTATTAATTTATTTCTCTGCCTTAAAACAGTTTTTTCATTGGAACTGCCTTGTATTTGCTTTAATATTTTGGTTAGTTCTGTGATTGTTTTAAACATTTGTGAATTTGTTGTAAACTGCCTATTATTATTTTCTATAAGATCATTTACTTTATTTGTGATCTGCATAAAATCATCATGGTCAGGTGTACCCGAAATCCATTTCCAAACTGTACCGAGTTCATTTATTCCTCTTTTCGACCTACTATTATCAACTTTTAATTGTTTTAGTAATGTTTCTATCATTTGCATTTCATAAGCATAATCTGCACTTGAACTGTCAATTGATATTGTTTCTCTATTGATTTTATAATTTTCTACGATATTTTCAAATAATGATAAATTTGTGAAATGGTATATTGATTCATAGCATTCAAAAATTGCTGCATCTTCTTCTTCCCCAAGTATATAAGTAGTTTTCTCTTGTGTAATCTATTATATCTGACGTGGTAATGGTGATATAAAATAATATCACCGAAATCTGTATAAATTTTTCCATTCTTCCTACAAAACGATAAAATCAAACTTTAATATTGTCTTTATGAATTATTCTGTTTCTGCTTTGTATTTTAACTTTATTTCCCAAATCTTCTACTACTATTTGTCTTTTGTATTTGGGGTTTAATTTATTTCTTTCCCCATGTATTTTTTCGTATATAATTTCCCCTTTGTGATAACTTTTTTGTAGCCTTTTTTTGTTATGATAATCCAGCATTTTTCCTTGAGCTTTTCCAATATGTTCTTAACATTTTCATGAGCCTCTTTATTAAACAAAATATTATAAGGTTGTTTACCTGTTACCGAATGTATCGTTTTATTATACTGCTGAACCGCTCTCATAATTGATTCAAAATTACTTATTAAACTATGTTCTTGCTTCAAACATCGAGACATTTCTATTAGTGTTGAATGAACCCTCTCTATTTGTGCATTGCTTGTACTATGACGTGGTGTACAATAATAAATCTGAATGTTAAACCTTTCCATCAAGGACTTGAACTGTATTGTGCTAAAACCTGGTTCATTATCTATAACTATACTTCTAACATCTGGAAATGTTTGTAAAAGTTCTAAAACTTTATCTTCCAAGTTTGATTTATCCTCAATATATCTTACAACTAAATATTTAGAATAAGAATCGATACACGTAATAAATTTTAACTTTTGTGCGAAAAAAATGTCCATATGGAGTTGCTCTCCTCCTTTTTCCGGGATAGGTGCCTCTCCTATCGGAATTAATTTGGGGTGCCTTTCGTATTTATTACTATTGCAGATTTTACAATTTTTCGCATATTGATTAAATTGTTTAATCATTAATGGCCAGTAATATTGATTCTTTATTTGAGCCAGATTTTCCCTCTAGTTCCTATGTGCCCTATTATGCGTCTGTTCAATAATTGCTCCCTGATCCTCTCTATTAGGAACATCATTAGCGAATAACTTTGTATATAAAAATTTTATTGTTGGAAATGTTTCCCTTAAAATGTTTTTTATTTCATAAAGCACTTCGGGCGTGCAGTGTATTCCCGTAACTATTTTTGGATTTACGTATTCCTTTAAAACACCTATTATATTTCCTGGTATGTCATATTCAATTAAGAATCGTTTATTATTGAAATTAGAAATTGTCTCTAAGACAGTTATTCTTGCGCCGTTATCTATTAATATTTGTTGTTTAAAATGATTTAATGGTTTTTTTGTTTCATGAATCTGATACTCATCGCTGCTTTCTGCAGAATGTTGAGCTTTTACGATTGAATCACTTGAGCGGCTTGACTCTTCAGAACTAGTTAAATTATTCAGTATCTGCCTTGATAGTGCGTCAGCAACGACATTTGTCGCCCCTGGTTTGTAAATTATTTTTGGCGAAAATTCTTCTATAAATGCTCTCCATCTTTTAATTTTAATATTCGGATTTCTTTCAGAAATCGCAAACGATAGAGGCTGATGGTCGGTGTGTATTTCCAAGTCATTCACACCGTAAAGATAATTTCGTAGGGCCTTTAAAGCCCACACTATAGCAAACAATTCGTTCTCATTGGTTGCATAATTTAATTCAGTAGAATTCAATGTTTATTCAATGATAGCACAGCCCCCAAAGCAACATTTGACGCATCCGTAGTCAAAACAAATTTTTTATTATAATCAGGTTGAGTTAATTCCACCTGTTGAGACAACAAACCCTTCAACTTTTCACAAGCAGCTACTCCCTCCTGATCGAGATTAACATCATTTTTTTTTGACAGATATTGGGAAATTCTTCCATTCTCCCCTTGCAAATGCTTAGTTAATGGTTTTGATATTACAGCGTAGTTTTCTATAAATTTCCTATAATAACCTGTCAATCCCAAAAATCCTCGCAATTGACGTAATGTTTTTGGTATTGGATAATTCTGTATAGCCTCAATTTTTTTGGATCAGTTTTGATAATGTTATTTGCTACAACATATCCCAAAAATTCCACCTCCTTTTGATAAAACTTTGACTTCTCAGAAGATATTTTCATTTTTGCCTCCTTTAGTATGTCAAACTTAAATGTTTTTTGTGATCATCCAAACTTTGTGAAAAAATTATAACATCATCAACATAAACATGACAAAATTTTTCAATCCAAATGGCATTCTTAAAAATTCATATTTTCCATTATTCACAGAGAATGACGTCTTCTCTATATCGTCTTCTTTCATTAATATTTGATAAAACCCAGACTCTTAACATCCGTACGAAACGGTAAATCTAGATTCACATCACTATGTGCCGTCAAAATTTCATCACTTATTTCTTTCTGCAAGCTCTCAATTAATTCTTTTTCCTTATTTGCTCTGAAGGCTATCCATGAAGATCCCTCATTTAATATATTATTGAATACGTTCTTATTTTTAGAAACATCTTTGTTTTTTGTTCTGGTATTTACCCCAGTCGAATTTTCAAGAGTTATTTCTTCCGGAATCTTTTTAAACTTCCTTTTTCCTTTCTTAGTTTTAGTTTCATTGTTTTCAAATATTTCATTTTCCGAAATATCTTCTAGCACAGATTTATTCTTTATGTTAAATGTTAAAAAAAATTTTGTTTTCACTTTTCTCGCATTACTTTGGCGATACTTGTTTGTATGCTTCTTTCGTAACAGAGATTTTTGTCTCTTTAAATGTTAGGGAAAAAATTTGTTTTCACTTTTCTCGCATTACTTTGGCGATACTTGTTTGTATGTTTCTTTCGTAACAGAGATTTTTGTCTCTTTAAATGTTAGGGAAAAAATTTGTTTTCACTTTTCTCGCATTACTTTCGAGATACTTGTTTGTATGTCTTTTTAGCAACAGAGATTTTTGTCTCTTTAAATGTTACCGAAAATTTTTATTTTTTGGTTTTGGTCCACCAGAGATTTTTACTAGTCTCCTGGCAGGATCGCCACTTAAACTTTAGCCCGGTCGCGGGAGGTTTTTAAAAAATATCCTCACTAAACCGTTGCTTCAAATGATGAGTCAATTATTTGGCAGCATGACTGCTTGGCAAACAAAACTTAACTGACTTTCTTTATTATTCATCTTTTATACAATCTCATGCTTAAGCCTAGATACAATATTTAAGCCTAACTTCTAGGAACGGAAATGCGATAAACAATACGTTACTTAAAGATAAACAATATTTCACTTAAATTCCTATTTCCAAAAAAGCGGACCATATGTGTCAAGCGACATATTTGACACATTTGCTTAGAAGTATACATATATGTTTACATTATAGGTAAGTGCTATGTGTAAGTGGTGGCGTTAACTTGCACGAGTCGTATGATGGGGGAGTATGTCTGGTTCTTGGCACTGCCAGAAAATTACAAGGAGGAAAAGGGCAAATCGAAAAATAAGATACACTTTCAGGAAATGTCGGAGTAATATAAAGCGTGTATGATTTGATCAAATAACTTGTGATAAAAAGAAAACGAAGTTATACTACGTGAAAAGACAATAAAACTGTATTTTAGAAAAAACTCTCAATTTTTCTAAACTTGAACTTTTTTTGTAAAAGTCGAAATTGCCAATTAGATTGCCTATTTTTCAAGATCTATATATTCCGAAATTTTTGCTATAAAATTGCCTACAAGATAGGAGGGAAAAAATTGGTCGTGTCTTAAGCGGTTCTATAGATTTCTGACGTCAAAGTTCGGTATATATAACGAAAATGAGGTTTTCATTAAATTTGATTGTTGACATTTTCGACGATATCTTTTAAATGGGGAAGTAAAAAAAAGTGGGCTATAGCATAAGATTTGCGCAAAATATTCCCTTTTGAAGAAAAGTAAAGCTTGTTGATATAGCAGATGTACCAAAGAAGATAATTAGGTTTGAATGTGAGAAAACAGGGATAAATTTTGCAAATTTTTCAAAAAACAGTCAAATTGAAATATCTCAGAATTTCTCCGGTTTATCCCCCATTTTTTTCACACTTTTCTATGTTTTTCGATGCTTTGAGCACGAAAAAAAATATATCAGCTTTGGTGCAAAATCATTGTAAGACAGTGTAATTAAGTTATCGATAAATTTATCGAATTATATCGAAGTTTAAATGAAAAAAGGGGACTTCCTCTTTCGGTTGATACTCAAATTGTAGGAAAGTTTTGAGGTTTTAGGGCAACCTTATTTTCGCCGATAACTCTGTCATCGATTAATTTATCAAACAAATGTCATCTCTATGAATCCTTCCAGGTCACAGAGAATATGTGTACAAAGTTTCATACTGCTAGGTGCATTAGTTTTGGCGTGAAAACGTAACAAACATTGTTACTTTCCACATAGCGCGGCAGTGTACCTATGCAATTGATTTTTGATTTAGCAGACAGACAAAAATTTTAGAAAGGCACGCTTAGTTTTTTTTTGACAAACTAAGTGAATTTTTCTTCATATAAATTTATTTAAGAAAAAAAATGTCATAGGTTCCTCCCTAAAAATTAGTATATCTTTTTTGGTTGTGGTCCGATTTTGATATAATATATATATATTTGTGAAAGTCTCATCAAAATCCATTGCTTAGTTTCCGAGATCCTTAAGTTCAAACAGACAAACAGACAGACAATAATTCTAAAAATGGGTCAGATGAGCTTATAGTATTCCCCAAGTCACCCCCAGTCATCTTTTCAATGTACAGACACGACCCTTCTAGAGATTTATTATAGTATAGATGTATGTATGTTGTCTTACTTTATTCCGTCTTTCGGTACATGTTCTGCTTTCTACTGCCTTCTCGGTACACCTGCGTTCTTCTTCTGTTTACAGTTGTTGCAGCTCAAATTATTTTCAATTTGTTCCCATCCAATGGTTTGCTTCCATCCAAAGTTGAAATATCGTTTGCAAATGAATCCATTGCCCAGATTGATATTCAAGATTCAAAACTTTTATTTTTGATTGATAATTAATTTATTTTTTCTTTCAATTTACTGTCTTTCTTTTTTGTCAACGTTTTTTCATGTGAGAATTACGCACACATTCATATGTATTTTTCCACAAATGTACATACATATATTTATAACAAAATCATTTTTTATTTAAAATAATTTTCGCACACACATATACATAGATACGTGAAATATAGCTACGGTTGAGCCCCCAAAGATGTAGTAATGTTCACTTAAAACACGTTCTTTCTATTTTTAATAATTATACTAATTATTTGGCTGGTTCATTTTAACAATTATTTTGTTTTATTTAAAATATTTTTTAAAAATTGATACAATTAAAATGAACGTTTTGTGTTCAATTAACGTTTGTGTTTGTGTGTTCCGGCGTAATTATTTTATATTTTTTCTAGAACTAAACTCAAATTAACTTTTTCATTTTATTTATACTCTTTTTCCTGAGTTACCTTTTCTATTTCTTTAAAATAAGATTACTTTGTTTTAGTATTTTGGTACCTGAGTTGGTACTATTCCTACATATATGTGAACAATATGCTCCAAAATCAGTTTATTCATGTTGTTAAAGCCTGCATTATCATTACGACCTCCCCTGGAGATGTCGCTGGGTCCTACTCGTTACCTCCGTTTCCTTTTCAGTGCATCCTCTCCTTTTCTTGCTTTTTCCCCTTTTTGCATATTTCCTACCCGAATAGTGCCGTAATGTGGCGCCACCTATCGCCTATATTACCAGCGACAAACCAGGTGAGTTCGACTCTTGCATATATCTTTGTTTATACAGTCCATTTATTTGAAATACACATATCTATATATATACATTAACCATTTGTGTGTGAGTGCATAGTGTTGTTGGATAAAGTCGGTAAGTAAAGTGTAAGTCGATTGTTTTAAGGACCGGCTCACCGTTCCCCGTTTCCGGATTTCACGAGGATTTCCGACCCCTATTTTCTTCCCCGCTCGAACATGGTCCTTCGAGCCGGATCTTTAAAACAATCAAGATTTTAGTTCATCGATTTAATTGTTTCATTATTATAACTTATCCAACAACAATCCTGCAAGTCACCCTCGAAATATACTCATTTACCAACAATTGCCAAGTCCCATTGGAGATAAATCCATTTCACCACACTCTATTGTGAATGAGTCGTGGAAGTAGAAGTGGACCCTTTATTTACGTTTTTTGACAGCAGCAATTGGCAAAGGTAAACAAAGGAACGAGCAGCAGGAATAACAAGATCGGTAAGTTTTTTCATTAATTTGTGCACATAAGCTGATTTTTCAGGGCAAAGGACGACAACTACACCGTAGACAGCTCAGCAGAGACCACAGCAGTATTCCCAATCATCAAGAAGGGATTCGCCTTTTCAAGGTAAGCTAAAGTAATTGATTGTAGCGTTTTCGTTTGCCTTTTTTTGCAGCATCCTTGCCGTAAAAGGTGAAGGAAACACCCACAAAGCGACGCGGTGAGGAATCCTGCCATCAAACCCCATCAAACAACGAAAAAAAGGGTGACAAAGCAGCGTTAATAGTGTGTGCAATCCACAAAAGACCACCGGCGCGGAAAGGCTGTTACGCGAACAGGTTTCCCCTGGTGCAAGGGTTAAACTAATCCCGAAACGCGGAGTAGTAGAAAGTCCCTGACAAGTAGGGCAGTGAAACTAGGGTATAAAGTCCTTGAAAAGTAGGGCAGTGCCATTCCTATAAAGTCCCTGAAAAGTAGGGCAGTGAAATTACTGTATAAAGTCCCTGAAAAGTAGGGCAGTGAAATTAGTGTATAAAGTCCCTGAAAAGTAGGGCAGTGTCATTCCTATAAAGTCCCTGAAAAGTAGGGCAGTGAAATTACTGTATGAAGTCCCTGAAAAGTAGGGCAGTGCAATTTCTATAAAGTCCCTGAAAAGTAGGGCAGTGAAATAAGTGTATGAAGTCCCTGAAAAGTAGGGCAGTGCAACTTCTATAAAGTCCCTGAAAAGTAGGGCAGTGAAATTATTGTATAAAGTCCCTGAAAAGTAGGCAGTGCAATTTCTATAAAGTCCCTAAAAAGTAGGGCAGTGAAATAAGTGCATAAAGTCCCTGAAAAGTGGGGCAGTGCAAAGAAACAAGTGCGTGTGAATCGGCAATCCCCTACCATAAGCCAACCTACAATAGTGATAGTGAAAGTCCCTACGACAAAGCACTTAAGCGAAGTTCCCCAAGTGGTGTGAAGTGTGAGGGACCAGTGAAAATCGTGTCAAGACTTTCAGTCAAAATCGTGCCAAGACTTTCTAATAATTTTCTCTTTGTGTCATCAACAGGTTGGCCAAGCACGCGACCCAACAACGAACGCAGAAACACCACAAAGGCCCCCTATCAAGTGGCCCAACGCCTGATCCAACCACAAAGGCCCCCTATCAAGTGGCCCAACGACCGCTAAAACACACAAAGGCCCCCTATCAAGTGGCCCAACGCCTGCACCAACCACAAAGGCCCACTATCAAGTGGCCCAACGAGCGCAGAAACACCCAAAGGCCCCCTATCAAGTGGCCCAACGTCTGCACCAACCACAAAGGCCCCCTATCAAGTGGCCCAACGACCGCTAAAACACGCAAAGGCCCCCTATCAAGTGGACCAACGCCTGCACCGATCAAGAAAGGCCCCCTATCAAGTGGCCCAACGAGAGCAGAAACCCCCAAAGGCCCCCTATCACGTGGCCCAACGTCTGCACCAACCACAAAGGCCCCCTATCAAGTGGCCCAACGTCTGCACCAACCACAAAGGCGCCCTATCAAGTGGCCCAACGACCGCTAAAACACGCAAAGGCCCCCTATCAAGTGGCCCAACGCAACAACAACTCACTTAATCAAGGTAAACGAGGTAACGAAGCATAGCAGGACCAGGGGTAAGTGAAAAAAGAATTTCTTTAGATATATACGCACCTACATATATGTATATAGACACAACATTTTTACGTGCAGGTACAGGTATATACCCCTCTACTGCGAACCCTTATCCCCAACACACCACCTTGTGCTAGGTGATAACCCCTCCTCCCGCGGTTTTCTTGTCGATTTGGCTTTTTAAGCCAGAAGTAAACAGAAGCGTAGTAACCTAGCGTTCACAGCCCCTTGACAACGACAATCCACCCCTTCAAACAGCCCGTTTTTTCTTGTAGATATTTTAGGGAATAAGGAAGGTAGGAAAAAATGACCGACGCTAGGGATTTTGATCGTGCTTGTGACGCCTTGTTGGAGTTTGAAACTCGCTTCAACGAGTCTCCAAGTAACGATCACACAGTATTCTCCCTTGAAATTCAAAAAGAGGAACTAAAGGCTCTTTGGGAAAAGGTGAAGGAGGTTTATTCTTCGTATTCACGAAGCCTGCCCAATGACGAGGATAGTACCGCACGTATGGCTAAAGTTCGCTACCATGACTGCTACACAGCATACCTTACGTGCGCTGCACTGATGGGTGAAACCATCCATAACTTAACGTTTATTCGTCAGACTTCCTCAACCGTAAATCCCAGACCCCGCGAAAATGAACTGACTTTACGCTCAGGCGTCAAGCTGCCCCCATGCGACACTGAAATTTTCTATGGTGATTACACAGCATGGCCATCCTTCCGGGATCCTTCCGGGATACTCACGTTTAAGTGCAGTAGAAAAAATCTTTCACCTAAACCAAAAAACGCGTGGTGAGGCCAGAGATATCGTGAAGAAATCCCCACTCACGAAGGATGGTTTTGCCATTGCGTTGCAAAATCTCTCTGATAGGTTCGAGAATAAAAGAATCATGGTAAATTCACAATTGAAGATTCTTTTTAATCTGCCTTCGGTGACAGGCGAAAAAGGCACGGAAATTAAAAACTTGCAGAGGTCGGTAAATAATTGTATCTCAGTCTTGCAACTGCATGGTATAGAAACCGATAATTGGGATGCAATTTTCGTCTATCTGGTATCAAGCAAGTTGCCGTATGCGACTTTGGCACTATGCGAACAGGGAATCAGAAATAAGAGTGAAATCCGAGGTGGGAGGATCTGGACAGCTATCTGTCCAACCGGTTTCAAACACTGGAAACGGTGTCGGAGATTCAGGGTGCCCGTTCGACACGAGGCGCAATCAGTCGAACCTCAACATCCACCTTCGAAAACAGGAAGGTATCCGCACACCATGGCCAATTTGCACAGGCCACATGTAGGTTGTGCCCGAACGTGCCCCATACGTTAAAATCATGCCCCAAATTTTTAGCAATGAAGGTGGATGAGAGGAGTCGGGTGGTTAGGAAGTATAATTTATGTATGAACTGTCTAGCTCATTCACACGTGGCAAGAAATTGTACAAGTACATTTAATTGCATGAGTTGTCACCAAAGGCATCATACACTCCTCCATCGAACCTCAACTGGAAACAGGCAGGCGACACCAAATAGCCCCCCGAACGTTACAGAAGAGCCTCGACAGGCTCAGTCTCCTTCATCCTCGGGAAATGTGAATGCCCTTTTCGCACACAACTCAAAAAACATTATTTTAGGCACCGCCATGGTTTATGTTTGCGACAGAGGAGTACACTACGAAGCTAGAGCGCTCCTCGACTCCGGGTCAGAAGCGACCTTCATCACTGAGCGCCTTAGGAAACGGATAAATCTACCAACCCACGCGGCAAATACCAAGGTAAGTGGTATTAATGCAACGTCAGCGGCACATGTCCGAAAAATAGCACTACTTACCATAGGCTCCCCGGTCGATCCACAGAAAGGGTTTAAGCAAGTGCTCTCGTTCTTCCCCAATTGACCGGGAGCCTGCCCCAATTCTCAGTTGACCAAGCATATCTTGGTCAACTCCCCTCTATGCAGTTGGCTGACGTCAACTTTTACAAAAGTCAGCAGGTCGACCTAAACATCGGAGCCTACCTATACCCAGCGGTCATCAAAGGGCCCTTCAAAAGTAATGTCTTGGGTTCTATTTTGGCTCAGGAAACCGTATTTGGATGGATCCTGACTGGACCCGCCCCTTGCGCCCTCAGAGCAGTTCCAGAGAACTGCGTCTCCCTATTCGCTGAGACATCTAGCGCTCAGCTCACTCGTTTTTGGGAACTGGAGCAAGTCCCCACCAAAAAGCAAACCACCCCCGAGGAAGCATATTGTGAAGAGCATTATGCCAGCACGACAGTGAGGAACGATAAAGGACGTTACGTTGTGGCACTCCCATTTCGACGGGACTTTCCAGAGGACATCACGATGGGACACTCACGAAGCAGCGCAGAGAACCAGTTTGTGCGAAACGAGGCAACGATGCACCGAAGGCCGGAACTAAGGGACGAATACCATCGGGTCTTGCGAGAATACATTTCCCTAGGTCATATGACCCCCGTGAAGCCAGCCGAGCGCAGGTCATCAGCGACCACCTACTACCTACCCCACCATGCCGTCATCAAACCAGACAGCACCACAACCAAGGTGCGTGTGGTCTTCAACGCCTCGAGCCCCTCATCAAATGGAGTCAGTCTCAATGACGTTCTTTTGAAATGGCGTTTCTTTAAATACGTCTTTAACGCAGATATTGAGAAGATGTATAGGCAGATTTTTCTACACCCAGACAACACTCGATTTCATAGAATCCTGTTTAGAGAGTCCCAAGACGAGGAGATTAAGGAGTATGAACTCCGCACAGTGACCTTTGGCGTGAACTGTGCGCCATATTTAGCCATAAGAACCCTGCTGCAATTAGCAGAGGATATCAGCTGCTGATTCCCCCTAGCCTCCAAAGTCTTAAAGCAGCATATGTATGTAGACGACGTCCTGGCAGGTGCCCATGATAAAGAAACCGCAATACAAATGCGGGACCAACTCACCGATGCACTCTCCGGAAATGGACAGCTAACTCGAAAGAGGTTCTGGCAGCCTTGCCAAAGGAGCATCTGTTAAAGGAAGAGTTTCTTGACATTGATGACCTAAGCGAGGCCAGAATGTTGGGCATTCGGTGGAATGCTGCACGTGACATGTTTAATTTTTCTGTAAATGAAATCCCCGTAAAGGTTAACTACACCAAGCGGGAGGTATTGTCCTATGTCGCAAAATTGTTCGATCCGGCCGGGTGGTTAGGTCCCATAGTAGTAGAGGCAAAAATCTTGATGCAGGATATATGGTTGACCAAAATAGATTGGGATGCCAACCTTCCACCCGGTCCACAACGGCGCTGGGAAGGATTTCTCAGAAGTTACACCCACATCTCCGATATCAAGATCCCTAGGTGGATTCACTTCACACCCTGGAATGAAATCGAGTTCCATGGGTTTTGTGATGCGTCTGAAAAGGCATACGCAGCAACCTTGTACGGGAGAGTGCGCGAAAGCTCGACACCAAAGGACCCCTATGTGAACTTGCTCGTAGGGAAAACTAAAGTGGCCCCAGTAAAAAGCGTGTCTCTACCGCGGCTGGAATTGTGCGGAGCTTTGCTATTGGCCAAACTAATACATGCTTTACTTCCGCAGCTTGAAGTCGCCCAACCAGTCGTCTACAAATGGACGGACTCCACTATCGTTCTCTCGTGGCTGCGGAAGCCACCATGCTGCTGGGCCACCTTCGTAGCGAATAGGGTCGCCAAAATTAACGAGCTCGTCGGAGTGGGAGGATGGAATCATGTCGACTCTGGCGATAATCCAGCAGACCTAGGAAGCCGCGGCGTACCCCCTCAAGAGTTAGCAAAGAGCACACTGTGGTGGCATGGTCCCAACTGGCTAAAGTCACCACGTTCGGAGTGGCCGCTCAAAACCAACGACCACCTGATGGAAACCGAGGTGGAACAAAGAGTTATTCGAGCCAATACGACAGGTGTAACAGAATCGTTGGATATTCTGGAGCGGTTCTCTAGTTTCTCCAGAGCCCTTAGGGTGATTGCGTGGATATTCCGGTTCTATCACAAGACGCATCCGGTTCTCAAACTAACCCCCCGCGAATATACCTCGGACATCACAGCTGACGAAATTAAGATGGCGAAAAATCGCCTTATCATCCTCGCGCAGAAGCGGTGCTACTCCGAAGAGTACGAGGCCTTGGCAGCATCCAAGGCTATCAGCTCAAAGAGCCCTATTCGGACCCGCAATCCATTCATTGACCGCGACAGACTCATGCGAGTAGGGGGGAGATTGGCATTGTCCACACTCCCCTATGGTGAACGTTACCCAGTCATACTCCCCTACGATTGCCAGTTCTCGAGGCTTTTGGTCGAATTCCTCCATCTGATCTCCCTACACGGGGGAAATCAACTCATGGTGAGGCTGTTGCGGGCAGAGTACTGGATCATCAGGGTCAAAAATTTAGTAAAAAACCTTATTAATAAATGTAAAGTTTGTCTCATTTATAGCCAGAAGACACAAGAACAGTTGATGGCAGCGCTGCCGCCAGGGCGAACGGAGTTAAGCCGTCCATTTACTAACACCGGGGTGGATTTCACTGGTCCGTTCGAAATCAAAAATTACACCGGAAGGGCGTGCCTAATAACGAAGGGGCACGTCTGCGTCTTCGTGTGCTTTTCTACGAAGGCGATCCATTTGGAAGCGACAAGCGATCTATCGACCACCACGTTCCTCGGCGCCTTTTCGCGTTTCGTGTCGCGACGAGGGTGTCCCCGAAATGTATATTCGGACAACGGGACGAACTTTGTCGGAGCAAATAAGGTTTTAAGGCAAGACTTTCGGAAGTTCGTGGCAGAGGCGGCTCGGCATACCACTTCAACGTACGCCCACCAGGAAATCACATGGCACTTCATACCACCAGGGTCACCCCATATGGGGGGATTGTGGGAAGCAGGAGTAAAGAGTTTTAAGGCCCACTTCCGGAAGGTTGCCACTCAAATGCGATTTACGATGGAAGAGCTGTCAACCTTGCTGGCAAGGATCGCAGCATGTCTCAACTCGAGACCAATTAGTCCGCTGTCAGACAACCCCGAAAGCACCGAACCACTCACCCCGGGACACTTTTTGATTGGTGGCCCTATACTCGCTATAGCGGAGCCGGAAGTCGATGGTGCTCCTACATCAATCATCAATCTGTGGCAGAAAATAAAAGCGATCCATCAAAGGTTCTGCCAGAAATGGAAGGGAGAGTACCTCAAGGAGTTGCATAAGAGAGTCAAGTGGCACCACCCCCACCAAGAGGTAGAAGTCGACTATTTAGTGGTCGTTAAGGAAGATAACTTACCCCCGAGTGAATGGCGACTTGGCAGAGTTGTGAAGTGTTTTTCAGAGAGAGATAATCACGTCCGGGTCGTGGAAATCCGCACTACTCGTGGTGTGATTACACGACCGATTGTTAAACTTGTCAGATTGCCTGTGGAAACCCCGAACTAACGAATTTTCTCTTTCCAGCTTTATTTTCTTTCAGAACTCCCACCGCAATCACAACGAAAATGGTTCGAGCCACCAATACGCTACAATGCCCCGTGTGCAAGCACAACCACCGTCTTTTTTTTTCGGAAACTACGCCGAATGGAGCCCGAGGAGAGACTACGTGCCGTCCTCCTCCACCGCCATTGCGCCAATTGCCTGTCGCCGCGTCATATGGCCAGTAGCTGTCCATCCAGCGGACGGTGCGATCAATGCCAGGAACGGCACCACAGTCTCCTGCATCTCTAGGAAACCCCCTTAAACGAGGAAGACGTGCCACCGAGCCTGGACACGGCAGACGTTCGGCCAAATCGGCGGCCCCGACCATACAGGGCTCGCGAATTATCCGAGTCCAGTGAAGATGTACTGGAAATTGATGTAAGCGAAGAAGACCTCCAACCAATTAACGCACTGGTGCCGTCGAATGCTGAACCGCCGGTACTCAGACCACCTCTGTCGGGTATACGGTCAGTAGTTCGGCAGGTACCACGCCATAGCCGTCCACGCCCTCGCCACCGGCAAAGAGGATACGATGAACAGGGTTACCGCCGAGTGATAAGAGACGCCCTTGAACGAATCCAGGGGCCTCGTCCACACTCTCCGAATCGATCCGTTCTTATGCCCACGGTGTTGGTTAAGATCGTCGTAGGGAACCAAATCCACACGGTGCGCGCACTCATCGAGCTAGGGCATCCCAGGTCAACAATCTCCAGGAGTTTGGCACAACGACTACGTCTGCTCGCACGAAACGAAAGGGAGCACTGCAACATAGACTTGAAGGGTTGGAACGAAAGGGTACGTGTTCAGGCAAGGATACTGCCGAGTCTGATGAGGTATGCTCCCGAGCGCACGGTGGATGCCCGAGTCAGGGATGACTTCGACAACCTTCGCCTGGCAGACCCCTCCTTCTATCGCTCAAGCGCGGTCTCTCTGGTTTTTGGAGCCGATATCTATGGAGTAATTTTACGACCAGGGCTCATGCCCGCGACCCCGGTACGAGCGACAGCACAGAACACTATCTTCGGATGGGTCATATTTGGAGGGACCCCATACTAAGGAGAGGGGTCAGGAGTACATAGATAGGTCTAGTTTAAGGAAAATGTTAATGAAGTTTCATGAATTGTTATGAATTTTGAATTTTAATTTTGCAATGTTAAAGTTATTTTGCAGTGATGCTGCAAGGCGGCCGGCATGTTAAAGCCTGCATTATCATCTCGACCTCCCCTGGAGATGTCGCTGGGTCCTACTCGTTACCTCCGTTCCCTTTTCAGTGCATCCTCTCCTTTTCTTGCTTTTTCCCCTTTTTGCATATTTCCTACCCGAATAGTCCCGTAATGTGGCGCCACCTATCGCCGAGCCTATATAAACCCGTACATCCCCATACTCCTTCTTATTATATTACCAGCGACAAACCAGGTGAGTTCGACTCTTGCATATATCTTTGTTTATACAGTCCATTTATTTGAAATACACATATCTATATATATACATTAACCATTTGTGTGTGAGTGCATAGTGTTGTTGGATAAAGTCGGTAAGTAAAGTGTAAGTCGATTGTTTTAAGGACCGGCTCACCGTTCCCCGTTTCCGGATTTCACGAGGATTTCCGGCCCCTATTTTCTTCCCCGCTCGAACACATGTAATAACACTAAATAACTGTTATTCCTGTATCAAAACCAGTAGAAAAAAAAGTTGTGACATTTTAGGTTTGTGACATTTCATGTTTAATCTATTCTTATTTTAATATGGCTTAATATTTTTGGACTTCCGTTAGAAATTAGATGTATGCCACCAAGGTCTATATGTGTTCTAATTTTCAAGGAAAAATTACACCTAGTTTAGAAGAAAAGCTGTGGTAAAGTTGTGACATGAGAAAGTGTGACACATATACTAAACGCAAAATCTTCCCAACCCGTCTTCAAAATGGGTAAATGTTGACATTAGACTGAACATGTGTCAAACAAAATTAATATTATATGTTAATTAATATTCGCACACGCCGACTGTGACCACCATTTTTTGATTTTTTACAAAACTGGAGAACAAAGTTTAGTCCTCTATAGGACCCTAGTCAAGCACATTATTTTTAAAACAATTGTGGCATATTGTTACGCTATTTATCCTTTTTTAAAGCTTCTTCATGCAAATTTTGTTTTGATCACAATTTATAGCATATAATGCCAATAAAAGTACATGACCTCAGCAAGGGGACACTATAAATTGTGACTTTTTTTTCTTTTTTGTGTGTTTTAAAGTATTCCATGGTATTAAATGATAAAATTGATTATGTTACTCGATGAGATTAATAGGACTGCATATCAGTTTATTTAAAAAAATGTCGGTTTGTTATAAATTTTTGACATTATAGTCGGTGAACACAAATACATCAGTTTCCAAGGAATCAGCCATATACATACATTTATTAGTCACATTTTCTTACCCCATTTACCATCAAATCACTCATTTTAATGTCTTTGAAATTTTAAAATTTTTGTTAAGTTGGCAAAAAATGCAATTGATGTCAAATCATATGTTTTCTTGCTTTCTAATTTCTGCTAACAGAAATTTGTGCAGCAGGAATTTGCCACTTCCCCTTTAAATGAAATGTCAAAATCGCGCTCTCTCGTTGCAAATTTTCTGAGTTTTTGCTTCACCGAACGGAGTTTAGTGAAAATTATTACAAAATTGTACAAATTTTTTATCACCGAGCACAGATATAGTCACGAAAGTATTTTGTTTTCATTGCAATACGTTTTTAGCCTCTCCTGTAAAAAAAGGAATTTTGTTGGTTAGGGCCTTTGTGAATTAAGCTGACGATATTATCCGAGCTCTTTTGAAAATATCTCCAGACCCAACTTGTCTTTTTTCCGCTCATTTAGAAATATGAAAATTATTAAATAAATATAACAAGTATTTCACAACCAACCCTAATATCCAACTTTAAATATATAACAAGTATTGGAATAATCGTACTCCATCGAATTTTCGCAGTTTATCGAATATTCAAAGCTTGGAATATTCGAATAATTATAAGAGCCCTAATTACTGCTTCAGAGTATTGTAACTTCAAATCAGCAGGCCGTTTAACAATAACTCGTTAAGTTTCCAGCTTTTAGGGTGGAATTTGATGTTCACTTAGTGATACAGCACGTACTTAGAATATATCAAGTACATTCACGTTACACGTTTATTTTGAATAGATGGATGATGTAAATACCCTGCAGTGAAATATCGAACTAGGAATGAAAAAAACTAGTTTAAGTGTGGTACTTACTCACCCAAAATGTAAAGCTTTGTGAGGTGTTTTAAATATCGGATATCCGAACAGTTTAATTTGATTTATAGTTGTGATATTGATCTTAACAATATTCACAGAGTACATTCAAGACATTCTCACCTCAGTGTTAGCATTGGAAAGAAACTAATTAAAAAAAGTTCAATATCAAGAACACAATAATTTGGCTGGATACGAGTATGGTTTTTATAATAAATTGACGTGAGAAATGCTAAATGAAATCTCCACAGCCCATACCCATTTTTAATTTTTTCTTGCTGATTTCTTAAACGTCAGCTACCCTGCATGACTACAAATTCAATTGCTGCCAACTCTCTAATTGGTAAGACTGCTTTTGGGCGGAGTTAAGCCAAACAGTTATAACACGTTGACCACAAATTTTCTTCTATAATTATTGACAGATAATCTTCGTCAAATTTTTTATCTTATTTCGCAGCCTTGATTTTATAATGCAGACAGAACTGGGCGTTCGAGGGGTGGTGGCGTCTTAATTGCCGTTCAACGTAAATACTGTTCCACCTTGGTTAATCTAGTGAATGCCGACCCCCTGTGTCTGTATTGGTGGCTCGTCGCTATTCCGGTCACTATATATTTTTGCCTCATATATTCCACCGCTTAGTGCTGATAGCCTATACAAAGCTCATGCGGATAACGTCGTAGAATTTGTGCATGATAAACTTGGGGAGAATCATATTTGCGTTTTTGGTGATTTCAACCTCAATGGCGTTAGATGGTCAAATATCAACTCGTGCACTGGTCTCGTTCCTAATAACGTATCGTCTGTTCATGAATCATATATTATTGATAAATTACTTAGCTTAAATTTGTATCAAATTAATAGTTTTGTTAATAAGCTCGATAGAATTTTGGATTTGATTTTTTTGATGATGGGTTTAACTATAACTTGTCTGAATGCATTGCCCCAATTTCTTTGCCCGGGCTTCATCATGTTGCCCTTGTTCTAAAAATTAAGTTTTACAATTTTGCCCAGGTTGCTGCGGATAACAAGTTAGTTTTTAACTATGCTCTTTGCGATTTCAATCATCTAAACCAGATTTGTTCCGCTGTTAACTGGTATGACTCTCTTGATGGATTGGACACTTCCAGCAGTTTTAACACTTTCAAAGTTATTTTATTTGGCATTTGTTCTGCCAATATTCCTGCAATCAGGAGTAAACCGTATAAGTTACCCTGGTATAACAATCGCTTAAAGAAGTTAAAGAATCGTCGTAACAAATTTTATAAAAAGTTTAAGTCAACCAACAATCAGTAAGACTACAGTATCTATAAATGTTTGCTTAAACAGTTCAATTGTCTGAATAAGTTCTTACATCGGAATTATGTACATCTGTTCTGTTGAACAAAGTATTAATTCAAATCCAAAGACATTTTGGAATTTTGTGAAATCAAAAAAATCTTGCTCGATAATACCATCAACAGTTTTTCTTAATGATCCGCTGATGCTGCAAATCTTTTCGCTGATTTCTTTAAATCCAACTTTGATGATAATGATTCTGAGCTTGACACAGACCTTGACTTTCCAACGGATGCATATGTTACTTCGGGTTTTGGGTCGCTGGTGCTTTCACATGAGGATGTTGCTAAGGGTATTTTGAATCTGAAACCTTCCTCACGTACCGATGCTGATGGTTTGTCTGCGCTTCTGCTGAAAACCTGTCCGGCACTAATTTCACCGTTACTAGCTATCTTTAATAGATCTTTACTTTTTGATGCTTGGAAATTGGCCACTATTACTCCGGTTTTTAAAAGTGGAAGTAAAAATAACATTAACAATTATAGACCAATTTCCAAACTGTCCACTGTTTTAAAACTTTTTGAATGCATTGTCAAGGATAAAATGTATTTTTCGGTCAAGAGTTTAATCATTCCGAATCAACATGGCTTTATCCCGGGTCGTTCTACTGTTTCGAATTTGGCAGTTTTTAGTGATTACTGCTTGTCGGCTTTCTCTAGTGGTTATCAGGTTGATTGTATCTACACAGATTTCTCTAAAGCGTTTGACAAAGTGTCTCATCGGATTTTAATTGCGAAGCTTGAGTGTCTTGGCTTCCATTCTAATTTTTTAGTTTGGCTTAAGTCATACTTATGTCTTAGGCCGTGCGTAGTTATGGTTGATAATGCCTCATCTGATTTCTACGTTGCAACGTCTGGTATGCCGCAAGGTAGCATACTTGGCCCGTTGCTATTTGTGTTGTTCATTAACGATATATGTTCATGTTTCCAGTTCTGCCACTTTTTGTTATTCGCTGATGACCTGAAGTTGTTTTCAAGAGTGTCTAATCTTGCTGATGTAGCCAGAATTCAAATGGATCTCAACAGCTTGCACTCTTGGTGCCTAAAGTCTCACTTATCGCTTAACATTGGCAAATGTTTTCATGTATCTTACACTCGGTTTACAAACTTGTTCACAACTTGTTACTTTATCTCAAGTTGTGCATTGAAAACAACCAACGAAATAAAGGATCTCGGTGTTATTTTTGACGTCAAACTCACTTTTAACAGCCACATTGATTTTAAAATATCGAAATCATATGCTATGCTAGGCTTCATTAGAAGAAATAGCGTGGGTTTCTCTAACCCCTACACTTTTAAGTTACTTTACATGGCTTTTGTTCGTTCTCACTTAGAGTATGCTACCTTCATCTGGCGTCCTTTCCACCAGTTTAAAATTGACAGATTAGAACGTGTCCAGAAAGTATTTCTTAAATACGCTTTATATTGCCTTCGGTTCTCGGTCCCGATTCCTCCCTATAGTTCTAGGCTTTTGCTAATTAATCTTAAATCTTTAGTAAGCAGAAGGGCTGTCCTCTCCTAGACTTTTGTTTTTGGAATTATTGAGGAACTGTTGACTGTTCATATTTATTGGAGCGGATTTACTTTAATGTTCCGCAAAGAGCACTCCGTTATTACAATGTTTTTTATTTTGGCAATGTTCGAACAAATTATGCAAGGAATGCGCCCCTAATTCGGGCTTCTATTGAATTCAATATAATCGCTAATTCTATCGAGCTTGATTTTTGTTGGCAAGTGATAAGCGGTAGGGATTATCTAGAAGGTTGCACTGAACCTACCAAATTGCTCCAGCTACAATCTAATAAGTGCCCTAAGCCTAAGGGGAGTATTTTTGGCACTAAGGCAATAACAAAAAAAAAAGTTGCAAATGTGTAATTGAATATAACCCAGTGATTGAAATTTATTTTAGTTATTAGCTCTTTTTGAACTTCTATTCTTCTTTTTAATTTATTTACTTGCGATTATAACATATGCAAGGGCGGATTTAGGGGTGGGGCACGGGGGCACGTGCCCCCCCCAGACGGGTTTTTTGTACTGTTAATACTCCATCACAGAGCATTTTTAGTCGAAAAGGACTACAAATAATTGAATTTAGCAACATTTTCGGAATCGTGCCCCCCAGACGGTATTTTTGTACAGAAATTCCATTAAATAGATGAAGAATCACTGAATTTTCGAAATCTATTGCATATTGGTTCAGATATATATAAAACTCTGTGTAACGCAAACATCAAACTACATATTTTGATTATTCGTTTGGTTTGTACTGTGTGGATGCCTTGGTGCATGTGTAGGTACCCACCAAAAATTTCATTTCTTTTAGTTAGAAACCTTACATCGCTTGATTATACGGCTTACATAATTTAACCCTATTCATCAAAAATGAAATGGGTTTATAAAGCTTTTTACAATGACATTTTCATACAAATTTTGAATTATAACAGCTTATAAAATATATATGTATAATATATAATATATATGTATATATATGTATAAGAGGGTTAGGCTGCGTTCAATTTAGGCCATAAACTCCATTTAAAAGGGCATTTTTTTTTGTTAATTCATATTGTTGTTGTCAATAAACTCGAGTTTATGGCTCAACGTGAACGTAATATAAGGCCTTAAATTTGTAACGAATTCCGTTGTATGCAAAATTACTTATAATATACATTTTTTTCTTTACTTATGTCATTAAGTAAGTCTTAAATGAAGATTAATTAAAAGAATCTCTCTCTGTGAGACAACCTTACGCATAAGGCCTGATAGAACATGTAAGTTAGGCAATATTATAAAAAGAAAAGTGAATATAATGAACTTATTATAAGAATTGTTGTAAGGCCATAGAGGAACTATGATAAACTTATTATAATGTGATGCAGCCGTATACCTTATTCCTTATAATCCCTTATACGAATTTTTTGTGGGTATTGGCAATATTTGTTAACGGCTCATGCGACATCTGACTGAAACAACAACGGTTTGTGTATGAGGTTTGCGAAGTTTGCCCACAAGAACCCTTAAGGTTTTAAATTGCAACTATTTTTTGCAATGCTGTTAAAATTTCAAATTCGAGTCTACGCGACCTCCGCACGATGGGACATTTTGGAAAAACTTGCCTCAATTATTATTATTATTAACTTGCCTCAAAGTCAATTTTTTAAGGAACTTTTTAGAATCCATTTTCATACAAAGTTTTTCGAGCGTAAAACGCAGCATAATTTTGGCAAATGGTCAAAAACGAGTTGTCAAAGTTTAGTTGTGAAGTTGTTTGCAAAATTAATTTTTTTTTTTGGATTTCTGTAGTTTTCTATGAATACCATTACTTTATAAGGTTCTTCATATGTAGACATATACATATGAAAGGCTGGGGTAGTTAAATGAAAAACGTATATTTAAAGTAAAAGTGTAAAAAAATATTGTATCTACAGTAAAAGTCAGACAAATTGCTTTTTTCATTTAAAGTCGGAAATATGGTTGGAAAAATAAAACATATCTCTTACTTTTAATGAAAAAACGATTAACCTGACTTTTACTGTACAATCTTTATTTATGTGATTGTATCAAACATTTTATAAGGTTTGCTTCACTTGCATTAAACATATTTTTTACTTTTGCTCCCAACCTTTCATACATATATAGGTATTTCGACTCATTTATTAACCTTAATTTTAGTTACATATCTCCCATTTTGTAAAGCATAAAAAGGGTTACTGCCACACCTATTTCCGAGGGGTTGATCATCGCGAAATCGTTTGAGCAAATATTCATAGCAATAGCTATAACACTCTACTGAAAAAAAAATTCCAAACGACAATTTTTTGGCACCATGCATAATGCTTTACATAAATCTATTCTTTTGATTTGCGAAAAATTTATTTTTGAGACAAGTTTTATTAAGAATTCCATTGTGCGATGCATAAAAATTCATATGAATTTGTACCGCAACGCCTACTACCTTTGTGCCGCAGGAGTGCTTTATTTTCTTATTTTATTGCGCTACAAGTTAACAAAAGTGATTAATTATTCGATTGGTCAAATAGTCCATGAAAAGTTGTGAAAAGTGATTATTGTTAGTGCTATCGTGTTTAAGTGATTTTGTTAAAAAAATGAGTGCCAGAAAAAGACAACAAAACTTAAGCGCGTTCTTCCATCCGAAGAAGCAAAGGTGTAATGATGTACTTCCTGATAAAGTGAGCGGTGTCCAATTACATTCCGCGGAGCCGGCGAGTACATCAGTGGCAACAGCCTCAACGAGCAACGCACTACAGGAACGGGATATAGGTGAGTAGTGTAATCCTTGTGGGTTTAGAAATTTTGTTTAGTTAAAAGTTGGATTGTATGGGAGGTACCACGCCCCTTTTTGGTTAACCACGATATTTTTTTTTCTCTGTAAGCTCTGTTTTATTACAAAACAAATGAGCTTTCATCCACGAAAATCGATGGATTATTACAAAAGTTATTAATGGTTTTGGAATTGCTCAATTTATTCCTGAGCTATACATGATTAGGTGGAGCTAGGGTCGGGGCATAGGCACAGATAAATGTTTGTTGAAAAACCTCGCCTTGATGCGGATCGCAGCGAGATGCTCGTCCACAGGGGTGAACGCTAGTAGTCTTACACCACGCGATTTGCTGTGTCTGGCCACTGTAGTATACGTCACAAGGTTCGATGGTCGTCTTTCCTTGTCCCGTCCATCGTATTTCCTGCAGGGCGGCGATGTCAGCCTTTGCGTTCGTGAGGACATCAACCAGTCGGGCAGCGGATCCTTCCCCGGAAAGGGGTTTTGGTTTCATTGGTGTTGGTTTTTACGTGGCTGGTCCCAAACCCAGCGCACAACCCTTTTTCGGTGTTTTGAAGTAAATTTACACATTTATATAGCGAGCCGCTTGATCCAAGACAGACGCCCGCTTGCAACCGCACCTCCTGGTGTACAGACGCTGCGAAAAAGACCTCGGTGAGCCCTTAAACCAAATACGTCAGAGTGGCCCCACCGGGGCTCCCTCTCTTTCTGCCGCGAGCCTAGGAAGCCCACATTGCCCAGAGTGTACGAAAGAGGACGCAAGAGTTGGGATTGAGCAAGGTCACTCAGCAACCACACCCAAATTATTTTTTTTGATTGGCCGAGTCTAATGAACACGATATTAAAATAATGTGTTTTTGAAGCCTTAATGGACTTTTTTGCGAACTTAGTATAAGCCGTTAGATAAAACTTTAACTAAAAATCGGCACAGATTACCGTTATCACATATTATTTTAGGCTGAAACGCACCATTGTACTATATGCCAAGATTTACCTTTCTCTCCTTTTTATAAATTACGTACAATTTTGCTGCATTGTCTAATCCATTTATGATTTTAGGTTCTCTACTCGGCAGGCAAGGCGGGCTTTCTGATGAGGAACGGTACCAGTGGTTGAAGTATACCAGGCAACCTACTGCAGAATTTAAGTTTCCACTGAAGAGAGAGGGAAAAAAGAACCGGTCTTTTCAAAAAAGCTGGTTAAGGGACCATGAATGGCTAGCATATAGTAAAATTGCTGGCGGCGGATTATGCAAAGTGTGTGTGCTCTTTGGTCGACGTGAAGCGGGTGCAAAAGATGTGAAGCTGGGAAGACTGGTGTCGGAACCACTAGTAAAATATAAAAAGGTAATTGAGACGATCGCACACCATGAGAACGCGAATTACCACAAAGCGAACATGGTAGCATCCCAAAATTTCTTGATGGTGATGGAGGGAAAATCGTTAGATATAGTTGACCAAATGAGATCCCAGGAAAGGGAAATAATCGAAAATAATCGTAAAAAACTGATTCCCATTATAAAGACTGATATTTTGTGGTAGGCAAAACATACCTTTGAGAGGTCACAGAGATGACGGCGAATTAGACTTGCAAAGCTCTTCTAAACATGGGGAAGGAAACTTTAGAGCTTTGCTCAAATTTCGAATCGATGCTGGGGATGAAATACTTAAGGAACATATAAGACATAGCGCTAAAAATGCTTCGTATATAAGTAAGTCAACACAAAATGACTTAATTGAATGCTGTGGCGAGTTGATCAGCAATAAAATAGTGACCAAAATTAAAAAATCCAAATATTTTACCATTATGGCTGATGAGACCACAGATGTTTCCGTTTGTGAACAGTTATCAATTAGTATTCGCTATTTCGATGTGGATGAAATCGAAATAAAGGAAGATTTTCTTATGTTCATTGAAGTTGTCGAAACAACTGGTGAAAGCATTGCACAAACTATTCTGAATGCATTAGAAAAGCATGACCTTGACATTAAAATGTGCCGTGGTCAAGTTTATGATGGAGGAGCAAACATGAGCAGCAAATAAAAGGTGTTCAGGCACGTATATTAAATGTTCAGCCCTTAGCCTTTTTTACCCACTGCGCAAGCCACCGGCTTAACTTGGCTATTAGCTCAGCCTGCACCGTACCCAGTGTAAGAAATGCAGTAGGGGTTATAGCAAGTACTGCCACTTTCTTCCGTGAATCGGCCAAACGAATACATCTTCTTAGAGAAGAAATACAATCTAATCTGCCACAAGACAAACAAAATATGTTAAAAAAAATGTGTGAGACAAGATGGGTTGAGAGGCATGAAGCGGTTTTGACCTTTATGGACGTGTTGCCATGTCTCCCTCCAATATTACAAAAAATGGCTGATCAGCAATATGGGAGCAGAACAAATTCTGTACTGCCATTTTCTTTGCTGCAATCCATAACTTCGTCAGAATTCCTAATAAGCTTGGTGATCCTATCAGATATTTTAGGAATAACCCTGTCCTTATCTCGATCGCTTCAAGCCAAAGATATTGACATACTTTCTGCAGTTCAGCTTATTACTACGACCACAGCAAATTTGCAGAGGCAGCGTGAATCTAGCAATGACACATTTAAAAAACTGTTCGACCAGGCTGAGGCCATTGCAAATGAACTTGGTACAGAAATCACAGTCCGTAGAACCGCCGGTCGTCAAATCAATCGATCAAACATTCAGACTGAATCAGTTGAAGAATATTACCGACTTTCAGTTTATATTCCATTTCTAGACTTCATGTTGAGTGAAATGTCAACCAGGTTCCCTAGCGCTCCTCTACAAAGAATCGGGCAGTTGCAAAATTTGCTGTCGCATAACTTTAACGACGAAGATTTAGATAATGTTTTGCAAGGTGCTGAAGTTTATAAAGAAGATCTTCCTTGTTTTTTAGCTTTAAAGGGAGAGCTAAAAATTTGGTAACAGATGACTAAAAAAATATACCAGAAACTCCAGCAGATGCCTACAAACGAGCCACGATGCTGCCAAATATTAGAACCCTTTGTCAATTGCTGTGCACGTTTCCAGTGACAACCAGCACTGCTGAGCGATCTTTTTCTACCTTACGCCGATTAAAATCATACCTTCGAAACAGCATGACACAAGAGCGTTTGAATGGATTGGCTTTAATGCATATCCATGGAGATATTGCGGCACAAATGGAGGCTGATGAAGTTTTGGACGTTTTCACCAGGAAACACAGAAGAAAACTGTCTTTATTAAACATGTAATCATGGATGGAATATAAGAAACCGCTATTACTAAACAGAAATGCTGTTTTTTATTATTTTGACTTTGATGTAAGTTCTTAATATCCGTGTACTTCTGAAGATAAAATAAGCATATTTCAGTTGTTGATTTTTTTGCATGTTGGGCGTTCGTGCCCCCCCCCCCCCCCCAAAAAAAATGCTGGATCCGCCCTTGGGTGTGAATATGCTGACACTGCACTTCCCACAACACGCGCAAGCCTATTCGGGTAATTTGATCTGCAGCGTATGCAACATCGGTTGCATACGCAAGTTGCACTTATGCAACCGATCAAAAGGCAAACCATGGGAAGCGCTGTGTCAGCAGCTAGTATAAGTTTTTAGCCTTAGTTAGAATCTAAGTTGGAGTTTAAAATTTGGGACTCTGGCATTCTATTTGGATACTCGAAGGAGATCGGTAACTAAAAATTGCACTAATCTAATATTTTGTCTTTTATTTCTTGTGAATCTATGTAGATTCAGGAGACCGCGGGGCGGTGTCCAACTTTAACTTTTTATTGGGCGGGAAAGAACCGGCCTTAACTGGCGCCCGAGCAGGGACCCACTAATGGGTGGGTCCCTGGAAAGGACCTCCTTAAATGAGAGGTCCTGGTAAATAAGTGATCAGTGTTAGTGGCAGTTGTGAAGTGAAAGTGTTGGTGGCAGTGATATCCACAAAATTCCCTATAACAAAAACGACGAAGAACATATAAAAAAATATATTGAAACCGCGATTCACCACCCTTGGGGGGACCCTTCTGTTTATAAAATTAAATAAATAAATAAATGAAACAAGTGTAAATAAAGGCTTGTACAGCCAATAACAAAATTTTTTCAAACCGCGATTCACCACCTTCGGTGGGACCCTCCTTTTTATAATACAAGCTTAATTCTGCTATTCCCTTCGAGACCCTCCAGAATATAAAAGCTCCTCTCTCTAGAAGAGGTAAATTGTGGTAAAACCACACAGTGAATAAGTGAAAGTAACTTTACTATGTCCAATCCTTGAAGCCCTAAACGGCTGAAACAGGAATAAAATTAAAAGAAGCCATTCTGTGACCCCTAAGACCCTCAGGTGCGCAAATGAAAATATAAAAATTGATTTTTGTTTTGTTTCTTTTTTTTTTTCTACTTTCGAAAATTGAAAGATTAGTGAAAGTGATTGTCCATGCCACTCAACAACCGCGGAGCAAGTGTCCTCGTATGATCGCGTTGGCTGGGTGGGTCCGTGTACCTATCCTCATAGGCCGGATCCCACTATACCGAAGGCCATATAATGGTTAACGAATTCCCTGACATTGCAATATGCACAAAAAAGTTGCACCCTGCGTGCCTGTTGCCATTCCCTTAAGGATATGGCAATGCATATTCTTTGTAGTGGCTAACCCTAGTGTACACATAAGAACACACTACAGTTTGGCTATGTCCTCAGTGTTTCCAGGGTACACATCAGAACACACTGGAAACTGTTGCTTGTTTTCCGCGATTCTTCCAGAGTACACATATGTAAGAACACGATGGGGATCCCAAATGGTGCCTTTTCAGTGTAGCCATAAGAACACACTGGAGATTGCGTTAGTCCGCGATTTCATTGTGGATCTAGCTGTGCCTAAGTAGGTTGCCCTCAATCTGATTGTCGACGACCAAAAATTAAAGACACAGCCTCCCTGACCAAAAACTTAAACTTTAAAGACGATGTACTGTGAAACGCCAATTAGGTACATGTCGCCGTTAACATCAGAACACGGTGGATATATCACAACCAAACTTACAATTCCTTTCTTGTTCTTTTCCAGGAAAGGAGCTGAAAGCATCAAGCAATTTATACCATATTTCAAAACAAAAAACGAGAAATAACATAAAATAACAAAAGAAAAGCCATCCCGTGTATGTGATACAATATTTCACGAAAAAGAAAACAAACCCAAAAGCCATTGAGCAATTTGATAACTTGATAAAATAACAAAGGTAAAGCCATTCCGTGCCTGTGACTTTTCCCTTTTTTTTGCGAAACTTTTAATCGTCCGTTTTTAACAAAAAGAGGAAATATAATAGAAGCTTTAACAACTAAGGTTAATGAGCTGACCGGGGGAATAAATGCTCTTCTTGAGAAGATACGGAGACTGGAAGGCCGTCTCGGGGGTATTGAAGCAAACAGCACAATCCTAGAGCAAAATTTGGCTAGGATTGGCGAAAGGCTCGATAACGTGGAACAGGCAAGTGCCAGCGGCCCAACCAAAGGGATGTCCCCAGTGGTGCGATCGCTACTTTCAGAGCAGGACATAAAAGGCATCGGAAGGCTCCCTGACTGTGTGAAGGAGTTGCAGATATTTGAGGGGAGCCCCCTCTCAATATATCTCCTGGGTCCATACATTTGAAGGGATCCTGCCCGATTACGAGGTAGTAAAAGGGAAACCTCTATATCGGGCCATCCTCCAGCACATCCGGCAGAAAATTCGGGTTGGAGCTGATGCGGCCTTGGTAGCGTATAATGTTTTTGCAGGTGAATGGGCAGATATAAAGCGAATATTGTCCCTTCACTACTATGATAACAAAGACATCCGAACCTTGGAGCATCAACTGAACCGGCTCACGCAAGGAACCTAAAAGGTGGATGTGTTCTTTGCGACAGTGAATCATCAACTGTTACTCATAATAAACAAGATACAATGCGATGATTATTCGCAAGAGATGGTTTCAGTTCTGAGAGAAACCTATAGGAACAGAGCGCTGGATGTCTTCATCCGAGGATTGAGTCCCGAATTATCTCGTATGCTGATTGTACAAAAACCAAAGACGTTGCCAGAGGCCTACTCCGCCTGCCTCGCTATTCAAAACTTCACTCTCCGGAATACAATAGACCACACAAACTCCATTAATACTATCATAGTTCCGACGAACAACCTGCCAAGGCCACCCTTACCACAATGTGCACGCTCAAATTATAATTGGGTCAATAGGAACTCAGGATATAGAACCCTCTACAATAGCTTCCAACCCAGTAACAGCGCAAGCTCATCGCCCCCAGCCAGACCGACTGCCCCTAAGCCCGCCGAGAGAATGGAAGTCGACGGTAGCATGCAGACAAGGCAGATAAATTATATGAACCGACCTTCGGGGTCAAATGCCTTCAAAAGGGGACCTACTTCTTCAAAAGGCAAGTTCAAAAAACAACCAAAATTGTATAATATACAGACTGATGGCTCAGAAGTAGGTTCGGACTCCTTAATGGATTCCGCACCCACAGAAGACAACGTTCAGGTAGTAAATTTTTTAATGACTTGGCCTCCAGCTTATTTCATATAAGGAGCGGTGCCTCACGCTCCAGCATTCCTTACCTAATGTGCATGACCAACAATAACACTGCTCTAAAATTCCTTATTGATACAGGAGCAAACAAAAATTTCATTAAACCTATAATAGCTCCTCACTCACAGCCAGTTGACCCTCCTTTTTCAGTACAGACGGCGGCAGGACCAATTCTAATAAATAGGAAAATCTGCGGAAACTTTTTTCACAATGTGGGGAACGATACCGAAACAACATTCTACTCATTACCGGGACTTGAATCCTTCGACGGTATCATAGGAGATAATACACTAAAAGCGCTCGGCGCCGTGATAGACAGGAAAAATCATGTCCAGGCCGAACACTAAAATACCGCTGCGAAACAAAACAGTCGGAAGCAGTAATTTTTCCGAAACCCCGGATATTCCTGAAGCGGTGCTTCCAATTTTAGAGTCCCTGATAAACCGATACTCGCACCTGTTCGGCCCACTCGACATTAAATCAAATATCAAAACCTCCATTTATACAAAAAGCTATCCATACCCCGCGAACATGAGAGAAGAGGTAGAGCGACAAATTACCGAGTTGCTTGAAGAAGGCATCATTAGACCGTGCAAAAGCGCTTATAACTCTCCCATTTGGGTAGTCCCAAAAAAACCCTAGGCATCCGGTGAAAACAATATAGAATGGTAGTGGATTTTAAGCGCCTAAATGCCGTCACAGTCTCAGACGCTTATCCCATCCCCGATATAAACGAAACTCTAGCCAGCCTAGGAAATGACAAATATTTCACTACGATCGACCTCACATCAGGATTCCATCAAGCGTCTAAATGCCGTCACAGTCTCAGACGCTTATCCCATCCCCGATATAAACGCGACTCTAGCCAGCCTAGGAAATGACAAATATTTCACTACGATCGACCTCACATCAGGATTCCATCAAATTGCAATGAAGGGGGCGGACATATGGAAAACAGTGTTCTCAACAATGAACGGAAAATATGAGTTTCTCAGAGTGCCTTTCGGGTTGAAAAACGCGCTCGCATAATTGCCGATGTCCTTAAAGAGTATATCGGAAGGATATGCTATGTGTACATCGACGATATTATCGTCTTTGGCAAAGATATCGACGAGCATTTGAAGAACGTGGAAATAGTATTCGAAAGGTTGGCGGGTGCCAACCTAAGGGTAAACCTAGAAAAAACTAAGCTCATGAAAACAGAGGTAGAGTTCCTGCGGTATATAATCACATCTGATGGGATGAAACCCGATCCTTCAAAGGTTCACGCTATTGAAAATCGATTGGCCCCAAACACACTTAAGGAACTAAAAAGTTTTCTGGGTATGACTTAATACTACCGAAAGTTCTTTCGAGATTACGCAAAGGTCGCAAAACCCTTAACGAATCTCACCCGGGGTGAAAACGCTCAGGTCAAGGCCAACCAATCGAAGAAAATACTCATTAGCCTAGATGAGGAAGCCCTCAAAGCCTTCAATAACCAAAAAAAAATTACACATTTCCGCAGATATCCTTGCATTCCCTGACTTCGGGAAACCATTTAACTTGACTACAGGGGGGTTCTGTTCCAGGGAGAACATGGAAAAGATCGGCCAATCGCCTACTTTTCTAGATCTCTGAGAAGAACAGAGGAAAACTATGCCACAAATGACAAATAAATGGTGGCAATAGTTTGGGCCTTAGACAACTTGAGATCCTACCTCTATGGTGCCAAGAAAATTGGGATTTACACAGACCACCAGCCTCTCACTTTCGCGTTGGGAAGCAGAAACTACAACGCAAAGTTGAAGAGGTGGAAGGTCAGGATAGAGGAGTATAACCACGAATTAATTTAAACTCCAGGTAAATCAAATGTTGTGGCAGACGCTCTCTCCAGAATCCCATGCCAAGCAAACCATCTGACGGCACCTCCGGAACGTAATGATCTTCCAGCAGAAACCAGAAGCGAAGACGGAACGGTTCATAGTGCTGATCAGGACGCCTCGGACCTTATCCCACACGTAGAGAGTCACCTAAACGTCTTCCAAAACCAAATAATTCTCACAGAAGGGAGTGCAATGGTCTGCGTGGAAAACCCACACCCAGGTTTCACACGCCATTACGTCAGGTTATCTAGCATTGAAAAGGCGAGCTTAACCGCGGCCTTGAAAGAGCGTCTAAGTCCATCCCTTATGAATGGAATAAAAATCCCAGAAAACCACCTGCGACTTTTACAAGAGGTTTACTTAGAGCATTTCTTCTTACACAAAATAAGGATTACGCAGAGAATGGTCGAGGATGTTGCCAATGAGGATAGAATCTGTAAGATAATCGAGGATGAGCATAGAAGAGCTCATCGAAACTCTAGGGAAAATAGGGAGCAGATCCTAGAAAGATACTATTTTCCCAAAATGTCCAGTCGCATAAGGAAATTCACGGCCATCTGCGAGACATGCCTCACAAACAAATACGATAGACATCCTCCAGTACCACCTATCAAGGATACTCCGGTGCCAAAATATCCTTGCGAAATAGTGCATGTTGACATTTTTGAGATTCAGGGAGAAAAATTCCTCTCCAGTATAGATAAATTCTCGAAATTGGCAAAACTTTTCCATATAAAAAATAAATCTTCCATCACTCTTCGCGCCAAGATGGCTAAGCTCATTCACTACTTCACAACCCCTAGAATGAGAGTAACGGACAACGAAAGGGGATTTATGACTCCCTTGGTTCGTAACTACATACGGGGCCTATGGATCGAATTATACCAAACTCCCGTTCAAAGGAGCGAGGTTCCATTCTACTGTCATTGAGATCTACCGATGCCTTTGCAATGAGATTACCATTGTTAGACCAAAGAAGTTATAAGTCAGTAACGAAAAGGAAACCTAGACATATTCTTAAACAGAACTGAGAGAATTAACTACCAAGGCCTGACCAATTTCAGGAGCCGGGTTCACGAAGAAATCAAGAGAAACCAAGAGCTTAGAAATCTCCGGCTAAATAAAAAACGAAAAGCACCAAAATTTTTAGACCTGGAGATTCTGTTTACATTAGAGATAAACAGATAAAGGCAAAACAGAAAGCGCTTTATAAAAAGGAAATTGTGGGGAAGGATAACAAGGTCACGGTGGTCACGGAAAATGGTAGAAAGGTCCATCAGGCACAAATAAAAACAGATAATAGATTAAAAAAATATATAGAATGAAATTATATATAAAAAAAAAAGTTATATTACAAGTAAAAAAAAATTAAGAAAAGATAAAAAAAGGCAGCACGGGATAGGCAACAAAATTTTATTGAAAAAAATACAAAAGCAGCACGCACAAAAAACTACAATCAACAAACAATCATCCTTAAACAGGAAAATAAGCCCACTACAAAACTCTAAAAAAGATACTACAGTAACAAAAGCAATACTAATTAAAGAGGCATATCAAAAAATATTTACGAAAAAAAGGGCAACATTAGCCATCACAAAAATATTAATTAAAGAAGCACCTTAGCCCAGCGAAACTAATCTTGGCTTGCCAATGACTGATGGTGAGATTATAAGGAGTATAGTCTCCCAGGTCTCAGCATCATTCATCGTCTATTAACCGCCTAGGCGAATTTGTCCGCTTCGTATCAAAGCTCGCTCCTTTTTATCGACAACAATATAACTTAAAAGAAGCATCTCAGCCAACTACAAACAGTTTAATCATTACAAAAACCACACTTTAATCACTACAAAAACCACATTTTAATCACTACTAAAAACACAATCAAAAAAGAAAACATCTTATCCTCATAATTTGCCAGGGACGGTATTAAAGTAGTATAAAAATGCGCAATAAAGGAAATAACAAAACTGTACGTTAGCGCAACTCCTGAAAAATGAATACAAAATACAAAAATAGATAAATAAATTGTTTGTATTTTCTTTACATCTCTTCTAATAATCACAAAAATTTTTCCTGTTTTTGAAAAAAAAAAGAAAATTTTTCTCTCACATTAAACATTCGTAAAATTGTTTACCGTCCCTGAAATAGAAAAGGAAAAAAGCATTACTAATAATGTTAAAAATAATTTTACTTTTAGTTCCGGTACTTGCGGCCTCAATGTCTACAAGTACGACTCAACCCTTATCACGACCGAACATGGTCGTGGCTGGATCCTGAATGGGCACTTCAGTCTACCTCAGCTATTTCAATAACGCCTTGGAAAAACTATCCGAATCAGCACAGCATGACATCCAGAACGAGGCTGTGCGTACGGTCTTACAATTCCACCTTAAACAAATAAAACTTCGACTCGACGAGCTCGAAATAAGTAAGCCGAGGAAAAAACGTTCCATTGACTGGATCGGCTCCGCCTGGAAGTGGATCGCAGTCTCCCCAGACGCAGCAGATTGGGATTACATCTTAAAAAAAGTAAATGACGTTATCTCTAATAATAACCACCAATACGTGGTGAACCAGAAACTCTTCAAAGCAACTCGTCATGCAGTTGAAAAAGCGAACACGATGTTGCTTCACATCAATGAGGTAAATAAGAGTTTAAATGAAGAGAATTTCGAGCTTCTGGATCTAGGCAAGGTCCTTATCCTAAAGGAGCAGGTCTCCGAAGTCATACAGGCCTGCCAGATGGCAAAATCCGGTATGTTGATTATACAAACCTTCTCGACCTCAATGAAGTCGAGAGGTTACTATTAGAAGAAGAGTCGCTACCTTATCAGAATTTTATTGAAGCTATCAAACATGGATCCGCCTCAGTCTATTCCAATGGCACCATGCTGTTATACGTTTTGTCAATGCCAAAGGTTAAGCCAAGTGCTTATCGACTCGTGATAACGCGTGCGGCTGTGATACGAGGGCAGCATGTTGAATTAAACCACAAACAAATCCTAATAAGCGAAGAAGAAACCTTTGGGCTGAAAGAAGACTGCCTGTCCATCAACAACTCGACGATTTGTTCGCCAAAGTCGCTGGTTAAACTTCCGGAAGACGGATGCCTTGCCAAATTAATAAAGGGCGGTGACGCAAAATGCCATTTTGAACCGGACAGCAATAAAATCATAGAGATGATCAACGAAAACACAATTTTTATAACCAATTTCCTGGGGCAGCTGCGCGGAAAAAACTACTCTAAGCCGCTGAATGGGACGTACGTAATAATAATAAACGAGACGATTACGGTGGGTGACCAAACCTTCGTGAGCAAAACAGAGCTCACAGTCCAAGCCTTGCCACCGCCCCTAGTAAACGTCATCAACTAGACCAGTTGGGTAATAACTTCCAAGTCACTTCGATTTTTGATGCTATCGGCTTGGCAACCCTAGCAGTCGTGTGGTACCTCATCTGGAAGAAACTCACAACTACAATTCCAGCCACGGCCCCAAAACAAGGATTTGGTTCATCAGCGGGACGCAGATGTTTAAAGGGGGGTAATTAATAAGACGGCCAGCACACCTACCGGTGTGAATATGCTGACACCGTACTTCCCACAACACGTGCAAGCCAATTCGGGTAATTTGATCTGCAGCGTATGCAATATTGGTTGCATACGCAAGTTGCACTTATGCAACCGATCAAAAGGCAAACCATGGGAAGCGCTGTGTCAGCTAAGTTGGAATTTAAAATTTGTGACTCTGGCATTCTATTTGGATACTCGAAGGAGATCGGTAATTAAATATTGTACTAATCTAATATTTTGTCTTTTATTTCTTTTGGACCTAGGTTCAGACCGCGGGGCAGTCTCCAACTTAAACTTTTTATTGGGCGGGAAAGGCCCCGCCTTGACTTATATAACCTCAAAAATAGGCAAAAACGGTGTTTTTTGCACATTTAGGTTAGGATATCTCAAAATCCTGACGTGTTAGAACAATTCTGCCTTTAGAAAAGAAGGGTCCGGTTTATGGTAAAAAAATGGGTGTCATTTTGTCGGCCTGTGTAATTTGTTCAGAGAAACGAACTTGAGAAGCCCTCGCGTCGTAGTCGACGTTCCCTTGTAATACGATATTGCTCAGCGGAGGGAAGGTCTTGGTTTTCGCGGCTAATCCTATGTTGAGGGGTATTAAGAATTTGCTTTGCAGAGCGAACAAGGGTGTTTTCGTGGCGCAACCTATTTTAGCGGTTATTCCGAGATTGCTCAGTAAGCCGATAGAAGCGAAAAACATGCACTAGTGCCCTATTTTCAACGCGTCTTAAAGTACTACTCTTTCTATTCAATCTGGTAAAATATCAACAGATGGCAAATTAACCAAATAATAATAAAGAAAAAAACTAATATCTATATATTGATAGGCTAACATTTTTTCCATACAATCAATTGCCAGAGTGTATCTCATAAAAACATGCATAATTCCAATTATTATATATTTTGATATCTTTTCATGGACAAAGGACTTTGCATAGGCATATTATATTTAACAAAAACTGCTTCATTAATTTGTAATAATTCATAAAAGTTTTCACCAAATGCCAAAGCTGTTAACTACAGAATCTGACTGTTTTACTGTACATACAGCAGTGCCGCAGGTGGTAAGCGTGTCGGCTATGATGCGTGCGTTCGCAGGTTCAAGCACGAGTTCAGAGTAGGTAAAGTTTTTTTTTGTTTTTACTAAATTGAATTTGCCCTGAAACATATGAAAACTTTTTATGATAATATTTTTTTTGCATTTATTATATTTGTAACCCAATATTTCAATATTTTTCTGTTTATGACCTCTATCTTGGAGTGAAAAAATCAAATTTAAAAAAAAAAGCGAAAAAATTATTCCAATTTATCAATATTTCTCTTTTTCTACCTAGTAGTGCTTCGCACACAAGGTATATTAACTTCATTCGCCTAACGGTAGTATGTAACGGCATAAACGAATCGAGATAGATATTGACTTATATATATCAAAATGTTCAGGAGGAAAAGAGAAATTGATTGAGCCATGTCCGTCCGTCCGTCCGTCCGTCCGTCTGTGAACACGATAACTTGAGTAAATTTTGAGATATCTCAATGAAATTTGGTATGCAGGTTCCTTTTCTCTTATCTCGGAGCGCTATTGAAAATAGGCAAAATCGGTTAAAAGCCACGCCCACTTTCTATATATATAATATTTTCGAAAATACAAAAAGAGTGATTATTCAGTACATAATACACATATAAGGAAAATATTTGTTGTGCACTTTAGCGTTAAGGCAAAAAATACATTTTTGAAGAAATTTTTAAAATGGGGCGTGGTACCGCCCACTTTTGATTAAGTCAAATTTGGAAATATTATTAATCATAAATCAAAAACCGCTCAAGATAGCAAAGTGAAATTCAGCACACATATTTATATTAATACAGGCAATATTTCGAAAAAAAATTATCGAAATCGGGTTAGGTCCACGCCCAATTTTATACGAAAGATTTTGAAAAGGATCATAGATATATTGAATATGCTATAACTTTGCTTAAACTAGCTGTATATAATTTCTATTTCACCTCTGAAGTGTTCGTGGGCAAAGAAAGTCGAAAGCACAAAATTTTTGGAAAATGGTCGTGGCCCCGCCCTTTTATGGGGGATTATTCCACAAAACTTTCCATGCCATAACTCCGGTAAAAATTGACTTATTGAAACGATATTTAGAGAAAGTGTTCAACATATAAAGCTTACTCTTTGCTGTAAAAATAAACAAAATCGGTGAACGGACACGCCCACTTTTTGAACAAAGTTCTAAAAAATTTCTTCGTAAAATTAAAATTGCGATATTTCCATAATTGTATAAGTTATATAAATAAGATTTTACACACATAATAAGCTTTTTAAGCAAAACTAAACTGTATACAAATTTTGAGGATTTTGGTGAAGTAGGCGTGGCTCCGCCCACTTTTTAGCATAAAAGCTCTGCTATTTTCAAAAGCGATTGCTTCGAATTTCAAGAATATATTTCAATGAAATTTTGTGAGGTACTTCCCAATAGTATGTAGTATACTCCCGCCAAAAATTACGCAAATCGAATAACAAACAAGCAAGATTTACGGGCAAGTAGTTAGCACCCTACTGCCTTTTTTTATTAATTTTTTTTATTTTCATACCTTTCATGAATATGAGGAAAGCTATTTATATTTTGTTATTTAGTGATAATTTTATTTACCGCTCACCACAGAAGTTTTTTTTTTAATCGAAAACAATCAGGTGCCTTTATAACAACTTTTCCGGTATCAAAATAGACCTGAGTAAATTAGGATACCAAAACAGATCACTACTAGGTATTTAATGTTCGGTTACACCCGAACTTAGACTTCCTTACTAGTTTGTATTAATTTTTTTTTAAGAAATATGTCGTATTTAATATACAAAAAGTAAAAACACAGTTTGTAGCTTCTTCAATTTTATATTTACGAAGTAGTTAGAAATCGCGTTAATTTTCCTAAAGACATCAACTATTTTCTTCCTAAAAATTTGAATTTGTAAAAGAGTCGACATATAACTGGGATCCTTACATATTTAAGCTAAATTGGGCCAGTTAAGATATGTTTTTTTTTTAATATTTCTGAGTTGAAGTTAACGAAAAAAACCAGAAAACCATCATATGTTGAAGTTGTAATATTCTCGCGCTATACGGACTTAAAAAAATACACAACTAAAGGAAAAATTGAGGAAACTGTCTGTATACCAAAAAAAAAAACACAATTGGGAAACCGGCTAATGTTAAGAAGTTAGCGGAATTAAAAAATGAACGTTCATTCGTTTCAATACATATCGCTATGTATGTAAGGTAAGTGGCTATAATTCCGTGGTAGTACCTTATTCCGTGGTATTTCGATTTTTTATGCCAAATAAGGAATTAGAAGAAATTTTAGTTAAATTAAAAATGCAATTATAAAGATCTATCTTTAAGAGATACAAATCGATATACTTTTTTGTTTTCTAGGCTATATTTATTTTATATGACACGATCAAAAGTTGTTAGTCTAGAGAAAAAGTGTTTTGTATGACGGTGTCTTAAGCAAAATGTTAAGGAGTCCAATGAAAATTCTTAAGGCTGTAAAATTTTAACCGTATACTTTTGTTTCATAATTATTACATTTAGGTGCTCAATGAACATTTATTAACTATTTTTTATAACCACCATATACATTGAAATTGTTTTTTTTTACTTTTTATTCATTATTTCTGATCCACGGAATTAGGTACACATTTCGTTTTTCAATGTACGTAATTGCGTGGGTACCACGGAATTATGGTAATTTAACACTTTTTTTTTCTTTATTATAGTGAACTTTTTATAAAAAACCCTACTCCAAAAAGTCGTTTAATCATTAAATAAAGCCCCAAAGAAGATCTTGACGTAATTCCGTGGTATAATTTTATTCACCTGTTCGTGAATATATGACCTGGAAAAATCTGTGGCACACAATATTTTAACGAAATGTTGACATTATTGAATTTTTATTAATTCGATATTTTCTAATAAAGACTAAAAATATGATGAAGCTTTTAAGTTCCCTACCGTTATTTTGAATGCATATTTGTAATAAAAAATAGAAATAATAATAAAATTATTGATTTGCCATTTAAATCGCTACCACGGATTTATGTACCACTAAATTGTACAATGTCCCTTATTCCGTGGTATGCTACGCATTTACGTTGCAGTAGCTAGACGAAAAGAGCTGTTTTTCGGTGGCGCGATAAAAACGCATTTTATTTAAAATACGTGCATAATTTTATTTTATAAAAAATGGCAAAAGTTGTTGAGTTATATTTTTTTATTAAACCAAACATAAAAACAAATAAAAATAAATAAAATAAAAAAAATAAAAAAATTAAAAAAAAAACAAAAAAAAATAAAAGAATAAAAAAGAAAACAAAGCAAAAAAACATTGAATGCAATTTTTTTACTTTATTATTGAATACAGTTTTATTTATTTTTTTTATACATATGTTTTGTTTTTTATATACATGTTTTGTTACAGAAACAAAAAACACAGAAAAAAAATTAAAAAAAACACGAAGGAAACAAAAATGAAACAAAACAAACAAAATATATAAAAAAAAAGAAAAAAAATACTGAATGAAATTTTTAAACTTCAATTTTTTTTTAATTTTCATTTATATTTCTATTTTCTGTATAGGTTCTTAAAGTTCTTAAGAATTTATTTTAGTAAAAAACACTAAAAAAACAAAAAAAAAAAATAAAATAGAAATTATAAAAAAAAGTATAAAACTAAAAACTCTAAAATGAAAGTTTTTGGCTTTATTTTTACTGAAAGCAATTTTATTTATAAATTGTTAAAGTTCTCAAGAACTTCTCCTAATAAAAAAAAAAATTATATTGAATTAAAATTTTTAATTTATATGTTATTTATTTATACAAACAAAAAAGTATAACTGAATTAAATTTTTAGTTTGTTTTAGAGCTCAAAGCATATGCATTTTAAAAAAACAAAAAAAAACCTTTTAAAAGAAGCGAAAAAGTATAAATTTTAATAAATAAATATAAAAACCTAAAAACCTATTTTGTTGCTTGATAACAAATTGTTTTTGAATGCAATAATTAAGTTTATCTTACATTTTCAGCAATGAAATATGTGGCTTGCTTCATACCACGGAATTAGGGACAATTTCCCACGGAGTTATGTACATCATGAAATTTTTTGCAACGGAATTAGGGACATCTGAGTTAGTCATTAATTTTAATTATTATAAAAATATTATTAGTTATTTTCGAATTTTGGCAATTGGAAATTAAACAAAATTAATCAATTAAATAGAAATAATTCGATTTTTCAGGTTTAACTTTTTTGTTTCCACGTGGGAGGAGTACAAAGTCAGAAAAATCCTTAGTACTACGGAATTATAGCCACTTACCTTACATATGTATATTCTTAGCGGTGGTATAGCATTTGACATGGTACATTCACGCGTGCGTTCCATGGTTCGAGCCCAGTTTCAGACATACAATTTTTTTTTCCTTTTTCATATTGACTACTTTTTTTTGCAGGGAAATTACTAAAATTTACCATAACACATACAGTACATACATTTTTTAGTAGAACTATATTATTCATTGTCTCTGCTATTCATGTAATTCAAAATTTTTATTCTTTTTTAAAAACGCAATTTTACTATTTTTTGCAAAATTCTATAATAGCGGTGGTATAGCATTTGACATGGTACATTCATGTGTACCGATTTCGCATGTGTAATGGTCTCGGGTGGGACGCGTGCGTTCCATGGTTCGAGCCCAGTTTCAGACATACAATTTTTTTTTCCTTTTTCATATTGACTACTTTTTTTTGCAGGGAAATTACTAAAATTTACCATAACACATACAGTACATACATTTTTTAGTAGAACTATATTATTCATTGTCTCTGCTATTCATGTAATTCAAAATTTTTATTCTTTTTTAAAAACGCAATTTTACTATTTTTTGCAAAATTCTATAATAAAAATGAGATTCGAAGGTATTCATGGTCAATGTTTTCGGTTAGTTCTTTAGATGAATTCTTAAACATTTGTTTTCAAAATATCTCGATGTCTTGCTGCAAAAAAATTCAAAGGTACCATTTTTCTGGAAAATACGACAAAAGTTTTGTTTTTATTTTTTTTTTTATTTTTTTTTTTCTTAAAAATGCAATCAAACTTCTATATTTGGTAAAATTATATAATGAAAATGAGATTCGAAGTCATTCTCGACCGGGTATTGGTATGCATCTTAAAATCCTGAAAAAGTTTGTGTTTATATTTAAATGTAAACTATTACTGTTCACAAAACTCCAATAATAAAATGGGATTCCAAAGCATCCATGACCACCTTATAATTCAAAATTTGAAGTAAAAAGAAAGCAGAGTCAAAGTAGGTAAGAGCGTCGCTGAGTCGGATTGGCTAAACTGAATTTGTAATATACTCCCGGTAAATGGATTACAAAAAAAAAAATGCCTGTATACTAACAACAAAAAAAATACAATATGGCAACCATGTCTAAACGGCGGACATAACTCATGAGCATTTGTGGCTTTGAGATTGCGATGTACAACCGCATGCAACGCAAATGAAATAAACGAAAGAAATAATTACAGCTTATGTCGCTCAATCAGTAACCATTATCTATATATTAATAGGCTAAAATTTTTTCCATACAATCAATTGCCAGAGTGTATCTCATAAAAACATGCATAATTCCAATTATTATATATTTTGATATCTTTTCATGGACAAAGAGCTTTGCATAGGCATATTATATTTAACAAAAAGTGCTTCATTAATTTGTAATAATTCATAAAAGTTTTCACCAAAAGCTACTACAGTTAACTACGGAATCTGACTGTTTTACTGTACATTAGGGGTATGACATTTTTCTTACACCTATTTTACATAGCACCACGTGATGAGAAATAGTGAAAAAATATTTTTTCATTTTATTGCAAAAACTTCACGCAGAAATAAAAAATAAAATTTGAATGCAAATTCTATACATTTGCCAAATTAAAAGGCAATGAACTTATTTGCGCCTTTTTTTGTTCGTTTTATTTTGCTCTTCTTTCGTATTTTATTTGTATTTCTGCACAACACATAGTCCAGGTTCAAACAGAGCAACTCGGTGTTGCTATTATCGGCGATTCTCTTTTGGTGTTGCTCAAGCTCAAAGTTGTCCTGTTTGAACTCGACATAACGATTACACTGGCTTACAGCCAAAATGCACCAGAGACGCCATAGTGAAATTCCTATGTAAAATCACCTCCTAATGCCGAAAATCAAAGTTATTTTTACTTGAATGGTACCGTTTTTGAGATATTTACGATTTACCGTTATTTCAAAAAACAACTAGTAAGGAAGTCTAAGTTCGGGTGTAACCGAACATTAAATACCTAGTAGTAATATGTTTTGGTATCCCAATTTACTCAGGTCTATTTTGATACCGGAAAAGTTGTTATAAACGCAACTGATTGTTTTTGATTAAAAAAAAAACTTCTGTGGTGAGCGGTAAATTAAATTATCACTAAATAACAAAATATAAATAGCTTTCCTCAGGTGGCGCGAACTAACGTCAATGGAATTAACGTCACTGACGTTAATTCCGTTGACTTTAGTTCGCGCCACCTTTCCTCATATTCATGAAAGGTATGAAAATAAAAAAAATTAATAAAAAAGGGCAGTAGGGTGTTAACTACTTGCCCGTAAATCTTGCTTGTTTGTTATTCGATTTGCGTAATTTTTGGCGGGAGTATACTACATACTATTAGGAAGTACCTCACAAAATTTCATTGAAATATATTCTTGAAATTCGAAGCAATCGCTTTTGAAAATAGCAGAGCTTTTATGCTAAAAAGTGGGCGGAGCCACGCCTACTTCACCAAAATCCTCAAAATTTGTATACAGTTTAGTTTTGCTTAAAAAGCTTATTATGTGTGTAAAATCTTATTTATATAACTTATACAATTATGGAAATATCGCGATTTTAATTTTACGAAGAAATTTTTTAGAACTTTGTTCAAAAAGTGGGCGTGTCCGTTCACCGATTTTGTTTATTTTTACAGCAAAGAGTAAGCTTTATATGTTGAACACTTTCTCTAAATATCGTTTCAATAAGTCAATTTTTACCGGAGTTATGGCATGGAAAGTTTTGTGGAATAATCCCCCTTAAAAGGGCGGGGCCACGCCCATTTTCCAAAAATTTTGTGCTTTCGACTTTCTTTGCCCACGAACACTTCAGAGGTGAAATAGAAATTATATACAGCTAGGTTAAGCAAAGTTATAGCATATTCAATATATCTATGATCCTTTTCAAAATCTTTCGTATAAAATTGGGCGGGGACCTAACCCGATTTCGATAATTTTTTTTCGAAATATTGCCTGTATTAATATAAATATGTGTGCTGAATTTCACTTTGCTATCTTGAGCGGTTTTTGATTTATGATTAATAATATTTCCAAATTTGACTTAATCAAAAGTGGGCGGTACCACGCCCCATTTTAAAAATTTCTTCAAAAATGTATTTTTTGCCTTAACGCTAAAGTGCACAACAAATATTTTCCTTATATGTGTATTATGTACTGAATAATCACTCTTTTTGTATTTTCGAAAATATTATATATATAGAAAGGGGGCGTGGCTTTTAACCGATTTTGCCTATTTTCAATTGCGCTCCGAGATAAGAGAAAAGGAACCTGCATACCAAATTTCATTGAGATATCTCAAAATTTACTCAAGTTATCGTGTTCACAGACGGACGGACGGACGGACGGACGGACATGGCTCAATCAATTTCTCTTTTCCTCCTGAACATTTTGATATTTATGAGTCAATATCTATCTCGATTCGTTTATGCCGTTACATACTACCGTTAGGCGAATGAAGTTAATATACCTTGTGTGCGAAGCACTACTAGGTATAAAAAAGATGGCTCCACTTAATCGTGTATATCTCAAGAACAAATTGAGCTATTCGAAAACTTTGAAAGCTTATAAAATTAACTATAATCAGTACATACAACACTTTTTGCTAGGTCCTGCAGATTCAAACATAGTGAACAATCATTACGGATTTTTTACATTTTTTTTGTAAAAATATTAAAAAATTTGTACTTTGCGAGGAAGCATCTCGAAAACTTTTTGTTTTTTTGCAGATGTTTTTTTCCCCCCTCTTATTACAAAAAAAACAAGCTATCAGTGAACAAAATCGATGAACTAATACAAAAGTTATAAGCATTCTAGTAAATATATCCATTTAATACTTAAGTACCCTACAAATAATAGCATATGTACATATGGTTCTGTCTTAACTCTATGATCTTATTTTATAATTGAAAAAGTTATGTGTCTTGTTTTGACGCTTATTTAGATTAGGATCGGTTTCTCTTATGAGAAACCAACAGTAGTCGCCCATCATAGCGACATCCCAGTCCTTGATACCGACTTTCAACCACTTTCATTTGCTGGTGAAACCTTTCGCCATGCTCGTCACTTTCGTCGCCAAGATTTTGCGGGAAAAAAGAAATGAATTTTTAAAGACATATTTACTCCTGAAAGAAAATAAAAAAGTAAATTAGATAAATACATAAGTGACACATTAGTATATAATTTTCTTAGGCTGGATTTATCTTTCAATTCAGAACAAATTTTTTGTTTATATTTTTCCCGTTCTTGTTTGTTCGGAACTGGACGATGAATTCAGATTTATGGCTATATATTCTCATGTAAATTTATGTAATATATAATTTATTATAATATTTTTTTTTTTATTTACCCATTTCCGCATAGTTTTTGATTAAGTCGTTCACTATCATCTCGTAGTTAGGACTTTTGTGTTTGCCTAAAAAAGAAGTAACGACCTTTTCAAAAGAATCCCACGCTGCTGCCTCCACTGGTGACAATAGTTCTTTGAAATGGTTATTGGTCATCATTTTCCTTATTTGCGGTCCCACAAAAATCCCTTCCTTTATTTTTGCTTCTGAAATCTCTGGGAAGATTGTCTTCAAATGATGAAAAGCTTCGCCTTCTTTGTCCAAAGCCATCACAAAGTTTTTGATAAGGCCGAGCTTGATGTGGAGCGAAGGTAGAATTATTTTTTCCTTCTTTATAAGTGGAGAGTATTTTGAGTTATCTACCCCAACTTGAAACTCGGTTCGTTCTGGCCAATCCTTTATGATGTAGTGGTCTTGACGAGCTCGGCTATCCCATTTGCATAGAAAGCAATAGTATTTTGTGTATCCACTTTGTAGACTACATAGCATTCCAACGACTTTAAGATCGGCACATATTTTCCAATCATGTTCTTCGTATTTGATTAACTTGAGCAATTTTTGCATTATCTCATATGTTTCCTTCGTATTTACTGCATGCGCGATCGGGATAGATGGCTTTTGGTTGCCAATATGCAATAATACGGCCTTTAAACTTAATTTATTGCCGTCTATGAATAATCGCCAATCTTTTGAATCATATGGTTCACCAAATTGTTTGAATAGACCAGCAATGTCTTTGCAGTAACAAACACTGTCCTCCTTCGTATAGTACTTGGAAAATTCTTCGTGACGAGTTCTATAATATGTTACCTTAACATCGGATGAAACAAATTTAAATTGTTGCATTCGAGAGGCGTGTAGTTCGGCCTTTTCCTTTGACAATTCCAAATCCCTTATCCAATCATTGAGTTGGGCTTGTGACAAAGAATTTCTTTCGTTTTCCGTTTGAAATTCAGTACAACATGATGCCGCGTAATCAGATACTACTGTTGACAATGAAACTGGAGCCGGAACTAAAGTTAAATTTGATTCTGGCAATGTCGCTTCTGTTGAAATTAGTTCTGGTAATGACACTGTAGATACGCTCGCACAGGTTACTTTTCTGGACTTTCCAACCCCAAGTACTTTTGTAGTACAAATATAGCAGTCCGTTGAATGGCAAGTTGGTTCCCTCCACTTCATTGGTGTAATAAATTTCACACGTCGCCTAAATAGATAGTTTCAGAAATTAGTCAGCTATGCATTAAAAGGGAACAAATTCATAATTTTTACAACGTACCTTTTTGTTCCGGTTTCCGAAGAAATCAATTCGACTCGGCATGTGGTGCACACAGTGTTCAGTGTCCATGGTTTCTCATTGTTTTTAGACTCAATTCCAAAACACTTATAGTATGTAACTTTCAAAGGATTTGAAAACACACGTCTCATACTTTTAACAATAAATTTACCGCAGATGAAACAGAACACATCTGGATCATTTGTACACTCAAACTCTCGCGCCCTTTTATTCATTTTTTATTTTTAAGTAAATGACGGGTTATAAACTGCAATTATAAACTGAACAGTATCCGGCGAGCCTTGCAGATATTATGAAGGAACAAGGCGCATATACTCTTATTTATACTTAGATCCAGTAAAAATTCAAGCCTACCTAAACAAAAAGGTTCCCTAGTTCTACAAAGAAAACACTACCTGCCTCAAAAATATGCTCTTGTTTAAAATGTACCTAGGTTTGAGAAAACGACACTAACAGCCTTTTGTATCTAATAACTTTTCGAAAATCTACCTGCTAACTAACTGATATACGAATACTAACACATATGTACCAGTAGGGTTCTTAAGCATTAAATGGATATATTTACTTGAATGCTTATAACTTTTGTTCATCGATTTTGTTCACTGATAGCTTGTTTTTTTTGGAAAAAATATCTGCAAAAAAACAAAAAGTTTTCGAGATGCTTCCTCGCAAAGTACAAATTTTTTTACATTTTTACAAAAAAAATTTAAAAAATCCGTAATGATTGGTCACTATGTTTGAATCTGCAGGACCTAGCAAAAAGTGTTGTATGTACTGATTATAGTAAATTTTATAAGATTTCAAATTTTTCAAACCGTTTCCGAAT